>CAWUFW010015333.1:0-366280 GCA_963921515.1 Calotriton arnoldi
GGTCACTAGCCAGTGACCAGGAAGGCGATGAGCAGATGCCCACCGATGTCGAGTGCTTCAGGTAGGTTGATGGTCGTCTCGACTCTTCAGCTACGAGGTCCAGGAGGTGTCGACGACAACCAGGAGCTGGATTCGAGCTGTCACATGACGTCTGTCGATTGCAGGGGTGTCGGCGACCGGATTGGACCCAACAAGCCTTGGCAACGGCAAGTCTTGTGGAAATAGAAGAAGGATGATGTTGCAGACCAGCAAGGTCTGGGGGACTCACCCAGCGAGGATAAGTCAGCGCACACCTGGAGCAACCAGGGAGCCCAAGCAGAAAAAGATTGGCCTTTGGGAGGGCCTACTAGCCAACGGACTAGCGACCGCGAAGGAGCCTCAAGACGGTGCACGTGGAGCTGGCTCACAGGACACTCGTGGAGTGGAGGCCAGTGATCTTCGGTGCAGTTGGTGCTGGAGGCTGGGGCTACTCGGAGCCCAAAGCACGACTTCGTGGGAGACCCAGAAGAGGATGCACTTGCAAATGCGTTTGGTGTCCAGGGGTCACGGTTCCACATTACCCACGACAGCTACGAGCCTCAGCTTTGCTGGGGACTCAGGGCAGCCTCGGCGAAGTCTGGAAATCCACCTCTGGTGATGCAAAGACTTCGGCGTCCGACGGGAGCTTCAGCGATGCAGACCGGACAATTGCTTCTTTGGTGCCTGCCAAGCAGGGGAGTCACTCCTTGACCCCAAGGGAGATTCTTCAGTCCTCTAATCTTGAAGTAGAGCATCGAAGGTCCCGGATTCTGTGTCAGAGTTTCGTCCAGGTAAATCTAAAGTCCTAAGGACTGGGGTCCCCTACTTATACTAAGGTAGGGGTTGGACATACTCTGTGGCCCCACCTATGGGAGGGTCAGGGCAGAGGGGTGGTTACACCCCTTTCCCTTTGTCCAGTTTCGCACCAGAGCAGGGGCTGGAAGCCCCTGAGCCGGTTTGAACTGGGGTATGCACAGGGACACCAAGTGTGCCCCCAGTGCAGGACTTCAAAGCACCAGAGAGTGCTCCCGCCCAGCCCCAATACACACTATCCTGTCTGGGGAGGTGGTCACACCTCCCTGGGACAGGAAACCTATTGTCCAGGCCTCCCCTGCCGGAGTTTCGGTCAGCAGCAGGAGGCCAGACTCGTGTCTGTGGCAGCGGCATCCATTTTGTGATGCCAGGGCTCTAGAAAGTCAGTACCGGGCATACCGGTGTGTACATGTCTTTCCCTCTAGAAGGGTGGAATGCTACCCCCCCGCCAGAACTGGCGGGGGGGTAGTATTCCAAGATGTTTGACACCAAACACGACATGTTTCCGTGCAGTCATCCCAAAGTTAGCATTTAACGCGAGGTTATAATGCGCTTAAGAGTATATGGTCAGGCTGCACTACAAACAGCATCAGAGAAGGGTCTCTGAACGCTGCAGAGGGGCCCTGCTCATGCAGGGGCACCCTCTCACATAGGAACCACGCACTCTGCCTTCAGGATTGATAAGGCCTGCCATAGGAGTGACTTATAGGTTTATATGTGTGTATGTATATAGTGATATAGGTAGCCTATATCACAGTAAGGGGTGCATGCACCACCTTACCCAGGCTGCAGTAGCAGACCTGTGGTGTCAGTTTGGATGGCCTTCCAGGGGTGGCACAATACATGCTGCAGCCCCTGGTAGGCCTCTGAGGTACCTATGCCCTGGGTACATAGTATACCATATACTAGGGACTTATAAGGGCACTCCAGACTCCAATCAGAGATGTGCCTAAGGCACATGGAAACCATTTTATAGAGGAAGCAGATAGACTGGGGCCCTGAATAGCAGGATCCCAGTCCAACTAAGTCATAAACCAGCAAAACACCAGGAAAAAAGTGGGGGCAACCATATAGTCAGATTCCACCTTCCTACATAACCCCCCCCAAACGAAAGGAGATAAGGCTAACCTTGGCCAGTTGAGCCTTTATTGACTAAGTGGCCATATAAGGAAGCACATGCACTAGCATGGTTGCCCCCTATCTTATGGTCCACTAAGCAATCCCTCACCCTAAGGGTATGAGAGGGTCTCCACCATGGGGAATTACTACATGTGGTGTGCTTTGGTAAAGTACATGGCTGGTGAGGTGTCTGAGAAGGGAAGTGAGGCCCTAGGAAGGTTGGTCTCAGCTTCCTCAGATCACTGGTCACCATGTATGCCTGTCTTTCCATGACTGAGTTGCACTGTGCTCTAAGGGTCAACCTTTGGCTGCCTACAGCTGGGGGTTGGGTCCCTTTGGATGGACCACTGGAGGGACATGGCAGGTTTGGAACCTTTGGTCCCAGGTTTGCCCTTGCCTAACAGAGTCCTTCTGGGGGAGGTCCCTACACAAAGGTATGGGGGATCCTCAGTGTGTTGAAGAATTTTCACCTGGCTAGGGCTACTAGCCTGGGTGCCCCTAATCTGCTGATGGGGGTTCCTCTGGACAGGGGGCCCTGGGGGTCCACTGACCTCCCTGACCTCTGCAGCCCTGGGCTGACTGAGGCAGGGTAGAGAGGGGCAGGTTACCTGCTCCAGACTGGGTACCACCTTGGAAGGGTCCTCTGCCATCAGGGGTGGGGCCAGGCCAGGCCTGACTACCTCTGGGGCAGTTCCTTCACTAGGGGTAGGGTCAGTTCCCTGAGGAGGCTGACCCTTACCTACTGTCTGGAGGGAAGAAGACTTTTCTTCAACCCTTGTGCTCTCTTTTGGGGGAGAGTGGGCCATTCTTCCAGGCTCCATCTCTCCAAAGTTTCCTGGGCTTGGGCTGTGGCCATCACAGCCCCACTAACCTTTACAGGGACGCCCAGCATTCTCAGATGGGTTTGGTGTTCAACTTCAGCCCAGGCTGAAATTTCCAGATCATTGCCCATCAGGCAATCTACAGGCAAGGTTGGGGACACTGCCACTCTTTTGGGCCTGTGACCCCTTCCCAGCTGAGATTGACTATGGCCATGGGGTGATCTGTTCTGACACCATCAATGTTGGTTACCTGGTATTTAAACTCAGGTAAAAGCTGGTGAGGGGGACTAGTTTCCCTGCCACCATGGTGACACTAGCCCCTGTGTCCCTAAATGCCACAGCTTTCTGACCATTAATTATTGGCTCCAGTCTGTACCTGCCCAATGCATTGGGACCCATGGTAAAGGTGGCAAATCCTACACCACCATCAGAGTCAGAGGAGTCTGTTGAGGGGGTCCTGTCTAAACTAGGGCCCACCTCTGTTCCTCTTGCAAAAGCACCTAACTTTTTGGGTACACTACTCCCAACTGGAGGATTACTACTGGTAGTACCAGGAGGGGTGGTAGTAGTTGTTGGAGGAACATTTTCTTTATTGCCAATCCTGGGGCAACTGGGTTCAGTTTTCCAGTGTCCAGGCTTTTTACAGACATGGCAATAGGGTTTCTTTTCAGGAGAGGAAGGAGTTTGGGACCCACCCCCAGAAGAGGACTTTTAGGGCCCTGTAGTGGATTTATCCTTAGATTTATCCCCACCTTTCTCTTGGGACTTGGTAGAATCTTTCTTCTGGTCACCACCCTGATTCTTAGTCTTTACTCTGGTTCTGACCCATTTGTCTGCCTTCTTTCCCAATTCTTGGGGAGAGGTCAGATCAGAGTCCACCAGGTACTGGTGTAAAAGCTGGTTTTGACAATTATTACGGATCTGCTCCCTCATAATCAAATTGTACAATCCTAAAAAGTCATGCACCTTGTTGCCATGTATCCAACCTTCCAGAGCCTTAGTAGCACAATCTACAAAATCAACCCAGTCTTGAGTCTGAGCCTTTGGGTGTCTCTGAACTTCAACCTATACTGTTCAGTGGTTAGGCCAAACCCATCTAGCAGAGCACTCTTCAAGACTTTGTAATTGTCAGCATCCTCTCTCTAACAGTGAGGAGCTTATCTCTACCTTTGTCTGCAAAGGAGAGCCACAAGATTGCTGCCCACTGCTCCTGAGGGACCCTCTGTACTTTACAGGCCCTCTCTAGAGCAGTTATCCATTTGTGGATGTCATCCCCACTCTGGTAGGGAGGGACAATCTTGCTCAGGTTTCTATGGTCATAAGACCTTTCCCTATCTTTGGGGAAACTGCTGCCACCATGGGACTCTAGTCCCAACTTTTGTCTCTCTCTATAGAGATCTAGGGACTCCTGTCTATAGCCAATTGCTGTTTTCTGAGTTCAAGCTGGGCTTGCTCATACTGAATCAGTCTCTTTCTCCTCTCATGAGAGGATTCCCTTCTATGAGAGGAGACAGAGGTCCCTATTGAGGTGTCAGAGTGGTTAGACTCCTGAGAAGGAGACCTAGACCTTCTGGGCACACTCAGAACTCTTCCTGGGGGACAAAGGGAGGTCATTCTGATCCTCTCCTCCTCCTCCTCCACAGGAGGAATTGGGTTTTCTAGGACAAGGTCATTTTCACCTTCCTGGCCAGTTTCAGAGGGGGGCCTGGGTTTCTTCACCCCTGGCCCCTTCCTCATCTTCTGCCCCACCCTCTTTGCCTACCCCTTCAGACCCTAGGGGCCTGCTGAGATCATCAGCTAGTAACACCTCCCTGAGGTGTTGGGTGCTGGCACTTTGCCTGCCTTCAACTTCCTAGTATTGCATAATGCTCTCAATTCCAAGAATGGGAGTTTATCATACTTGGAGGGAAGAAGCCCACTGGCTTCTGGCAAGGACTCACTGGGTCCTGGCTTTGAAGACATTACTAGTGAGGTGTGGTGTATGCACTACCTACTCTAGTGTGGCCTACTAAACTCTCTTGAGTTGTAGAAAGGGTGTGCTGTCCCTTAACACACAACTCTAAGTTCAGTAGAACTTACTGTATTACTAAGCTTGATTTATATGTACCTTAGGTACCCTTAGTGGTTTTCAGTTGATCAATTCAATTGAGATTATCTGGTAAAACAATAGCAAGCTGGAATCCCACACGCTGCACACCAATGTGAGAAGTTGGCCTGGCATATGCTGTCCACTAATTATAGTGGGCACCTTGCACCAGTCCAAACAACCCCTTATTGGAGATAGGTTAAAGACAACCTTTATTGAAAGCTATCCTAGCGGTAGCTATGGAGAGCAGCCTTCAGGCTAAGTCTTGAAGGAATGTAAAGCAGCTTGTTTTACCAGTCTATAATCTCTTGAGTGACCAAATGAAAGAGGACCACACCAGGTATATATTCAAAATATATGTATTTATTACTAAACACACCCCTCTAGTCTCTTTATGAGGCTAGAGTTCGAAGTACATACGTTATAAGTTAGTTATCTACAGTAATAGCACAAATACACGTTTGAGCCCCAGGGGCGTACCAAACCATATACCAATAAAGTGGTATAAGAACCACGACTGAGCTAGACACAAGGCCTCGAGCCTGTAGAAGTGCTTGGACCACAAGTAACCACCCAAGGCAGTGACACAGGGGACCCACGGGGGACGCGTGCAGTGTATGAACACAGCCGCGAACCACCGTTAACTTCTATGGGGAAAGTCGCGATTAGAATTTAAAAGAAAAGGGACACTTAGAGGAGGACTTGGAGCAAACCCTTTGAGAACTAGGCTGTTCTAGTGTCAATACCCACGGGAGCACCGGAGTACTCGAGTTACCTCACCCAGGGGAGCCGGGTGCATAGGTGTCTTTCGGGGTCGGGTTTCGTCTGTCGCTTTCAATGGCGATCTGCTGCAAAGTGCTGCTGGCGGCCAAGTCGAAAGTGTTCGGGTGGATCCAAAGGTGGATCGAAGATCTGAAGAACCTGAAAGCAGAGGGGACAGAGTCTGGGTCACTAGCCAGTGACCAGGAAGGCGATGAGCAGATGCCCACCGATGTCGAGTGCTTCAGGTAGGTTGACGGTCGTCTCGACTCTTCAGCCACGAGGTCCAGGAGGCGTCGACGACAACCAGGAGCTGGATTCGAGCTGTCCCAAGACGTCTGTCGATTGCAGGGGTGTCGGCGACCGGATTGGACCCAACAAGCCTTGGCAACGGTTTTCAAGAAAGTGCGGAAGGTGCACTCGCAGGGAAGTCAAGCACGTAAGCAATAATTCCAAAAATATTTCCTTTATTCAATCAGTCTTTAAAACTGGCACACAGCCAACGCGTTTCGTTCCCAATAGTGCCAAAAGGGAACTTCATCAGGGCTGTAACAATCATAGACAAAACATGACATTATAAAAACATAAACAACATTTAAAAGCTACATATTTCAACAATGACCCACAAACTCATACAAAATAAATATATTTCACATTAATATTATATACATAAAAACATAACATTAAGCATAACATAAATTACACAAAACTTTATATACAACACATTGACACACATAAAATAAGAATGCGAAATTCCTACGTATAAAATAACATAAGCAAAAGAATATATATTTAGGAGAGAAACAAAAACACAAAATGTGACATGACAATGTCATAAGGAATTTTAAGGAGAAAGAAAGAAGAAGAAAAGGAAAAGAATAATATAAGTGAAAGGTGTAATGTATCTTAGATGAATTGTTATGTCTTAAAAGAAACAGCACCATGACGTAAATGGTGCCATTGAAGTAAATACTAAAATATTGGAAAAAAAAAAATCACAGATATCAATTTTAGATAAGGAATTATCACTATATCTCACCTCTTCAATATCCAACTATTCCGTAATGAATAACAAAATATTTTAAAAGAAATAACTCAAAAGGCACGATCCGCCCAGGGCAAGGTGTGTAAAGCTCTGAAAGAGGGTAAAGGCTACAATTAGCATGATAAAAAATAGGAAGTACACTCTCAGCATCTCCTATGTTAAGTAGTCAATGTGAGCATTTATCAAATGGGAACCAAACCACTAGTCTTAAAGTGAGATTGGAGGACACCCATATGATAGTTTAAAACAATCAAGAACAATACGGGAATAGAAGCAGAGAAATAATAATAATATCCCTAACATAAAAATACCACCATCAACTTCAAAAAGAGAGAAACACAATAATTAATCTAATTAACAAAGCCAAGTCCACATCACTTGTAACGTATGAAGTGAGGGCCGATACTATAGATAGTCTGTAAACTCACCTCACCCAGAATAGTAAATTATATATTATAATAGAGATGTCTCAAAGCCTTAATGGTAATGGGCATAGTCCAAAAAAACACTGCTTTATTTGCAATAAAGATCCTGGCATGCTTCCTGTAAAAAGGAAAAAATATAAATATTACAAACAGCATAGCCAGTGCTAAGAAACAGCACAGATTACTACGACACATATATGGTGTGCACACTCCAAAAACAGTATGCAATGTCCGAATTAAATACAAAGGATGTAAGTAACGAAAAGAGAAAATATTTAAATCAATAAACCAACATCAGGGCCCCTGTCTAAGATGTCCTATAATAAACAGTGATAATAGATGACCAGTAGACAAGGGAAGCCACAAATCTCGCCATAATACGTCCCAAGTGATAATAAAACACATAAATGCGGGGCAAACCTTGGCAACGGCAAGTCTCGTGGAAATAGAAGAAGGACGATGTTGCAGACCAGCAAGGTCTGGGGGACTCACCCAGCGAGGATAAGTCAGGGCACACCTGGAGCAACCAGGGAGCCCAAGCAAAAAAAGATTGGCCTTCGGGAGGGCCTACTAGCCAACGGACTAGCGACCGCGAAGGAGCCTCGAGACGGTGCACGTGGAGATGGCTCACAGGACACTCGTGGAGTGGAGGCCAGTGATCTTCTGTGCAGTTGGTGCTGGAGGCTGGGGCTACTCGGAGCCCAAAGCACGACTTCGTGGGAGACCCAGAAGAGGATGCACTTGCAAATGCGTTCGGTGTCCAGGGGTCACGGTTCCACGCTACCCACGACAGCTATGGGCCTCAGCTTTGCTGGGGACTCAGGGCAGCCTCGGGGAAGTCTGGAAATCCACCTCTGGTGATGCAAAGACTTTGGCGTCCGACGGGAGCTTCAGCGATGCAGACCGGACAATTGCTTCTTTGGTGCCTGCCAAGCAGGGGAGTCACTCCTTGACCCCAAGGGAGATTCTTCAGTCCTCTAATCTTGAAGTAGAGCGTCGTAGGTCCAGGATTCTGTGTCAGAGTTTCGTCCAGGTAAATCTAAAGTCCTAAGGACTGGGGTCCCCTACTTATACTAAGGTAGGGGTTGGACATACTCTGTGGCCCCACCTATGGGAGGGTCAGGGCAGAGGGGTGGTTACACCCTTTCCCTTTGTCCAGTTTCGCGCCAGAGCAGGGGCTGGAAGCCCCTGAGCCGGTTTGAACTGGGGTATGCACAGGGACACCAAATGTGCCCCCAGTGCAGGACTTCAAAGCACCAGAGAGTGCTCCCGCCCAGCCCCAATACACACTATCCTGTCTGGGGAGGTGGTTACACCTCCCTGGGACAGGAAACCTATTGTCCAGGCCTCCCCTGCCGGAGTTTCGGTCAGCAGCAGGAGGCCAGACTCGTGCTGTGGCAGCGGCATCCATTTTGTGATGCCAGGGCTCTGGAAAGTCAGTACCGGGTATACCGGTGTGTACATGTCTCTCCCTCTACCACGCGGCCCCCCTCCCTATAAAAAACAAATAAAGAATTGGGCATTCCCCGGGGGTTGGGGTCCCCGGGGCCAAAAGTGGCCCAGGGAAGGGGGGCCACTCAGCCCTCCTCCCCTTCAATTTACATATATATTTTTTTTAATTATGCAAGGCCGGCCTGGGGGGTTGGGGTCCCCGGGGCCATAATTGGCCTCTGGAGGGGGGCCACATGGCCCCCCCTCTAAAAAAACCCAACAAGGCTGGCAAGGCCCCGGGGGATGGGGTCCCCGGGGCCATAATTGGCCTCAGGCGGGGGGCCACGCGGCCCACTTCCTGTTTTTTTTTTAAATATGGCAGGCCCTGGGGGATGGGGCCCCCAGGGCCCAAAAAAAGATTGAAAAAAGGGGGGCCACACAGCCCCCTTCTAACAAAAAAAAGCTGGCATCTCTCCGGAGACCCCGCCCCCTTCCTGCACCACTCTGCAAACGTACCCCCTGGCACGTTCTAAGTTGGGGAATTAAGTCCCCTTGAATACTGAGGGTGCCTGGGGGCCAACTAGCCCACCAGGTACCTCCAGTAAGCGCCACACAGCTAGATTGCAGAGAGTTGGTCTGAGGCCACGCCCCTTTTTACACCACTCTGCAAACGTGCCTCTTGGCACACTGCTGGTGGAGCAATGAGGACCTCAGGACACAAGTGGACTTCATCCCCCGAACAGCAGTGTGCCAGGAGCTGCGTTTGCAGAGTGGTGTAAAAAGGGGGCGTGGCCTCAGACCACTCTCAGCAATCCAGCTGTGTGTGGCTTACTGGAGGTACCTGGTGGGCTAGTTGGCCCCAAGGGACCCTCATGAGGAGAGGGGACTTCATCCCCCAACCAAGAGCGCGCCAGGAGGCGCGTTTGCAGAGGGTGGAGAAAAGGGGCGTGGCCTGTGTCCACCTCTCAGCAATCCCACTGTGTGGGGCTTACTGGAGGTAAGAGGAAGGCTAGTTGGCCCCTAAAGGACCCCCAGCAGTGAAGGGGACTTCAATCCCCATCCAAGAGCGCGCCAGGGAGCGCGTTTGCAGAGTGGTGGGCAAAGGGGGCGTGGCCTGCTATGAGAATTTAGCAATCCTGCTGTTTGGGACTTACTGGAGGTAATAGGAGGGTAGTTGGCCCCCAAGGATGTCCTTGGGGCCAACTACCCCTCTTGTTACCTCCAGTAAGTCCCACACAGTGGGATTACTAAGACGTCTTCGAAGGCCATGCCCTCCTTTCTCCACCACTCTGCAAACGCGCCTCCTGGCAGACTACGGGATGGGGATGAAGTCCAATTTACTCCTGAGGGACTTTGGGGGCCAAGAAGCCCTCCTGGTACCTCCTGTAAGCTACGCAGCAGAATTCCTGAGCGCTGGTCGGAGGCCCAGCACCCTTTCTCCACCACTCTGCAAACGCGACTACTAGTTAAAGAAGTGTTTGCAATGTAATAGGTTTCGCACTTGCAAGAATTGGAGCTATTGGCGTTGTAAATGCAAAAGTTTTTTACTAATGTTTTTTGGAGTGGAGTGGATGTACGTTGTGTGTATTGGAATTATGTGGTATGTTGTGCAGTGAAATTATGTGGATAGAAAGTATGTGGTATTTAGTGTATACGAATTATGTAGAGTGGGATTATGTGTTATGGAGAGTAATTATGTGGTATGGTAGTCTGTGTTGTGGAGTGGTAACCTCAGGTTTAGTCTTCCTCGTTTCCATAGAAGCTCAACTATGAACTCAGTGAGACAAAAAAAGAAGGAATCACTGAGGAGCACTTGTGGACCTAGTCAGAGGTATGAGCAGGGCCACTGGAATTAAATGACTGTTTGGCTGCACCGACTTTTGCACAATTATACATTTTCTGCATTAGCCACATAATTCATCATCTGCTCCCTAATCAGCAGATTTGAACAAAAAAAGCCTTGTTTCTAGCTCAAACGGCTCAAACGTTACCAAAAATGCAGCGACAAGTGTTACAGCGTGGTGGAAGGCCCTTTGCAAACCTAGAATGGTCACCTGTTACTTATTGCTAAATGTGGGTGTTAAATTGGTACTAATGGTGTGCAAGTCACTCTTGCTTCCCTCTGCACCTCTCTTGCCTCTTTCTGCATTTCTGTTGCTTCTTTCTGCACATTTCTTTCTTTTTCTGCACTTCTCTTGCCTCTTTCTGCAAATCTCTTGTACTTTCTTCACCTCTCTTCCCTCTTTCTGCAAGTCTGTTGCCTCCTTCTGCACCTCATTTGCTTCTTTCTGTACCCCTCTTACATCTTTCTGCACCTTTTTGCCTCTTTCTGCACCTCTGTTCCTTCTTTCTGCACTTCTTTTGTTTCTTTCTGCACCTGTCTTGCTTCTTTCTGCACCCCTCTTGCCTCTCTCTCCACCCCTCTTCCCTCTTTCTGCACTTATCTTGCTTCTTTCTGCACCTCACTTGCCTCTTTCTGCAGTTCTCTTGCCTCCTTCTGCACTTCACCTGCGCCTTTCTGTAACTCTCTTCCCTCTTTGTGTACCTCTCTTGCCTCTTTCTGCACCTCACTTGCTTCTCTCTGCACTCCTTTTGCCTGTTTCTGCACCCCTCTTCCCTCTTTGTGCAACTCTCTTGCCTCTTTCTACATCTCACTTCCCTCTTTCTGCATCACTCTTGCCTCTTTCTGTACCTCTGTTCCTTCTTTCTTCACCTATCTTGTCTCTTTCTGCACCCTTCGTGCCTCTTTCAGCACCTCTGATGCTTCTTTCTGCAGTTCTCTTCCTCTTTCTGCACCCCTCCTGCCTCTTTCTGTACCCCTCTTGCCTCTTTCTGCACCTCTCCTACCCCTTTCTGCACCCCTCTTGCCTCTTTTTCCACCTCTGCTGGTTCTTTCTTCACCTCTGTTGCTTCTTTCTGTACTTCTCTTAACTCTTTCTGCACCCCTGTTGCTTCATTCTGTACTTTCCATGCTTCTTTCTGCACCTGTCTTGCGTCTTTCTGCACCCCTGTTGTCTCTTTTTGCACTCGTCTTCCCTCTTTCTGTACCTTTCTTGCCTGTGTCTGCATCTCACTTGCCTCTTTCTGCACTTTTCTTTCTTCTTTCTACACCTCTGTTGCTTCTTTCAGCAATTCTCTTGCCTCTTTCTGCACTTCTCTTGCCTGTTTCTGCAACTCTCTTGCCTCTTTCTGCAGTTATCTTGCCTCCTTCTGCACCCTTCTTGCTTCTTTTTCTACCTCTGCTGGTTCTTTCTGCACCTCTTTTGCTTCGTTCTGCACTTCACTTGCCTCTTTCTGTACCCCTCTTGCCTCTTTCTGCACCTCTGTTGGTTCTTTCTGCACTGCTCGGGCTTCTTCCTGCACCTCTGTTCCAAATTTCTGCATCCCTCTTGCCTTTTTCTGCACCCCTCTTCCCTCTTTCTGCACCTCTCTTGCCTCAGTCTGCCCATCTGTTCCCTCTTTCTGTACCTCTTTTGCCTGTTTCTGTAACTTTCTTGCCTTTTTCTGCAGTTCTCTTGCCTCCTTCTGCACTTCACTTGTCTCTTTTTGCACCTCTGTTGGTTCTTTTGCACTGCTCTTGCTTCTTTCTGCACATCTGTTGCAAATTTCTGCACCCCTCTTACCTGTTTCTGCACCTCTCTTGCCTCTATCTGCACCTCTGTTCCCTCTTTCTGTACCTCTTTTGCCTGTTTCTGCAACTCGCTTGCCTCTTTCTGCACTTCTCTTGCCTCTTTCTGCACCTCTGTTGCTTCATTCTGCACTTTCCATGCTTCTTTCTGCACCTGTCTTGCTTCTTTCTGCACCCCTGTTGTCTCTTTCTGCACTTGTCTTCCCACTTTCTGTACCTTTCTTGCCTGTGTCTGCATCTCACTTGCCTCTTTCTGCACTTTTCTTTCTTCTTTCTACACCTCTGTTGCTTCTTTCAGCAATTCTCTTGCCTCTTTCTGCACTTCTCTTGCCTGTTTCTGCAACTCTCTTGCCTCTTTCTGCAGTTCTCTTGCCTCCTTCTGCACCTCACTTGCCTCTTTTTGCACCTCTGTTGGTTCTTTCTGCACTGCTCTGACTTCTTCCTGCACCTCTGTTCCAAATTTCTGCATCCCTGTTGCCTTTGTCTGCACCCCTCTTCCCTCTTTCTGCACCTCTCTTGCCTCAGTCTGCCTACCTGTTCCCTCTTTCTGCGCCCCTTTTGCCTGTTTCTGCATCTCTCTTGCCTCTTTCTGCAGTTCTCTTGTTTCCTTCTGCACCTCACTTGCCTCTTTTTGCACCTCTGTTGGTTCTTTTGCACTGCTCTTGCTTCTTTCTGCACCTCTCTTGCAAATTTCTGCACCCCTCTTGCTTCTTTCTGCACCCCTTTTACCGGTTTCTGCACCTCTCTTGCCTCTGTCTGCACCTCTGTTCCCTCTTTCTGTACCTCTTTTGCCTGTTTCTGCAACTCTCTTGCCTCTTTCTGCAGTTCTCTTGCCTCCTTCTGCACCTCTGTTGCTTCTTTCTGCACTTCTCTTGCCTATTTCTGCACCCCTGTTGCTTCATTCTGTACTTTCCATGCTTCTTTCTGCGCTCTGTCTTGCTTCTTTCTGCACCCCTGTTGTCTCTTTCTGCACTCATCTTCCCTCTTTCTGTACTCTTTCTTGCCTGATTCTGCATCTCACTTGCCTCTTTCTGCACTTTTCTTGCTTCTTTCTACACCTCTGTTGCTCCTTTCAGGAATTCTCTTGCCTCTTTCTGCACTTCTCTTGCCTGTTTCTGTACCTCTCATGCCTCTTTCTGCACCTCTCCTTGCTCTTTCTGCACCTCTCCTTGCTCTTTCTGCACCTCACCTGCTTCTTTCTACACTTCTCTTGCCTCTTTCTGCACCCCTGTTGCTTCATTCTGCACTTTCCATGCTTCTTTCTGCACTTGCCGTGCTTCTTTCTGCACCTCTGTTGTCTCTTTATGTACCTCTTTTGCCTCTTTCTGCACTTTCTTGCCTTTTTCTGCAGTTCTCTTGCCTCTTTCTGCACATCTGTTGCTTCTTTCTGTACTTTTCTTGCTTCTTTCTACAGCTCTGTTGCTTCTTTCAGCACTTCTCTTGCCTCTTTCTGCAGTTCTCTTGCCTGTTTCTGCACCCCTCTTGCCTCTTTCTATACCCGTCTTCCCTCTTTGTGCAACTCTCAGCCTCTTTCTACACCTCTCTTCCCTCTTTCTGCACCACTCTTGCCTCTTTTTGTACCTCTGTTGCTTCTTTCTGCACTTCTCTTGACTCTTTCTGCACCCTTGGTGCCTCTTTCAGCACCTCTGTTGCTTCTTTCTGCACTTCTCTTCCTTCTTTCTGCACTCCTCGTGCCTCCTTCTGTACCTCTGTTGCTTCTTTCTGCACTTCTCTTGGTTCTTTCTGCACTACTCTTGCCTCTATCTGCATCCCTCTTGCATCTTTTAGCACCGCTTTTGCTTCTTTCTGCACTTCTCTCTTCTCTTTCTGCACCCCTCCTGCCTCTTTGTACACCTCTGATGCTTCTTTCTGCACTTCTATTGTCTCTTTCTGCACCTCTCTTGCTTCTTTCTGCAGCTGACTTGCCTCTTTCAGCACCTCTCTTGCTTTTTTCTGCAGATCTCTTTGCCTCTTTCTGCACCTCACCTGCCTGTTTCAGCACCTCTGTTGCTTTTTTCTGCAGATCTCTTGCCTCTTTCTGCACCCTCTTTTTCTCTTTCTGCACCCCTCTTGCCTCTTTCTGCACCCCTTTTACCTGTTTCTGCACCTCTCTTGCCTCTGCTTGCACCTCTATTCCCTCTTTCTGTACCTCTTTTGCCTGTTTCTGCAACTCTCTTGCCTCTTTCTGCAGTTCTCTTGCCTCCTTCTGCACCTCTGTTGCTTCTTTCTGCACTTCTCTTGCCTCTTTCTGCACCCCTGTTGCTTCATTCTGTATTTTCCATGCTTCTTTCTGCGCCTGTCTTGCTTCTTTCTGCACCCCTGTTGTCTCTTTCTGCACTCGTCTTCCCTCTTTCTCTACCTTTCTTGCCTGATTCTGCATCTCACTTGCCTCTTTCTGCACTTTTCTTGCTTCTTTCTACACCTCTGTTGCTTCTTTCAGGAATTCTCTTGCCTCTTTCTGCACTTCTCTTGCCTGTTTCTGTACCTCTCTTGCCTCTTTCTGCACCTCTCTTTGCTCTTTCTGCACCTCACCTGCTTCTTTCTACACTTCTCTTGCCTCTTTCTGCACCCAAGTTGCTTCATTCTGCACTTTCCATGCTTCTTTCTGCACTTGCCGTGCTTCTTTCTGCACCCCTGTAGTCTCTTTATGTAACTCTTTTGCCTCTTTCTGCACTTTCTTGCCTTTTTCTGCAGTTCTCTTGCCTCTTTCTGCACATCTGTTGCTTCTTTCTGCATCTGTCTTGCTTCTTTCTGCACCCCTGTTATCTCTTTCTGCACTCGTCTTCCCTCTTTCTGTACCTTTCTTGCCTGTTTCTGCATCTCACTTGCCTCTTTCTGTACTTTTCTTGCTTCTTTCTACACCTCTGTTGCTTCTTTCAGCACTTCTCTTGCCTCTTTCTGCAGTTCGCTTGCCTGTTTCTGCACCCCGCTTGCCTCTTTCTACACCCGTCTTCCCTCTTTGTGCAACTCTCAGCCTCTTTCTATACCTCTCTTCCCTCTTTCTGCACCACTCTTGCCTCTTTTTGTACCTCTGTTAATTCTTTCTGCACTTCTCTTGACTCTTTCTGCACTCTTGGTGCCTCTTTCAGCACCTCTGTTGCTTCTTTCTGCACTTCTCTTCCTTCTTTCTGCACTCCTCGTGCCTCCTTCTGTACCTCTGTTGCTTCTTTATGCACTTCTCTTGGTTCTTTCTGCACTACTCTTGCCTCTATCTGCATCCCTCTTGCATCTTTGAGCAACTCTTTTGCTTCTTTCTGCACTTCTCTCTCCTTTTCTGCACCCCTCCTGCCTCTTTGTACACCTCTGATGCTTCGTTCTGCACTTCTATTGCCTCTTTCTGCACCTCTCTTGCTTCTTTCTGCAGCTGACTTGCCTCTTTCAGCACCTCTCTTGCTTTTTTCTGCAGATCTCTTGCCTCTTTCTGCACCTCACCTGCCTGTTTCAGCACCTCAGTTGCTTTTTTCTGCAGATCTCTTGCCCTCTTTCTGCACCCTCTTTTCTCTTTCTGCACCTCTCTTGACTCTTTCAGCACCTCTGTTACTTCTTTCTGCACTCCTCTTCCTTCTTTATGCACCTCTCTTGCTACTTTCTGCACCTCACTTGCCTCTTTCAGCACCTCTGTTGCTTTCTTCTACAGATCTCTTGTCTCTTTCTGCACCTCACTTGCCTCTTTCAGCACCTCTGTTGCTTTTTTCTGCAGATTTCTTGCCTCTTTCTGCACCCTCTTTTCTCTTTCGCACCTCTCTTGCCTCTTTCTGCACCCCTGTTCCCTCTTTCTGCACCTTTACTGCCTGTTTCTGCACCTCTCTTGCCTCTTTCTGTACCTCTGTTGCCTCTTTCTGCAATTTTCTTGCCTCTTTCTACACCCCTTTTGCCTCTTTCTGCACCTCTGTTGCTTCTTTCTGCACTTCTATTGCCTCTTTCTGCACCTCTCTTGCTTCTTTCTGCACGTCAATTGCCTCTTTCAGCACCTCGGTTGCTTTTTTTCTGCAGATCTCTTGCCCCTTTCTGCACCCCACTTGCCTCTTTCAGCACCTCTGTTGCTTTTTTCTGCAGATCTCTTGCCTCTTTCTGCACCCCTCTTTTCTGTTTCTGCACCCCTCTTGACTCTTTCAGCACCTCTGTTACTTCTTTCTGCACTCCTCTTCCTTCTTTATGCACCTCTCTTGCTGCTTTCTGCACCTCACTTGCCTCTTTCAGCAGCTCTGTTGCTTTTTTCTGCAGATTTCTTGCCTCTTTCTACACCCCTCTTTTCTCTTTCGGCACCTCTCTTGCCTATTTCTGCACCCCTGTACCCGCTTTCTGCACCTTTACTGCCTGTTTCTACACCCTTTTGCCTCTTTCTGCACCTCTGTTGCTTCTTTCTGCACTTCTATTGCCTCTTTCTGCACCTCTCTTGCTTCTTTCTGCACGTCAATTGCCTCTTTCAGCACCTCGGTTGCTTTTTTCTGCAGATCTCTTGCCTCTTTCTGCACCCTCTTTTCTATTTCTGCACCTCTCTTGCCTCTATCTGCAGCCCTGTTCCCTCTTTCTGCACTTTCCCTGCCTGTTTCTGCACCTCTCTTGCCTCTTTCTGTACCTCTGTTGCCTCTTTCTGCACTTTTCTTGCCTCTTTCTGCACCTCTGTTGCTTCTTTCTGTACTTCTATTGCCTCTTTCTGCACCTCTCTTGCTTCTTTCTGCACCTCAATTGCCTCTTTCAGCACCTCTGTTGCTTTTTTCTGCAGATCTCTTGCCCCTTTCTGCTGCCCACTTGCCTCTTTCAGCACCTCTGTTGCTTTTTTCTGCAGATCTCTTGCCTCTTTCTGCACCCCTCTTTTCTCTTTCTGTACCTCTGTTGCCTCTTTCTGCACTTCTCTTGCTCTTTCTGCACCCTTCATGCCTCTTTCAGCACCTCTGTTACTTCTTTCTGCACTTCTCTTCCTTCTTTCTGCACTCCTCCTGCCTCTTTCTGTACCTCTCTTGCCTCTTTGTGCACCCCTCCTAACTTTTTTGCACCCCTCTTGCCTCTTTTTGCACCTCTGTTGGTTCTTTTTGCACTGCTCTTGCTTCTTTCTGCAACTTACTTGCCTCTTTCTGCACCTCTGTTGCTTCTTTCTGTACTTCTCTTAACTCTTTCTGCACCCCTGTTGCTTCATTCTGTACTTTCCATACTTCTTTCTGCACCTGTCTTGCGTATTTCTGCACGCCTGTTGTCTCTTTTTGCATTTGTCTTCCCTCTTTCTGTACCTTTCTTGCCTGTGTCTGCATCTCACTTGCCTCTTTCTGCACTTTTCCTTCTTCTTTCTACACCTCTGATGCTTCTTTCTGCACTTCTATTGTCTCTTTCTGCACCTCTCTTGCTTCTTTCTGCAGCTGACTTGCCTCTTTCAGCACCTCTCTTGCTTTTTTCTGCAGATCTCTTGCCTCTTTCTGCACCTCACCTGCCTGTTTCAGCACCTCTGTTGCTTTTTTCTGCAGATCTCTTGCCTCTTTCTGCACCCCTCTTTTCTCTTTCTGCACCCCTCTTGCCTCTTTCTGCACCCCTTTTACCTGTTTCTGCACCTCTCTTGCCTCTGCTTGCACCTCTATTCCCTCTTTCTGTACCTCTTCTGCCTGTTTCTGCAACTCTCTTGCCTCTTTCTGCAGTTCTCTTGCCTCCTTCTGCACCTCTGTTGCTTCTTTCTGCACTTCTCTTGCCTCTTTCTGCACCCCTGTTGCTTCATTCTGTACTTTCCATGCTTCTTTCTGCGCCTGTCTTGCTTCTTTCTGCACCCCTGTTGTCTCTTTCTGCACTCGTCTTCCCTCTTTCTCTACCTTTCTTGCCTGATTCTGCATCTCACTTGCCTCTTTCTGCACTTTTCTTGCTTCTTTCTACACCTCTGTTGCTTCTTTCAGGAATTCTCTTGCCTCTTTCTGCACTTCTCTTGCCTGTTTCTGTACCTCTCTTGCCTCTTTCTGCACTTTTCTTGCTTCTTTCTACACCTCTGTTGCTTCTTTCAGGAATTCTCTTGCCTCTTTCTGCACTTCTCTTGCCTGTTTCTGTACCTCTCTTGCCTCTTTCTGCACCTCTCTTTGCTCTTTCTGCACCTCACCTGCTTCTTTCTACACTTCTCTTGCCTCTTTCTGCACCCAAGTTGCTTCATTCTGCACTTTCCATGCTTCTTTCTGCACTTGCCGTGCTTCTTTCTGCACCCCTGTAGTCTCTTTATGTAACTCTTTTGCCTCTTTCTGCACTTTCTTGCCTTTTTCTGCAGTTCTCTTGCCTCTTTCTGCACATCTGTTGCTTCTTTCTGCATCTGTCTTGCTTCTTTCTGCACCCCTGTTATCTCTTTCTGCACTCGTCTTCCCTCTTTCTGTACCTTTCTTGCCTGTTTCTGCATCTCACTTGCCTCTTTCTGTACTTTTCTTGCTTCTTTCTACACCTCTGTTGCTTCTTTCAGCACTTCTCTTGCCTCTTTCTGCAGTTCGCTTGCCTGTTTCTGCACCCCGCTTGCCTCTTTCTACACCCGTCTTCCCTCTTTGTGCAACTCTCAGCCTCTTTCTATACCTCTCTTCCCTCTTTCTGCACCACTCTTGCCTCTTTTTGTACCTCTGTTAATTCTTTCTGCACTTCTCTTGACTCTTTCTGCACCCTTGGTGCCTCTTTCAGCACCTCTGTTGCTTCTTTCTGCACTTCTCTTCCTTCTTTCTGCACTCCTCGTGCCTCCTTCTGTACCTCTGTTGCTTCTTTATGCACTTCTCTTGGTTCTTTCTGCACTACTCTTGCCTCTATCTGCATCCCTCTTGCATCTTTGAGCAACTCTTTTGCTTCTTTCTGCACTTCTCTCTCCTCTTTCTGCACCCCTCCTGCCTCTTTGTACACCTCTGATGCTTCGTTCTGCACTTCTATTGCCTCTTTCTGCACCTCTCTTGCTTCTTTCTGCAGCTGACTTGCCTCTTTCAGCACCTCTCTTGCTTTTTTCTGCAGATCTCTTGCCTCTTTCTGCACCTCACCTGCCTGTTTCAGCACCTCAGTTGCTTTTTTCTGCAGATCTCTTGCCTCTTTCTGCACCCCTCTTTTCTCTTTCTGCACCTCTCTTGACTCTTTCAGCACCTCTGTTACTTCTTTCTGCACTCCTCTTCCTTCTTTATGCACCTCTCTTGCTACTTTCTGCACCTCACTTGCCTCTTTCAGCACCTCTGTTGCTTTCTTCTACAGATCTCTTGTCTCTTTCTGCACCTCACTTGCCTCTTTCAGCACCTCTGTTGCTTTTTTCTGCAGATTTCTTGCCTCTTTCTGCACCCCTCTTTTCTCTTTCGGCACCTCTCTTGCCTCTTTCTGCACCCCTGTTCCCTCTTTCTGCACCTTTACTGCCTGTTTCTGCACCTCTCTTGCCTCTTTCTGTACCTCTGTTGCCTCTTTCTGCAATTTTCTTGCCTCTTTCTACACCCCTTTGCCTCTTTCTGCACCTCTGTTGCTTCTTTCAGCACTTCTATTGCCTCTTTCTGCACCTCTCTTGCTTCTTTCTGCACGTCAATTGCCTCTTTCAGCACCTCGGTTGCTTTTTTCTGCAGATCTCTTGCCCCTTTCTGCACCCCACTTGCCTCTTTCAGCACCTCTGTTGCTTTTTTCTGCAGATCTCTTGCCTCTTTCTGCACCCCTCTTTTCTGTTTCTGCACCCCTCTTGACTCTTTCAGCACCTCTGTTACTTCTTTCTGCACTCCTCTTCCTTCTTTATGCACCTCTCTTGCTACTTTCTGCACCTCACTTGCCTCTTTCAGCAGCTCTGTTGCTTTTTTCTGCAGATTTCTTGCCTCTTTCTACACCCCTCTTTTCTCTTTCGGCACCTCTCTTGCCTATTTCTGCACCCCTGTACCCGCTTTCTGCACCTTTACTGCCTGTTTCTACACCCCTTTTGCCTCTTTCTGCACCTCTGTTGCTTCTTTCTGCACTTCTATTGCCTCTTTCTGCACCTCTCTTGCTTCTTTCTGCACGTCAATTGCCTCTTTCAGCACCTCGGTTGCTTTTTTTCTGCAGATCTCTTGCCTCTTTCTGCACCCCTCTTTTCTATTTCTGCACCTCTCTTGCCTCTATCTGCAGCCCTGTTCCCTCTTTCTGCACTTTCCCTGCCTGTTTCTGCACCTCTCTTGCCTCTTTCTGTACCTCTGTTGCCTCTTTCTGCACTTTTCTTGCCTCTTTCTGCACCTCTGTTGCTTCTTTCTGTACTTCTATTGCCTCTTTCTGCACCTCTCTTGCTTCTTTCTGCACCTCAATTGCCTCTTTCAGCACCTCTGTTGCTTTTTTCTGCAGATCTCTTGCCCCTTTCTGCTGCCCACTTGCCTCTTTCAGCACCTCTGTTGCTTTTTCTGCAGATCTCTTGCCTCTTTCTGCACCCTCTTTTCTCTTTCTGTACCTCTGTTGCCTCTTTCTGCACTTCTCTTGCTCTTTCTGCACCCTTCATGCCTCTTTCAGCACCTCTGTTACTTCTTTCTGCACTTCTCTTCCTTCTTTCTGCACTCCTCCTGCCTCTTTCTGTACCTCTCTTGCCTCTTTGTGCACCCCTCCTAACTTTTTGCACCCTCTTGCCTCTTTTTGCACCTCTGTTGGTTCTTTTTGCACTGCTCTTGCTTCTTTCTGCAACTTACTTGCCTCTTTCTGCACCTCTGTTGCTTCTTTCTGTACTTCTCTTAACTCTTTCTGCACCCCTGTTGCTTCATTCTGTACTTTCCATACTTCTTTCTGCACCTGTCTTGCGTATTTCTGCACGCCTGTTGTCTCTTTTTGCACTTGTCTTCCCTCTTTCTGTACCTTTCTTGCCTGTGTCTGCATCTCACTTGCCTCTTTCTGCACTTTTCCTTCTTCTTTCTACACCTCTGATGCTTCTTTCTGCACTTCTATTGTCTCTTTCTGCACCTCTCTTGCTTCTTTCTGCAGCTGACTTGCCTCTTTCAGCACCTCTCTTGCTTTTTCTGCAGATCTCTTGCCTCTTTCTGCACCTCACCTGCCTGTTTCAGCACCTCTGTTGCTTTTTTCTGCAGATCTCTTGCCTCTTTCTGCACCCCTCTTTTCTCTTTCTGCACCCCTCTTGCCTCTTTCTGCACCCCTTTACCTGTTTCTGCACCTCTCTTGCCTCTGCTTGCACCTCTATTCCCTCTTTCTGTACCTCTTTTGCCTGTTTCTGCAACTCTCTTGCCTCTTTCTGCAGTTCTCTTGCCTCCTTCTGCACCTCTGTTGCTTCTTTCTGCACTTCTCTTGCCTCTTTCTGCACCCCTGTTGCTTCATTCTGTACTTTCCATGCTTCTTTCTGCGCCTGTCTTGCTTCTTTCTGCACCCCTGTTGTCTCTTTCTGCACTCGTCTTCCCTCTTTCTCTACCTTTCTTGCCTGATTCTGCATCTCACTTGCCTCTTTCTGCACTTTTCTTGCTTCTTTCTACACCTCTGTTGCTTCTTTCAGCAATTCTCTTGCCTCTTTCTGCACTTCTCTTGCCTGTTTCTGTACCTCTCTTGCCTCTTTCTGCACCTCTCTTTGCTCTTTCTGCACCTCACCTGCTTCTTTCTACACTTCTCTTGCCTCTTTCTGCACCCAAGTTGCTTCATTCTGCACTTTCCATGCTTCTTTCTGCACTTGCCGTGCTTCTTTCTGCACCCCTGTAGTCTCTTTATGTAACTCTTTTGCCTCTTTCTGCACTTTCTTGCCTTTTTCTGCAGTTCTCTTGCCTCTTTTCTGCACATCTGTTGCTTCTTTCTGCATCTGTCTTGCTTCTTTCTGCACCCCTGTTATCTCTTTCTGCACTCGTCTTGCCTCTTTCTGCACCTTTCTTGCCTGTTTCTGCATCTCACTTGCCTCTTTCTGTACTTTTCTTGCTTCTTTCTACACCTCTGTTGCTTCTTTCAGCACTTCTCTTGCCTCTTTCTGCAGTTCGCTTGCCTGTTTCTGCACCCCGCTTGCCTCTTTCTACACCCGTCTTCCTCTTTGTGCAACTCTCAGCCTCTTTCTATACCTCTCTTCCCTCTTTCTGCACCACTCTTGCCTCTTTTTGTACCTCTGTTAATTCTTTCTGCACTTCTCTTGACTCTTTCTGCACCCTTGGTGCCTCTTTCAGCACCTCTGTTGCTTCTTTCTGCACTTCTCTTCCTTCTTTCTGCACTCCTCGTGCCTCCTTCTGTACCTCTGTTGCTTCTTTATGCACTTCTCTTGGTTCTTTCTGCACTACTCTTGCCTCTATCTGCATCCCTCTTGCATCTTTGAGCAACTCTTTTGCTTCTTTCTGCACTTCTCTCTCCTCTTTCTGCACCCCTCCTGCCTCTTTGTACACCTCTGATGCTTCGTTCTGCACTTCTATTGCCTCTTTCTGCACCTCTCTTGCTTCTTTCTGCAGCTGACTTGCCTCTTTCAGCACCTCTCTTGCTTTTTTCTGCAGATCTCTTGCCTCTTTCTGCACCTCACCTGCCTGTTTCAGCACCTCTGTTGCTTCTTTCTGCAGATCTCTTGCCTCTTTCTGCACCCTCTTTTCTCTTTCTGCACCTCTCTTGACTCTTTCAGCACCTCTGTTACTTCTTTCTGCACTCCTCTTCCTTCTTTCTGCACCTCTCTTGCTACTTTCTGCACCTCACTTGCCTCTTTCAGCACCTCTGTTCCTTTCTTCTACAGATCTCTTGTCTCTTTCTGCACCTCACTTGCCTCTTTCAGCACCTCTGTTGCTTTTTCTGCAGATTTCTTGCCTCTTTCTGCACCCCTCTTTCTCTCTTTCTGCACCTCTCTTGCCTCTTTCTGCACCCCTGTTCCCTCTTTCTGCACCTTTACTTGCCTGTTTCTGCACCTCTCTTGCCTCTTTCTGTACCTCTGTTGCCTCTTTCTGCAATTTTCTTGCCTCTTTCTACACCCCTTTTGCCTCTTTCTGCACCTCTGTTGCTTCTTTCTGCACTTCTATTGCCTCTTTCTGCACCTCTCTTGCTTCTTTCTGCACCGTCAATTGCCTCTTTCAGCACCTCGGTTGCTTTTTTCTGCAGATCTCTTGCCTCTTTCTGCACCCCACTTGCCTCTTTCAGCACCTCTGTTGCTTTTTTCTGCAGATCTCTTGCCTCTTTCTGCACCCCTCTTTTCTGTTTCTGCACCCCTCTTGACTCTTTCAGCACCTCTGTTACTTCTTTCTGCACTCCTCTTCCTTCTTTATGCACCTCTCTTGCTACTTTCTGCACCTCACTTGCCTCTTTCAGCAGCTCTGTTGCTTTTTTCTGCAGATTTCTTGCCTCTTTCTACACCCCTCTTTTCTCTTTCGGCACCTCTCTTGCCTATTTCTGCACCCCTGTTCCCGCTTTCTGCACCTTTACTGCCTGTTTCTACACCCTCTTTGCCTCTTTCTGCACCTCTGTTGCTTCTTTCTGCACTTCTATTGCCTCTTTCTGCACCTCTCTTGC
Source organism: Calotriton arnoldi (assembly GCA_963921515.1). Taxonomy (NCBI): domain Eukaryota; kingdom Metazoa; phylum Chordata; class Amphibia; order Caudata; family Salamandridae; genus Calotriton; species Calotriton arnoldi. Next base: position 23,525 of record CAWUFW010015333.1, read on the forward strand.
TTCTTTCTGCACGTCAATTGCCTCTTTCAGCACCTCGTGTTGCTTTTTTCTGCAGATCTCTTGCCTCTTTCTGCACCTCTCTTTCTATTTCTGCACCTCTCTTGCCTCTATCTGCAGCCCTGTTCCCTCTTTCTGCACTTTCCCTGCCTGTTTCTGCACCTCTCTTGCCTCTTTCTGTACCTCTGTTGCCTCTTTCTGCACTTTTCTTGCCTCTTTCTGCACCTCTGTTGCTTCTTTCTGTACTTCTATTGCCTCTTTCTGCACCTCTCTTGCTTCTTTCTGCACCTCAATTGCCTCTTTCAGCACCTCTGTTGCTTTTTTCTGCAGATCTCTTGCCCCTTTCTGCTGCCTCACTTGCCTCTTTCAGCACCTCTGTTGCTTTTTCTGCAGATCTCTTGCCTCTTTCTGCACCCCTCTTTCTCTTTCTGTACCTCTGTTGCCTCTTTCTGCACTTCTCTTGCTCTTTCTGCACCCTTCATGCCTCTTTCAGCACCTCTGTTACTTCTTTCTGCACTTCTCTTGCCTTCTTTCTGCACTCCTCCTGCCTCTTTCTGTACCTCGCTTGCCTCTTTGTGCACCCCTCCTAACTTTTTGCACCCCTCTTGCCTCTTTCTGCACCTCTGTTGGTTCTTTCTGCACTGCTCTTGCTTCTTTCTGCAACTTACTTGCCTCTTTCTGCACCTCTGTTGCTTCTTTCTGTACTTCTCTTAACTCTTTCTGCACCCCTGTTGCTTCATTCTGTACTTTCCATACTTCTTTCTGCACCTGTCTTGCGTCTTTCTGCACGCCTGTTGTCTCTTTTTGCACTTGTCTTCCCTCTTTCTGTACCTTTCTTGCCTGTGTCTGCATCTCACTTGCCTCTTTCTGCACTTTTCTTTCTTCTTTCTACACCTCTGTTGCTTCTTTCAGCAATTCTCTTGCCTCTTTCTGCACTTCTCTTGCCTGTTTCTGCAACTCTCTTGCCTCTTTCTGCAGTTATCTTGCCTCCTTCTGCACCCTTCTTGCTTCTTTTTCTACCTCTGTTGGTTCTTTCTGCACCTCTTTTGCTTCGTTCTGCACTTTACTTGCCTCTTTCTGCACCCCTCTTCCCTCTTTCTGCACCTCTCTTGCCTCAGTCTGCCTACCTGTTCCCTCTTTCTGCATCCCTTTTGCCTGTTTCTGCAACTCTCTTGCCTCTTTCTGCAGTTCTCTTGCTTCCTTTTGCACCTCACTTGCCTCTTTTTGCACCTCTGTTGGTTCTTTTGCACTGCTCTTGCTTCTTTCTGCACCTCTTGCAAATTTCTGCACCCCTCTTGCCTCTTTCTGTACCCCTTTTACCTGTTTCTGCACCTCTCTTGCCTCTGTCTGCTCCTCTGTTCCCTCTTTCTGTACCTCTTTTGCCTGTTTCTGCAACTCTCTTGTCTCTTTCTGCAGTTCTCTTGCCTCCTTCTGCACCTCTGTTGCTTCTTTCTGCACTTCTCTTGCCTCTTTCTGCACCCTTGTTGCTTCATTCTGTACTTTCCATGCTTCGTTCTGCACCTGTCTTGCTTCTTTCTGCACCTCAGTTGTCTCTTTCTGCACTCGTCTTCCCTCTTTCTGTATCTTTCTTGCCTGTTTCTGCATCTCACTTGCCTCTTTCTGCACTTTACTTGCTTCTTTCTACACCTCTGTTGCTTCTTTCAGGAATTCTCTTGCCTCTTTCTGCACTTCTCTTGCCTGTTTCTGTACCTCTCTTGCCTCTTTCTGCACCTCTCTTTGCTCTTTCTGCGCCTCACCTGCTTCTTTCTACACTCCTCTTGACTCTTTCTGCACCCCTGTTGCTTCATTCTGCACTTTCCATGCTTCTTTCTGCACTTGCCGTGCTTCTTTCTGCACCCCTGTTGTCTCTTTATGTACCTCTTTTGCCTCTTTCTGCACTTTCTTGCCTTTTTCTGCAGTTCTCTTGCCTCTTTCTGCACATCTGTTGCTTCTTTCTGCATCTGTCTTGCTTCTTTCTGCACCACTGTTATCTCTTTCTGCACTCGTCTTCCCTCTTTCTGTACCTTTCTTGCCTGTTTCTGCATCTCACTTGCCTCTTTCTGTACTTTTCTTGCTTCTTTCTACACCTCTGTTGCTTCTTTCAGCACTCCTCTTGCCTCTTTCTGCAGTTCTCTTGCCTGTTTCTGCACCCCTCTCGCCACTTTCTGCACCCGTCTTCCCTCTTTGTGCAACTCTCAGCAACTTTCTACACCTCTCTTCCCTCTTTCTGCACCACTCTTGCCTCTTTTTGTACCTCTGTTGCTTCTATCTGCACTTCTCTTGACTCTTTGAGCACCTCTTTTGCTTCTTTCTGCACTTCTCTCTCCTGTTTCTGCACCCCTCCTGCCTCTTTGTACACCTCTGATGCTTCTTTCTGCACTTCTATTGTCTCTTTCGGCACCTCTCTTGCTTCTTTCTGCAGCTGACTTGCCTCTTTCAGCACCTCTCTTGCTTTTTTCTGCAGATCTCTTGCCTCTTTCTGCACCTCACCTCCCTGTTTCAGCACCTCTGTTGCTTCTTTCTGCAGATCTCTTGCCTCTTTCTGCACCTCTCTTTTCTCTTTCTGCACCTCTCTTGACTCTTTCAGCACCTCTGTTACTTCTTTCTGCACTTCTCTTCCTTCTTTATGCACCTCTCTTGCTACTTTCTGTACCTCACTTGCCTCTTTCAGCACCTCTGTTGCTTTCTTCTACAGATCTCTTGTCTCTTTCTGCACCTCACTTGCCTCTTTCAGCACCTCTGTTGCTTTTATCTGCAGATCTCTTGCCTCTTTCTGCACCTCTCTTTCTCTTTCAGCAACTCTCTTGCCTCTTTCTGCACCCCTGTTCCCTCTTTCTGCACCTTCTACTGCCTGTTTCTGCACCTCTCTTGCCTCTTTCTGTACCTCTGTTGCCTCTTTCTGCACTTTTCTTGCCTCTTTCTACACCCCTTTTGCCTCTTTCTGCACCTCTGTTGCTTCTTTCTGCACTTCTATTGCCTCTTTCTGCACCTCTCTTGCTTCTTTCTGCACCTCAATTGCCTCTTTCAGCACCTCAGTTGCTTTTTTCTGCAGATCTCTTGCCTCTTTCTGCACCCCACTTGCCTCTTTCAGCACCTCTGTTGCTTCTTTCTGCAGATCTCTTGCCTCTTTCTGCACCCTCTTTTCTCTTTCTGTACCTCTGTTGCTTCTTTCTGAACTTCTCTTGCCTCTTTCTGCACCTTCTCTGCCTCTTTCAGCACCTCTGTTGCTTCTTTCTGCACTTCTCTTCCTTCTTTCTGCACTCCTCCTGCCTCTTTCTGTACCTCTCTTGCCTCTTTCTGCACCTCTCCTACCTCTTTCTGCACCCCTCTTGCCTCTTTCTGCACCTCTGTTGGTTCTTTCTGCACTGCTCTTGCTTCTTTCTGCAACTTACTTGCCTCTTTCTGCACCTCTGTTGCTTCTTTCTGTACTTCTCTTAACTCTTTCTGCACCCCTGTTACTTCATTCTGTACTTTCCATGCTTCTTTCTGCACCTATCTTGCGTCTTTCTGCACCTCTGTTGTCTCTTTCTGCACTCGTCTTGCCTCTTTCTGTACCTTTTCTTGCCTGTGTCTGCATCTCACTTGCCTCTTTCTGCACTTTTCTTTCTTCTTTCTACACCTCTGTTGCTTCTTTCAGCAATTCTCTTGCCTCTTGCCTCTTGCCTGTTTCTGCAACTCTCTTGCCTCTTTCTGCAGTTATCTTGCCTCCTTCTGCACCCTTCTTGCTTCTTTTCTGCACCTCTGTTGGTTCTTTCTGCACCTCTTTTGCTTCGTTCTGCACTTCTACTTGCCTCTTTCTGCACCCCTCTTGCCTCTTTCTGCACCTCTCTTGCCTCAGTCTGCACTACCTGTTCCCTCTTTCTGCACCTCTCTTGCCTGTTTCTGCAACTCTCTTGCCTCTTTCTGCAGTTCTCTTGCTTCCTTTTGCACCTCACTTGCTTCTTTCTGCACCTCTGTTGCTTCTTTCTGCACCTCTTTGCTTCTTTCTGCACTTTACTTGCCTCTTTCTGCACCTCTCTTCCCTCTTTCTGCACCTCTCTTGCCTCTGTCTGCCTACCTGTTCCCTCTTTCTGCACCTCTCTTGCCTGTTTCTGCAACTCTCTTGCCTCTTTCTGCACTTCTCTTGCTTCCTTCTGCACCCTCTTGCCTCTTTCTGCACCCCTCTTACCTGTTTCTGCACCTCTCTTGCCTCTGTCTGCACCTCTGTTGCCTCTTTCTGTACCTCTTTTGCCTCTTTCTGCAACTCTCTTGCCTCTTTCTGCAGTTCTCTTGCCTCCTTCTGCACCTCTGTTGCTTCTTTCTGCACTTCTCTTGCCTCTTTCTGCACCCCTGTTGCTTCATTCTGTACTTTCCATGCTGCTTTCTGCACCTGTCTTGCTTCTTTCTGCCCCCCTGTTGTCTCTTTCTGCACTCGTCTTCCCTCTTTCTGTACCTTTCTTGCCTGTTTCTGCATCTCACTTGCCTCTTTCTGCACTTTTCTTGCTTCTTTCTACACCTCTGTTGCTTCTTTCAGGAATTCTCTTGCCTCTTTCTGCGCTTCTCTTGCCTGTTTCTGTACCTCTCTTGCCTCTTTCTGCACCTCTCTTTGCTCTTTCTGCACCTCACTTGCCTCTTTCAGCACCTCTGTTGCTTTTATCTGCAGATTTCTTGCCTCTTTCTGCACCCCTCTTTTCTCTTTCAGCACCTCTCTTGCCTCTTTCTGCACCTCTGTTGCCTCTTTCTGCACCTTTACTGCCTGTTTCTGCACCTCTCTTGCCTCTTTCTGTACCTCTGTTGCCTCTTTCTGCACTTCTTCTTGCCTCTTTCTGCACCCTCTTTGCCTCTTTCTGCACCTCTGTTGCTTCTTTCTGCACTTCTATTGCCTCTTTCTGCACCTCTCTTGCTTCTTTCTGCACCTAACTTGCCTCTTTCTGCACCTCTGTTGCTTTTTCTGCAGATCTCTTGCCTCTTTCTGCACCTCAACTTGCCTCTTTCTGCACCTCTGTTGCTTCTTTCTGCAGATCTCTTGCCTCTTTCTGCACCCCTCTTGCTCTCTTTCTGTACCTCTGTTGCTTCTTTCTGCACTTCTCTTGCCTCTTTCTGCACCCTTCGTGCCTCTTTCAGCACCTCTGTTACTTCTTTCTGCACTTCTCTTCCTTCTTTCTGCACTCCTCCTGCCTCTTTCTGTACCTCTCTTGCCTCTTTCTGCACCCCTCCTACCTCTTTCTGCACCCCTCTTGCCTCTTTCTGCACCTCTGTTGGTTCTTTCTGCACTGCTCTTGCTTCTTTCTGCAACTCTACTTGCCTCTTTCTGCACCTCTGTTGCTTCTTTCTGTACTTCTCTTAACTCTTTCTGCACCCCTGTTACTTCATTCTGTACTTTCCATGCTTCTTTCTGCACCTATCTTGCGTCTTTCTGCACCCCTGTTGTCTCTTATTGCACTCGTCTTCCCTCTTTCTGTACCTTTCTTGCCTGTGTCTGCATCTCACTTGCCTCTTTCTGCACTTCTCTTTCTTCTTTCTACACCTCTGTTGCTTCTTTCAGCAATTCTCTTGCCTCTTTCTGCACTTCTCTTGCCTGTTTCTGCAACTCTCTTGCCTCTTTCTGCAGTTATCTTGCCTCCTTCTGCACCCTTCTTGCTTCTTTTCTGCACCTCTGTTGCTTCTTTCTGCACCTCTCTTGCTTCTGTTCTGCACTTTACTTGCCTCTTTCTGCACCCCTCTTCCCTCTTTCTGCACCTCTCTTGCCTCAGTCTGCCTACCTGTTCCCTCTTTCTGCACCCCTTTTGCCTGTTTCTGCAACTCTCTTGCCTCTTTCTGCAGTTCTCTTGCTTCCTTTTGCACCTCACTTGCCTCTTTCTGCACCTCTGTTGGTTCTTTCTGCACTGCTCTTGCTTCTTTCTGCACCTCTCTTGCAAATTTCTGCACCCCTCTTGCCTCTTTCTGCACCCCTCTTACCTGTTTCTGCACCTCTCTTGCCTCTGTCTGCACCTCTGTTCCCTCTTTCTGTACCTCTTTTGCCTGTTTCTGCAACTCTCTTGCCTCTTTCTGCAGTTCTCTTGCCTCCTTCTGCACCTCTGTTGCTTCTTTCTGCACTTCTCTTGCCTCTTTCTGCACCCCTGTTGCTTCATTCTGCACTTTCCATGCTTCTTTCTGCACCTGTCTTGCTTCTTTCTGCACCCCTGTTGTCTCTTTCTGCACTCGTCTTCCCTCTTTCTGTACCTTTCTTGCCTGTTTCTGCATCTCACTTGCCTCTTTCTGCACTTCTCTTGCTTCTTTCTACACCTCTGTTGCTTCTTTCAGCAATTCTCTTGCCTCTTTCTGCGCTTCTCTTGCCTGTTTCTGTACCTCTCTTGCCTCTTTCTGCACCTCTCTTTGCTCTTTCTGCACCTCACCTGCTTCTTTCTACACTTCTCTTTCTGCACCCCTGATGCTTCATTCTGCACTTTCCATGCTTCTTTCTGCACCTGTCGTGCTTCTTTCTGCACCTCTCTTGTCTCTTTCTGTACCTCTTTTGCTTCTTTCTGCACTTTCTTGCCTTTTTCTGCTGTTCTCTTGCCTCTTTCTGCACATCTGTTGCTTCTTTCTGCATCTGTCTTGCTTCTTTCTGCACCCCTGTTATCTCTTTCTGCACTCGTCTTCCCTCTTTCTGTACCTTTCTTGCCTGTTTCTGCATCTCACTTGCCTCTTTCTGTACTTTTCTTGCTTCTTTCTACACCTCTGGTGCTTCTTTCAGCACTCCTCTTGCCTCTTTCTGCAGTTCTCTTGCCTGTTTCTGCACCCCTCTCGCCACTTTCTGCACCCGTCTTCCCTCTTTGTGCAACTCTCAGCCTCTTTCTACACCTCTCTTCCCTCTTTCTGCACCACTCTTGCCTCTTTTTGTACCTCTGTTGCTTCTTTCTGCACTTATCTTGACTCTTTCTGCACCCTTGGTGCCTCTTTCAGCACCTCTGTTGCTTCTTTCTGCATTTCTCTTCCTTCTTTCTGCACTCCTCGTGCCTCCTTCTGTACCTCTGTTGCTTCTTTCTGCACTTCTCTTGGTTCTTTCTGCACTACTCTTGCCTCTATCTGCATCCCTCTTGCATCTTTGAGCACCTCTTTTGCTTCTTTCTGCACTTCTCTCTCCTCTTTCTGCACCCCTCCTGCCTCTTTGTACACCTCTGATGCTTCTTTCTGCACTTCTATTGCCTCTTTCTGCACCTCTCTTGCTTCTTTCTGCAGCTGACTTGCCTCTTTCAACATCTCTGTTGCTTCTTTCTGCACTTCTATTGCCTCTTTCTGCACCTCTCTTGCTTCTTTCTGCACGTCAATTGCCTCTTTCAGCACCTCGGTTGCTTTTTTTCTGCAGATCTCTTTCTCTTTCTGCACCCCACTTGCCTCTTTCAGCACCTCTGTTGCTTTTTTCTGCAGATCTCTTGCCTCTTTCTGCACCCCTCTTTTCTCTTTCTGCACCTCTCTTGCCTCTATCTGCAGCCCTGTTCCCTCTTTCTGCACTTTCCCTGCCTGTTTCTGCACCTCTCTTGCCTCTTTCTGTACCTCTGTTGCCTCTTTCTGCACTCTTCTCCTGCCTCATTCTGCACCCCTCTTGCCTCTTTCTGCACCTCTGTTGCTTCTTTCTGCACTTCTATTGCCTCTTTCTGCACCTCTCTTGCTTCTTTCTGCACCTCTATTGCCTCTTTCTGCACCTCTGTTGCTTTTTTCTGCAGATCTCTTGCCTCTTTCTGCACCCATCTTGCCTCTTTCAGCACCTCTGTTGCTTTTTCTGCAGATCTCTTGCCTCTTTCTGCGCCCCTCTTTTCTCTTTCTTTACCTCTGTTGCCTCTTTCTGCACTTCTCTTGCTGTTTCTGCTTTCCTCCTGCCTCTTTCTGTACCTCTCTTGCCTCTTTGTGCACCTCTCCTACCTCTTTCTGCACCCCTCTTGCCTCTTTCTGCACCTCTGTTGGTTCTTTCTGCACTGCTCTTGCTTCTTTCTGCAACTCTACTTGCCTCTTTCTGCACCTCTGTTGCTTTTTCTGCAGATCTCTTGCCTCTTTCTGCACCTCACTTGCCTGTTTCAGCACCTCTGTTGCTTTTTCTGCAGATCTCTTGCCTCTTTCTGCACTCCCTTGTGAGAAGTTGGCCTGGCATATGCTGTCCACTAATTATAGTGGGCACCTTGCACCAGTCCAAACAACCCCTTATTGGAGATAGGTTAAAGACAACCTTTATTGAAAGCTATCCTAGTGGTAGCTATGGAGAGCAGCCTTCAGGCTAAGTCTTGAAGGAATGTAAAGCAGCTTGTTTTACCAGTCTATAATCTCTTGAGTGACCAAATGAAAGAGGACCACACCAGGTATATATTCAAAATATATGTATTTATTACTAAACACACCCCTCTAGTCTCTTTATGAGGCTAGAGTTCGAAGTACATAAGTTATAAGTTAGTTATCTACAGTAATAGCACAAATACACGTTTGAGCCCTAGGGGCGTACCAAACCATATACCAATAAAGTGGTATAAGAACCACGACTGAGCTAGACACAGGGCCTAGAGCCTGTAGAAGTGCTTGGACCACAAGGAACCACCCAAGGTAGTGACACAGGGGACCCACGGGGACACGTGCAGTGTATGAACACAGCCGCGAATCGCCGTTAACTTCTATGGGGAAAGTCGCGGTTTGAATTTAAAGAAAAGGGACACTTAGAGGAGGACTTGGAGCAAACCCTTTGAGAACTAGGCTGTTCTAGTGTCAATACCCACGGGAGCACCAGAGTACTCGAGTTACCTCACCCAGGGGAGCCGGGTGCATAGGTGTCTTTCGGGTCGGGTTTCGTCGTCGCTTTCAATGGCGATCTGCTGCAAAGTGCTGCTGGCGGCCAAGTCGAAAGTGTTCGGGTGGATCCAAAGGTGGATCGAAGATCTGAAGAACCTGAAAGCAGAGGGGACAGAGTCTGGGTCACTAGCCAGTGACCAGGAAGGCGATGAGAAGGTGCCCACTGATGTCGAGTGCTTCAGGTAGGTTGACGGTTGACTTGACTCTTCAGCCACGAAGTCCAGGAGGCGTCGACGACAACCAGGAGCTGGATTCGAGCTGTACCACGAAGTCTGTCGATTGCAGGGGTATCGGTGACCGGATTGGACCCAACAAGCCTTGGCAACGGCAAGTCTTGTGGAAATGGAAGAAGGACGATGTTGCAGACCAACAAGGTCTGGGGGACTCACCCAGTGAGGGTAAGTCAGGGCACGCCTGGAGCAACCAGGAAGCCCAAGCAGAAGAAGATTGGCCTTCGGGAGGGCCTACTAGCCAACAGACTAGCGACCGCGAAGGAGCCTCGAGTCAACGCACAAGGAGCTGGCTCACAGGACACTTGTAGAGTGGAGGCCAGTGTTCTTCGGTGCCGTCAGTGCTGGAGGCTGGAGCTACTCGGAGCCCAAAGCACAACTTCGTGGGAGACCCAGAAGAGGATGCACTTGCAAATGCGATCGTTGTCCAGGGGTCACGGTTCCACATTACCCACGACAGCTACGGGCCTCAGCTTTGCTGGGGACTCAGGGCAGCCTCGGGAAGTCTGGAAATCCACCTCTGGTGATGCAAAGACTTCGGCGTCCGGCGGGAGCTTCAGCGATGCAGACCGGACAATTGCTTCTTTGGTGCCTGCCAAGCAGGGAGTCACTCCTTGACCCCAAGGGAGATTCTTCAGTCCTCTAATCTTAAAGTAGAGCGTCGAAGGTCCAGGATTCTGTGTCAGAGTTTCGTCCAGGTAACTAAGTCCTAAGGACTGGGGTCCCATACTTATACTAAGGTAGGGGGTTGGACATACTCTGTGGCCCCACCTATGGGAGGGTCAGGGCAGAGGGTGGTTACACCCTTTCCCTTTGTCCAGTTTCGCGCCAGAGCAGGGGCTGGAAGCCCCTGAGCCGGTTTGAACTGGGGTATGCACAGGGACACCAAATGTGCCCCCAGTGCAGGACTTCAAAGCACCAGAGAGTGCTCCGCCCAGCCCCAATACACACTATCCTGTCTGGGAGGTGGTTACACCTCCCTGGGACAGGAAACCTATTGTCCAGGCCTCCCCTGCCGGAGTTTCGGTCAGCAGCAGGAGGCCAGACTCGTGTCTGTGGCAGCGGCATCCATTTTGTGATGCCAGGGCTCTGGAAAGTCAGTACCGGGTATGCCGGTGTGTACATGTCTCTCCCTCTAGAAGGGTGGAATGCTACCCCGCTGCCAGAACTGGCGGGGGGTAGTATTCCAAGATGTTTGACACCAAACACGACATGTTTCCGTGCAGCCATCCCAAAGTTAGCATTTAACGCGAGGTTATAATGCGCTTAAGAGTATATGGTCGGGCTGCACTACAAACAGCATCAGAGAAGGGTCTCCGAACGCTGCAGAGGGCCCAGCTCATGCAGGGGCACCCTCTCACATAGGAACCACGCACTCTGCCTTCAGGATTGATAAGGCCTGCCATAGGAGTGACTTATAGGTTTATATGTGTGTATGTATGTAGTGATATAGGTAGCCTATATCACAGTAAGGGGTGCATGCACCACCTTACCCAGGCTGCAGTAGCAGACCTGTGGTGTCAGTTTGGATGGCCTTCCAGGGGTGGCACAATACATGCTGCAGCCCCTGGTAGGCCTCTGAGGTACCTATGCCCTGGGTACATAGTATACCATATACTAGGGACTTATAAGGGCACTCCAGATTCCAATCAGAGATGTGCCTAAGGCACATGGAAACCATTTTAAAGAGGAAGCAGCTAGGCTGGGGTTCTGATTAGCAGGGCCCCAGCCAGACTAAGGTCGAAAAACAGTGAAGCATCAGCAAAAAGTGGGGGTACCCATGTGAAGCAGATCCTACTCTCCTACACAACCCCCCCCAAACGTAGGGACATTAAACTAACATTGCCCAGTTAAGTCTTCATTGTAGGAAGGTGGAATCTGACTATATGGTTGCCCACACTTTTTTCCTGGTTTTTTGCTGGTTTATGACTTAGTTGGACTGGGATCCTGCTATTCAGGGCCCCAGTCTATCTGCTTCCTCTATAAAATGGTTTCCATGTGCCTTAGGCACATCTCTGATTGGAGTCTGGAGTGCCCTTATAAGTCCCTAGTATATGGTATACTATGTACCCAGGGCATAGGTACCTCAGAGGCCTACCAGGGGCTGCAGCATGTATTGTGCCACCCCTGGAAGGCCATCCAAACTGACACCACAGGTCTGCTACTGCAGCCTGGGTAAGGTGGTGCATGCACCCCTTACTGTGATATAGGCTACCTATATCACTATATACATACACACATATAAACCTATAAGTCACTCCTATGGCAGGCCTTATCAATCCTGAAGGCAGAGTGCGTGGTTCCTATGTGAGAGGGTGCCCCTGCATGAGCAGGGCCCCTCTGCAGCGTTCGGAGACCCTTCTCTGATGCTGTTTGTAGTGCAGCCTGACCATATACTCTTAAGCGCTTTATAACCTCGCGTTAAATGCTAACTTTGGGATGGCTGCACGGAAACATGTCGTGTTTGGTGTCAAACATCTTGGAATACTACCCTCCTGCCAGTTCTGGCGGCGGGGGTAGCATTCCACCCTTCTAGAGGGAAAGACATGTACACACCGGGATGCCCGGTACTGACTTTCTAGAGCCCTGGCATCACAAAATGGATGCCGCTGCCACAGACACGAGTCTGGCCTCCTGCTGCTGACCGAAACTCCGGCAGGGGAGGCCTGGACAATAGGTTTCCTGTCCCAGGGAGGTGTGACCACCTCCCCAGACAGGATAGTGTGTATTGGGGCTGGGCGGGAGCACTCTCTGGTGCTTTGAAGTCCTGCACTGGGGGCACACTTGGTGTCCCTGTGCATACCCCAGTTCAAACCGGCTCAGGGGCTTCCAGCCCCTGCTCTGGTGTGAAACTGGACAAAGGGAAAGGGGTGTAACCACCCCTCTGCCCTGACCCTCCCATAGGTGGGGTCACAGAGTATGTCCAACCCCTACCTTAGTATAAGTAAGGGAACCCAGTCCTTAGGACTTTAGATTTACCTGGACGAAACTCTGACACAGAATCCTGGACCTTCGACGCTCTACTTCAAGATTAGAGGACTGAAGAATCTCCCTTGAGGTCAAGGAGTGACTCCCCTGCTTGGCAGGCACCAAAGAAGCAATTGTCCGGTCTGCATCGCTGAAGCTCCCGTCGGACGCCGAAGTCTTTGCATCACCAGAGGTGGATTTCCAGACTTTCCCGAGGCTGCCCTGAGTCCCCAGCAAAGCTGAGGCCAGTAGCTGTCGTGGGTAATGTGGAACCGTGACCCCTGGACACCAAACGCATTTGCAAGTGCATCCTCTTCTGGGTCTCCCACGAAGTTGTGCTTTGGGTTCCGAGTAGCCCCAGCCTCCAGCACCAACTGCACCGAAGATCACTGGCCTCCACTCCACGAGTGTCCTGTGAGCCAGCTCCACGTGCACCGTCTTGAGGCTCCTTTGCGGTCGCTAGTCCGTTGGCTAGTAGGCCCTCCCGAAGGCCAATCTTTTTCTGCTTGGGCTCCCTGGTTGCTCCAGGTGTGCCCTGACTTATCCTTGCTGGGTGAGTCCCCCAGACCTTGCTGGTCTGCAACATCGTCCTTCTTCGATTTCCACGAGACTTGCTGTTGCCAAGGCTTGTTGGGTCCAATCCGGTCGCCGACACCCCTGCAATCGACAAACGTTGTGGGACAGCTCGAATCCAGCTCCTGGTTGTCGTCGACACCTCCTGGACCTCGTGGCTGAAGAGTCAAGACGACCGTCAACCTACCTGAAGCACTCGACATCGGTGGGCATCTGCTCATCGCCTTCCTGGTCACTGGCTAGTGACCCAGACTCTGTTCCCTCTGCTTTCAGGTTCTTCAGATCTTCGATCCACCTTTGGATCCACCCGAACACTTTCGACTTGGTCGCCAGCAGCACTTTGCAGCAGATCGCCATAGAAAGCGACGACGAAACCCGACCCCGAAAGACACCTATGCACCCGGCTTCCCTGGGTGAGGTAACTCGAGTACTCCGGTGCTCCCGTGGGTATTGACACTAGAACAGCCTAGTTCTCAAAGGGTTTGCTCCAAGTCCTCCTCTAAGTGTCCCTTTTCTTTTAAATTCTAATCGCGACTTTCCCCATAGAAGTTAACGGTGGTTCGCGGTTGTGTTCATACACTGCACGCGTCCCCCGTGGGTCCCCTGTGTCACTGCCTTGGGTGGTTCCTTGTGGTCCAAGCACTTCTACAGGCTCTAGGCCTTGTGTCTAGCTCAGTCGTGGTTCTTATACCACTTTATTGGTATATGGTTTGGTACGCCCCTGGGGCTCAAACGTGTATTTGTGCTATTACTGTAGATAACTAACTCGTAACGTATGTACTTCGAACTCTAGCCATCATAAAGAGACTAGAGGGGTGTGTTTAGTAATAAATACATATATTTTGAATATATACCTGGTGTGGTCCTCTTTCATTTGGTCACTCAAGAGATTATAGACTGGTAAAACAAGCTGCTTTACATTCCTTCAAGACTTAGCCTGAAGGCTGCTCTCCATAGCTACCACTAGGATAGCTTTCAATAAAGGTTGTCTTTAACCTATCTCCAATAAGGGGTTGTTTGGACTGGTGCAAGGTGCCCACTATAATTAGTGGACAGCATATGCCAGGCCAACTTCTCACATTGGTGTGCAGCGTGTGGGATTCCAGCTTGCTATTGTTTTACCAGATAATCTCAATTGAATTGATCAACTGAAAACCACTAAGGGTACCTAAGGTACATATAAATCAAGCTTAGTAATACAGTAAGTTCTACTGAACTTAGAGTTGTGTGTTAAGGGACAGCACACCCTTTCTACAACTCAAGAGAGTTTAGTAGGCCACACTAGAGTAGGTAGTGCATACACCACACCTCACTAGTGATGTCTTCAAAGCCAGGACCCAGTGAGTCCTTGCCAGAAGCCAGTGGGCTTCTTCCCTCCAAGTATGATAAACTCCCATTCTTGGAATTGAGAGCCTTATGCACTACTAGGAAGTTGAAGACAGGCAAAAGTGCCAGCACCCAACACCTCAGGGAGGTGTTACTAGCTGATGATCTCAGCAGGCCCCTAGGGTCTGAAGGGGTAGGCAAAGAGGGTGGGGCAGAAGATGAGGAAGGGGCCAGGGGTGAAGAAACCCAGGCCCCCCCTCTGAAACTGGCCAGGAAGGTGAAAATGACCTTGTCCTGGAAAATCCAATTCCTCCTGTGGAGGAGGAGGAGGAGAGGATCAGACTGACCTCCCCTTTGTCCCCCAGGAAGAGTTCTGAGTGTGCCCAGAAGGTCTAGGTCTCCTTCTCAGGAGTCTAACCACTCTGACACCTCAATAGGGACCTCTGTCTCCTCTCATAGGAGGGAATCCTCTCATGAGAGGAGAAAGAGACTGATTCAATATGAGCAAGCTCAGCTTGAACTCAGGAAACAGCAATTGGCTATAGACAGGGAGTCCCTAGATCTCTATAGAGAGAGACAAAAGTTGGGACTAGAGTCCCATGGTGGCAGCAGTTTCCCCAAAGATAGGGAAAGGTCTTATGACCATAGAAACCTGAGCAAGATTGTCCCTCCCTACCAGAGTGGGGATGACATCCACAAATGGATAACTGCTCTAGAGAGGGCCTGTAAAGTACAGAGGGTCCCTCAGGAGCAGTGGGCAGCAATCTTGTGGCTCTCCTTTGCAGACAAAGGTAGAGATAAGCTCCTCACTGTTAGAGAGGAGGATGCTGACAATTACAAAGTCTTGAAGAGTGCTCTGATAGATGGGTTTGGCCTAACCACTGAACAGTATAGGTTGAAGTTCAGAGACACCCAAAAGGCTCAGACTCAAGACTGGGTTGATTTTGTAGATTGTGCTACTAAGGCTCTGGAAGGTTGGATACATGGCAACAAGGTGCATGACTTTTTAGGATTGTACAATTTGATTATGAGGGAGCAGATCCTTAATAATTGTCAAAACCAGCTTTTACACCAGTACCTGGTGGACTCTGATCTGACCTCTCCCCAAGAATTGGGAAAGAAGGCAGACAAATGGGTCAGAACCAGAGTAAAGACTAAGAATCAGGGTGGTGACCAGAAGAAAGATTCTACCAAGTCCCAAGAGAAAGGTGGGGATAAATCTAAGGATAAATCCACTACAGGGCCCCAAAAGTCCTCTTCTGGGGTGGGTCCCAAACTCCTTCCTCTCCTGAAAAGAAACCCTATTGCCATGTCTGTAAAAAGCCTGGACACTGGAAAACTGATCCCAGTTGCCCCAGGATTGGCAATAAAGAAAATGTTCCTCCAACAACTACTACCACCCCTCCTGGTACTACCAGTAGTAATCCTCCAGTTGGGAGTAGTGTACCCAAAAAGTTAGGTGCTTTTGCAAGAGGAACAGAGGTGGGCCCTAGTTTAGACAGGACCCCCTCAACAGACTCCTCTGACTCTGATGGTGGTGTAGGATTTGCCACCTTTACCATGGGTCCCAATGCATTGGGCAGGTACAGACTGGAGCCAATAATTAATGGTCAGAAAGCTGTGGCATTTAGGGACACAGGGGCTAGTGTCACCATGGTGGCAGGGAAACTAGTCCCCCTCACCAGCTTTTACCTGAGTTTAAATACCAGGTAACCAACATTGATGGTGTCAGAACAGATCACCCCATGGCCATGGTCAATCTCAGCTGGGAAGGGGTCACAGGCCCAAAAGAGTGGCAGTGTCCCCAACCTTGCCTGTAGATTGCCTGATGGGCAATGATCTGGAAATTTCAGCCTGGGCTGAAGTTGAACACCAAACCCATCTGAGAATGCTGGGCGTCCCTGTAAAGGTTAGTGGGGCTGTGATGGCCACAGCCCCAGCCCAGGGAAATTTTGGAGAGATGGAGCCTGGAAGAATGGCCCACTCTCCCCAAAAGAGAGCACAAGGGTTGAAGAAAAGTCTTCTTCCCTCCAGACAGTAGGTAAGGGTCAGCCTCCTCAGGGAACTGACCCTACCCCTAGTGAAGGAACTGCCCCAGAGGTAGTCAGGCCTGGCCTGGCCCCACCCCTGATGGCAGAGGACCCTTCCAAGGTGGTACCCAGTCTGGAGCAGGTAACCTGCCCCTCTCTACCCTGCCTCAGTCAGCCCAGGGCTGCAGAGGTCAGGGAGGTCAGTGGACCCCCCAGGGCCCCCTGTCCAGAGGAACCCCCCATCAGCAGATTAGGGGCACCCAGGCTAGTAGCCCTAGCCAGGTGAAAATTCCTCAACACACTGAGGGATCCCCCATACCTTTGTGTAGGGACCTCCCCCAGAAGGACTCTGTTAGGCAAGGGCAAACCTGGGACCAAAAGGTTCCAAACCTGCCATGTCCCTCCAGTGGTCCATCCAAAGGGACCCAACCCCCAGCTGTAGGCAGCCAAAGGTTGACCCTTAGAGCACAGTGCAACTCAGTCATGGAAAGACAGGCATACATGGTGACCAGTGATCTGAGGAAGCTGAGACCAACCTTCCTAGGGCCTCACTTCCCTTCTCAGACACCTCACCAGCCTTGTACTTTACCAAAGCACACCACAGGTAGTAATTCCCCATGGTGGAGACCCTCTCATACCCTTAGGGTGAGGGATTGCTTAGTGGACCATAAGATAGGGGGCAACCATGCTAGTGCAGGTGCTTCCTTATATGGCCACTTAGTCAATAAAGGCTCAACTGGCCAAGGTTAGCCTTATCTCCTTTCGTTTGGGGGGGTTATGTAGGAAGGTGGAATCTGACTATATGGTTGCCCCCACTTTTTTCCTGGTGTTTTGCTGGTTTATGACTTAGTTGGACTGGGATCCTGCTATTCAGGGCCCCAGTCTATCTGCTTCCTCTATAAAATGGTTTCCATGTGCCTTAGGCACATCTCTGATTGGAATCTGGAGTGCCCTTATAAGTCCCTAGTATATGGTATACTATGTACCCAGGGCATAGGTACCTCAGAGGCCTACCAGGGGCTGCAGCATGTATTGTGCCACCCCTGGAAGGCCATCCAAACTGACACCACAGGTCTGCTACTGCAGCCTGGGTAAGGTGGTGCATGCACCCCTTACTGTGATATAGGCTACCTATATCACTACATACATACACACATATAAACCTATAAGTCACTCCTATGGCAGGCCTTATCAATCCTGAAGGCAGAGTGCGTGGTTCCTATGTGAGAGGGTGCCCCTGCATGAGCAGGGCCCCTCTGCAGCGTTCGGAGACCCTTCTCTGATGCTGTTTGTAGTGCAGCCTGACCATATACTCTTAAGCGCATTATAACCTCGCGTTAAATGCTAACTTTGGGATGGCTGCACGGAAACATGTCGTGTTTGGTGTCAAACATCTTGGAATACTACCCCCCGCCAGTTCTGGCGGCGGGGGTAGCATTCCACCCTTCTAGAGGGAAAGACATGTACACACCGGTATGCCCGGTACTGACTTTCCAGAGCCCTGGCATCACAAAATGGATGCCGCTGCCACAGACACGAGTCTGGCCTCCTGCTGCTGACCGAAACTCCGGCAGGGGAGGCCTGGACAATAGGTTTCCTGTCCCAGGGAGGTGTGACCACCTCCCCAGACAGGATAGTGTGTATTGGGGCTGGGCGGGAGCACTCTCTGGTGCTTTGAAGTCCTGCACTGGGGGCACACTTGGTGTCCCTGTGCATACCCCAGTTCAAACCGGCTCAGGGGCTTCCAGCCCCTGCTCTGGCGCAAAACTGGACAAAGGGAAAGGGGTGTAACCACCCCTCTGCCCTGACCCTCCCATAGGTGGGGTCACAGAGTATGTCCAACCCCCTATCTTAGTATAAGTAAGGGAACCCAGTCCTTAGGACTTTAGATTTACCTGGACGAAACTCTGACACAGAATCCTGGACCTTCGACGCTCTACTTCAAGATTAGAGGACTGAAGAATCTCCCTTGGGGTCAAGGAGTGACTCCCCTGCTTGGCAGGCACCAAAGAAGCAATTGTCCGGTCTGCATCGCTGAAGCTCCCGTTGGACGCCGAAGTCTTTGCATCACCAGAGGTGGATTTCCAGACTTCCCCGAGGCTGCCCTGAGACCCCAGCAAAGCTGAGGCCCGTAGCTGTCGTGGGTAATGTGGAACCGTGACCCCTGGACACCAAACGCATTTGCAAGTGCATCCTCTTCTGGGTCTCTCACGAAGTTGTGCTTTGGGCTCCGAGTAGCCCCAGCCTCCAGCACCAACTGCACCGAAGATCACTAGCCTCCACTCCACGAGTGTCCTGTGAGCCAGCTCCACGTGCACTGTCTCGAGGCTCCTTCGCGGTTGCTAGTCCGTTGGCTAGTAGGCCCTCACGAAGGCCAATCTTTTTCTGCTTGGGCTCCCTGGTTGCTCCAGGTGTGCCCTGACTTATTCTTGCTGGGTGAGTCCCCCAGACCTTGCTGGTCTGCAACATCGTCCTTCTTCGATTTCCACGAGACTTGCCGTTGCCAAGGCTTGTTGGGTCCAATCCGGTCGCCGATACCCCTGTAATCGACAAACGTCGTGGGACAGCTCGAATCCAGCTCCTGGTTGTCGTCGACGCCTCCTGGACCTCGTGGCTGAAGAGTCAAGATGACCGTCAACCTACCTGAAGCACTCAACATCGGTGGGCATCTGCTCATCGCCTTCCTGGTCACTGGCTAGTGACCCAGACTCTGTCCCCTCTGCTTTCAGGTTCTTCAGATCTTCGATCCACCTTTGGATCCACCCGAACACTTTCGACTTGGTCGCCAGCAGCACTTTGCAGCAGATCGCCATAGAAAGCGACGACGAAACCCGACCCCGAAAGACACCTATGCACCCGGCTTCCCTGGGTGAGGTAACTCGAGTACTCCGGTGCTCCCGTGGGTATTGACACTAGAACAGCCTAGTTCTCAAAGGGTTTGCTCCAAGTCCTCCTCTAAGTGTCCCTTTTCTTTTAAATTCTAATCGCGACTTTCCCCATAGAAGTTAACGGTGGTTCGCGGTTGTGTTCATACACTGCACGCATCCCCCGTGGGTCCCCTGTGTCACTGCCTTGGGTGGTTCCTTGTGGTCCAAGCACTTCTACAGGCTCTAGGCCTTGTGTCTAGCTCAGTCGTGGTTCTTATACCACTTTATTGGTATATGGTTTGGTACGCCCCTGGGGCTCAAACGTGTATTTGTGCTATTACTGTAGATAACTAACTCGTAACGTATGTACTTCGAACTCTAGCCTCATAAAGAGACTAGAGGGGTGTGTTTAGTAATAAATACATATATTTTGAATATATACCTGGTGTGGTCCTCTTTCATTTGGTCACTCAAGAGATTATAGACTGGTAAAACAAGCTGCTTTACATTCCTTCAAGACTTAGCCTGAAGGCTGCTCTCCATAGCTACCACTAGGATAGCTTTCAATAAAGGTTGTCTTTAACCTATCTCCAATAAGGGGTTGTTTGGACTGGTGCAAGGTGCCCACTATAATTAGTGGACAGCATATGCCAGGCCAACTTCTCACATTCATGTTCTAAGTGGAAGTACCTAGAGAGTCCATCTGCATTGGCATGGTTACTCCCAGGTCTATGTTCCACTGTGAAGTCCATCCCCTGTAGGGAAATGGACCACCTAAGCAGTTTGGGGTTTTCACCCTTCATTTGTTTTAGCCATAAGAGGGGCTTATGGTCTGTTTGAACAAGGAAGTGAGTACCAAACAAGTATGGCCTCAACTTCTTCAGAGCCCAGACCACAGCAAAGGCCTCCCTCTCAATGGCTGACCAACGTTTCTCTCTAGGGGTCAGCCTTCTGCTAATAAAAGCTACTGGCTGATCCTGACCTTCATCATTCAATTGTGACAGTACAGCCCCTACCCCCAATTCAGATGCATCTGTTTGGACAATGAACTTCTTGGAGTAATCAGGACTCTGTAGAATGGGAGCAGTGCACATGGCCTGCTTTAGGTCATCAAATGCCTTTTGACAGCTAACTGTCCACTGAACCTTTTGGGCATTTTCTTGGAAGTTAAGTCATTCAGGGGTGTCACTATTGATCCATACCCCTTGACAAATCTCCTATAGTACCCAGTCAGGCCTAAAAAGGCTCTCACCTGAGTCTGGGTAGTTGGAGCAGTCCAGTCCATGATGGTCTGGATCTTGCTCTGCAGTGGTTGAACCTGGCCTCCACCCACAAGGTGGCCCAGGTACACAACCTGACTCTGCCCTATCTGGCACTTTGTGGCCTTGATAGTCAGGCCTGCTTTCTGCAGGGCCTGCAAAACATTTCTGAGGTGGACCAGGTGATCCTCCCAGGTGGAGCTAAAGACAGCAATATCATCTAGATATGCTGCACTATAGGCTTCCAGACCTGTAAGGACTGTATTCACCAACCTCTGAAAAGTGGCAGGTGCATTCTTCAGACCAAAGGGCATCACCACAAATTGATAATGCCCACTAGGGGTTGAGAATGCTGTCTTTGGCTTTGCATCATCAGCTAGTCTGATCTGCCAGTAGCCAGCTGTCAGGTCAAATGTGCTTAGATACTTGGCTGAGGCCAAAGTGTCTATTAGCTCATCTGCCCTTGGTATTGGATGGGCATCAGTCCTAGTGACTGCATTGAGACCCCTGTAGTCCACACAAAACCTCATCTCTCTTTTCCCACCATTGGTGTGAGGTTTTGGCACAAGGACCACTGGACTAGCCCAAGGGCTATCTGAGGGTTCAATAACTCCCAAATCCAACATCTTCTGGACTTCTGTCCTGATACAGTCCCTGACATGGTCAGGTTGCCTATAAATCTTATTTTTAATAGGCAGACTGTCCCCAGTGTCCACTTCATGAGTGCACCAGGTAGTCTGACTGGGTGTCAGTGAGAATATGTGTCTGAACTGATTGAGCACCTGTCTGCAATCAGTCTGCTGCTGGGTAGTGAGGCTGCCTGCCAAGGCTACACCATCCACTGACCCATCATCAGGGTTCTGTGAGAGCAGGTCAGGGAGTGGGTCACTCTCTTCCTCCTGTCCCTCATCAGTAGCCATGAGCAAGCCCATGTCTGCCCTGTCCACATATGGTTTTAACCTGTTGACATGGAGAACCCTGTGGGGACTCCTGGGTGTTCCTAGGTCCACCAAATAGGTAACCTCACCCTTCTGTTCAACAATGGTATGGGGTCCACTCCATTTGTCTTGGAGAGCTGCTGGGGCCACTGGCTCCAACACTCCACACCGTCTGTCCTGGCTGGTAAACAGTCAGTACAGCCTTTTGGTCATGCCAGGCTTTTTGAAGTTCCTGGCTAGCCTCAAGGTTTTTAGTTGCCTTTTTCATATACTCAGCCATCCGGGAGCGGAGACCAAGTACATAGTCCACTATGTCTTGCTTTGGGGGCTTGAGAGGTAACTCCCATCCTTCCTTCACCAAGCACAATGGACCCCTGACAGGGTGACCAAACAAAAGTTCAAAAGGGCTGTAGCCAACCCCCTTTGAGGCACCTCCCTGTATGCAAATAAAAGGCAGGGCAAGAGTATGTCCCATCTTCGCCTAAGCTTTTCTGGGAGCCCTTTAATCATGCCCTTCAAGGTTTTGTTGAATCTCTCAACTAAACCATTGCATTGTGGGTGATAGGGTGTGGTGAACTTGTAAGTCACTCCACACTCCTTCCACATTGCTTTTAAGTATCCAGACATAAAGTTAGCACCCCTGTCTGATACAACCTCCTTAGGGAAGCCCACTCTTGAGAAAATTCCCAGGAGGGCCCTTGCCACCACAGGTGCTGTAGTGGTCCTAAGGGGAATAGCCTCTGGGTACCTGGTGGCATGATCCACTACCACCAGGATAAACCTGTGCCCAGATGCTGTTTGGGGATCCATGGGACCAACAATGTCAATCCCCACCCTTTCAAAGGGAACCCCCACCACAGGTAGTGGTATCAGGGGGCCTTTGTAGTGCCACCTGCCTTGCCACTGGCCTGGCAGGTTACACAGGAGCGACAAAACTCCTTGGTGTCTTCAGACATGTGGGGCCAGTGAAAGTGAGGGACAATTCTGTCCCAAGTCTTGTTCTGGCCCAGGTGACCTGCTAAGGGAATGTCATGGGCTAGGGTCAATAGGAAGCCCCTGAACTTCAGAGGTATAACCAACCTCCTGGTGGCACCAGGCTTGGGGTCTCTACACTCTGAGTACAAGAGTCCATCATCCCAATACACAGTATGGGGACCACTAGCTTTCCCAGCAGCCTCAGCAGCAGCTTGCTGTCTGAGGGGTTCAAGAGAGGGGCAGCTCTGCTGCTCCTGGCTCAGATCTGCCCTGGAAGGTCCCCCTGTCCCCAAGAACTCAACCTGGTCAGGTTCAAGCTCCTCTGGGACAGTTCCTTCCTCAGGACTGAGATCATCCCCCTCAAGAGACTGATCTTCCTTCTGAGCCAAGGGGAAGGCACTGCCTTTACCCTACTACTCCTCTTCTTGGAGGGCACTTGGTCCATTATTCCAGAATCCAAGGCCTGTTCAGTGTTAGACATTTTGGCTTGTGACCTGGTCACAGCAAACACATCTGCAGGGATGCCCAGCATTTCTGCATGGGTCCTGAGCTCCACTTCTGCCCAAGCTGAAGTTTCTAAGTCATTGCCAAGCAAGCATTCAACGGCTAGGTCTGCACTTACCACAACCTTCTTAAGGCCAGTTACCCCTCCCCAGGAGAAGTTAACAACTGCCAGAGTATGGTCTGTTCTGACGTTGCTAGCATTGGTCACTTGGTACATTTCACCAAGTATAATCTGCCCAGGATTCACAAGGTCTTGTGTCACCATGGTGACACTTGCCCCTGTGTCCCTAAATGCCAAAGCCTCTTTTCCATTGATTAAGGGCTGTTGCCTGTACTTGCCCAGATTACTGGGACTCACAGAGGAGGTCATATCCATGCCTCCATCACAGACTAGGACAGCCTGAGTGAGTTCTCTGACTAGGTCAGAGCTCATCTCCTTACCCAGGGTCAACCCTACTAAACCCTTGGCTTGTGTAGTCCCACCACCAACTGTAACTGCACTAGGGGGAGCAGGTGCCTTAGGGGCATTGGTGGGGGCTGGAGTAGAGTCTTTGGACTTGGTGCAATCACTGGTCCAGTGGGTCTTTTGCTTACAGACCTTGCACCATGGTTTCCTTTGGCCTTTCCCTTTGTTAGACTGTGAATCCCCACCTGAAGAAGATTTTTGGGGGCCTTGTGAAGACTTTTGATCTTTACCCTTCTCCCCACCCTTATCAGAGGTTTTCGAATCTTGCTTCTTAGGGTCACCACCTTGGTTCTGTACCTTCTGCCTCATCCTGGTTCTGACCCATTTGTCTGCCTTCTTTCCCAATTCTTGGGGAGAGGTCAGATCAGAGTCCACCAGGTGCTGATGCAACAGCTGATTTTGACAGTTATTAAGAATCTGCTCCCTCATGATCAGATTGTACAATCCTGTGAAGTCACATACCTTACTGCCCAATAACCAACCTTCCAGAGCCTTGGCAGAACAATCAACAAAGTCCACCCAGTCTTGAGTCTGTGCTTTTTGGGTATCCCTGAACTTTAACCTGTATTGTTCAGTGGTTAGGCCAAACCCATCAATTAGAGCACTCTTCAAGACTTTGTAATTATCAGCATCCTCCTCTCTAACAGTGAGGAGCTTGTCTCTACCTTTGTCTGCAAAGGAGAGCCACAAGATTGCTGCCCACTGCTCCTGAGGGACCCTCTGTACTTTACAGGCCCTCTCTAGAGCAGTTATCCATTTGTGGATGTCATCCCCACTCTGGTAGGGAGGGACAATCTTGCTCAGGTTTCTATGGTCATAAGACCTTTCCCTATCTCTTGGGGAAATTGCTGCCACCATGGGACTCTAGTCCCATCTTTTGTCTCTCTCTATAGAGATCTAGGGACTCCCTGTCTATAGCCAATTGCTGTTTTCTGAGCTCAAGCTGGGCTTGTTCATACTGAAGCAGTCTCTTTCTCCTTTCATGAGAGGATTTCCTCCTATGAGAGGAGACAGAGGTCCCTATTGAGGTGTCAGAGTGGTTAGACTCCTGAGAAGGAGACCTAGACCTTCTGGGCACACTCAGAACTCTTCCTGGGGGACAAAGGGGAGGTCAGTCTGATCCTCCTCCTCCTCCTCCACAGGAGGAATTGGGTTTTCCAGGACAAGGTCATTTTCACCTTCCTGGCCAGTTTCAGAGGGGGGCCTGGGTTTCTTCACCCCTGGCCCCTTCCTCATCTTCTGCCCCACCCTCTTTGCCTACCCCTTCAGACCCTATGGGCCTGCTGAGATCATCAGCTAGTAACACCTCCATGAGGTGTTGGGTGCTGGCACTTTTGCCTGCCTTCAACTTCCTAGTATTGCATAATGCTCTCAATTCCAAGAATGGGAGTTTATCATACTTGGAGGGAAGAAGCCCACTGGCTTCTGGCGAGGACTCACTGGGTCCTGGCTTTGAAGACATTACTAGTGAGGTGTGGTGTATGCACTACCTACTCTAGTGTGGCCTACTAAACTCTCTTGAGTTGTAGAAAGGGTGTGCTATCCCTTAACACACAACTCTAAGTTCAGTAGAACTTACTGTATTACTAAGCTTGATTTATATGTACCTTAGGTACCCTTAGTGGTTTTCAGTTGATCAATTCAATTGAGATTATCTGGTAAAACAATAGCAAGCTGGAATCCCACACGCTGCACACCAATGTGAGAAGTTGGCCTGGCATATGCTGTCCACTAATTATAGTGGGCACCTTGCACCAGTCCAAACAACCCCTTATTGGAGATAGGTTAAAGACAACGTTTATTGAAAGCTATCCTAGTGGTAGCTATGAAGAGCAGCCTTCAGGCTAAGTCTTGAAGGAATGTAAAGCAGCTTGTTTTACCAGTCTATAATCTCTTGAGTGACCAAATGAAAGAGGACCACACCAGGTATATATTCAAAATATATGTATTTATTACTAAACACACCCCTCTAGTCTCTTTATGAGGCTAGAGTTCGAAGTACATAAGTTATAAGTTAGTTATCTACAGTAATAGCACAAATACACGTTTGAGCCCTAGGGGCGTACCAAACCATATACCAATAAAGTGGTATAAGAACCACGACTGAGCTAGACACAGGGCCTAGAGCCTGTAGAAGTGCTTGGACCACAAGGAACCACCCAAGGTAGTGACACAGGGGACCCACGGGGGACGCGCGCAGTGTATGAACACAGCCGCGAATCGCCGTTAACTTCTATGGGGAAAGTCGCGGTTTGAATTTAAAAGAAAAGGGACACTTAGAGGAGGACTTGGAGCAAACCCTTTGAGAACTAGGCTGTTCTAGTGTCAATACCCACGGGAGCACCGGAGTACTCGAGTTACCTCACCCAGGGGAGCCGGGTGCATAGGTGTCTTTCGGGGTCGGGTTTCGTCGTCGCTTTCAATGGCGATCTGCTGCAAAGTGCTGCTGGCGGCCAAGTCGAAAGTGTTCGGGTGGATCCAAAGGTGGATCGAAGATCTGAAGAACCTGAAAGCAGAGGGGACAGAGTCTGGGTCACTAGCCAGTGACCAGGAAGGCGATGAGCAGATGCCCACCGATGTTGAGTGCTTCAGGTAGGTTGACAGACGTCTTGACTCTTCAGCCACGAAGTCCAGGAGGCGTCGATGACAACCAGGAGCTGGATTCGAGCTGTCCCACGAAGTTTGTCGATTGCAGGGGTGTCGGCAACCGGATTGGTCCCAACAAGCCTTGGCAACCGCAAGTCTTGTGGAAATGGAAGAAGGACGATGTTGCAGACCAGCAAGGTCTGGGGGACTCACCCAGCGAAGGTAAGTCAGGGCACGCCTGTAGCAACCAGGAAGCCCAAGCAGAAGAAGATTGGCCTTCGGGAGGGCCTACTAGCCAACGGACTAGCGACCGCAAAGGAGCCTCGAGTCGACGCACGTGGAGCTGGCTCACAGGACACTCGTGGAGTGGAGGCCAATGATCTTCGGTGCAGTCGGTGCTGGAGGCTGGGGCTACTCGGAGCCCAAACTACAACTTCGTGAAAGACCCAGAAGAGGATGGACTTGCAAATGCAATTGGTGTCCAGGGGTCACAGTTCCACGTGACCCACAACAGCTACGGGCCTCAGCTTTGCTGGGGACTCAGGGCAGCCTCAGGGAAATCTGGAAATCCACCTCTGGTGATGCAAAGACTTCGGCATCCGGCGGGAGCTTCAGCGATGCAGACCGGACAATTGCTTCTTTGGTGCCTGCCAAGCAGGGGAGTCACTCCTTGACCCCAAGGGAGATTCTTCAGTCCTCTAATCTTAAAGTAGAGCGTCGAAGGTCCAGGATTCTGTGTCAGAGTTTCATCCAGGTAAATCTAAAGTCCTAAGGACTGGGGTCCCATACTTATACTAAGGTAGGGGTTGGACATACTCTGTGGCCCCACCTATGGGAGGGTCAGGGCAGAGGGGTGGTTACACCCCTTTCCATTTGTCCAGTTTCACGCCAGAGCAGGGGCTGGAAGCCCCTGAGCCGGTTTGAACTGGGGTATGCACAGGGACACCAAATGTGCCCCCAGTGCAGGACTTCAAAGCACCAGAGAGTGCTCCCGCCCAGCCCCAATACACACTATCCTGTCTGGGGAGGTGGTTACACCTCCCTGGGACAGGAAACCTATTGTCCAGGCCTCCCCTGCCGGAGTTTCGGTCAGCAGCAGGAGGCCAGACTCGTGTCTGTGGCAGCGGCATCCATTTTGTGATGCCAGGGCTCTGTAAAGTCAGTACCGGGTATACCGGTGTGTACATGTCTCTCCTCTAGAAGGGTGGAATGCTACCCCCGCCGCCAGAACTGGTGGGGGGTAGTATTCCAAGATGTTTGACACCAAACACGACATGTTTCCGTGCAGCCATCCCAAAGTTAGCATTTAACGCGAGGTTATAATGCGCTTAAGAGTATATGGTCGGGCTGCACTACAAACAGCATCAGAGAAGGGTCTCCGAACGCTGCAGAGGGGCCCAGCTCATGCTGGGGCACCCTCTCACATAGGAACCACGCACTCTGCCTTCAGTATTGACAAGGCCTGCCATAGGAGTGACTTATAGGTTTATATGTGTGTATGTATGTAGTGATATAGGTAGCCTATATCACAGTAAGGGGTGCATGCACCACCTTACCCAGGCTGCAGTAGCAGACCTGTGGTGTCAGTTTGGATGGCCTTCCAGGGGTGGCACAATACATGCTGCAGCCCCTGGTAGGCCTCTGAGGTACCTATGCCCTGGGTACATAGTATACCATATACTAGGGACTTATAAGGGCACTCCAGATTCCAATCAGAGATGTGCCTAAGGCACATGGAAACCATTTTAAAGAGGAAGCAGCTAGGCTGGGGTTCTGATTAGCAGGGCCCCAGCCAGACTAAGGTCGAAAAACAGTGAAGCATCAGCAAAAAGTGGGGGTACCCATGTGAAGCAGATCCTACTCTCCTACACCCCTCTTTTCTCTTTCTGCACCTCTCTTGCCTCTATCTGCACCCCTGTTGCCTCTTTCTGCACCTTTCCTGCCTGTTTCTGCACCTCTCTTGCCTCTTTCTGTACCTCTGTTTCCTCTTTCTGCACCTTTCTTGCCTCTTTCTGCACCCCTTTTGCCTCTTTCTGCACCTCTGTTGCTTCTTTCTGTACCTCTGTTGTCTCTTTCTGCACTTTTATTGCTTCTATCTGCACCCCTGTTCCCTCTTCCTGCACCTTTCCTGCCTGTTTCTGCACCTCTCTTGCCTCTTTCTGTACCTCTCTTGCCGCTTTATGCACCCCTCCTACCTTTTTCTGCACCCCTCCTGCCTCTTTTTGCACCTCTGTTGGTTCTTTCTGCACTGCTCTTGCTTCTTTCTGCACCTTACTTGCCTCTTTCTGCACTTCTCTTGCTTCTTTCTACACCTTTGTTGCTTCTTTCAGCAATTCTCTTGCCTCTTTCTGCACTTCTCTTCCTTCTTTCTGTACCCCTCCTGCTACTTTCTGTACCTCTCTTGCCTCTTTGTGCACCTCTCCTACTTTTTTCTGCACCCATTTTGCCTTTTTTTGCACCTCTGTTGGTTCTTTCTGCACTGCTCTTGCTTCTTTCTTTACCTCACTTGCCTATTTCTGCACTTCTCTTGCTTCTTTCTACACCTCTGTTGCTTCTTTCTGCACTTCTCTAGCTCGTTTCTGCACTTTTCTTGCATCTTTATGCATCTCTGTAGCCTCTTTCTGTACCTCTCTTGCCTCTTTCTGCACCTCTCTTGCCTCTTTCTGCACTTCACTTGCTTCTTTCTGCACGTCTCTTGCCTCTTTCGGCACCTCTGTTGCTTCGTTCTGCACGTCAATTGCCTCTTTTAGCACCTTGGTTGCTTTTTTTCTGCAGATCTCTTGCCCCTTTCTGCACCCTACTTGCCTCTTTCAGCACCTCTGTTGCTTTTTTCTGCAGATCTCTTGACTCTTTCTGCACCCCTCTTTTCTCTTTCTGCACCTCTCTTGCCTCTATCTGCAGCCCTGTTCCCTCTTTCTGCACTTTCCCTGCCTGTTTCTGCACCTCTCTTGCCTCTTTCTGTACCTCTGTTGCCTCTTTCTGCACTTTTCTTGCCTCTTTCTGCACCACTTTTGCCTCTTTCTGCACTTCTGTTGCTTCTTTCTGCACTTCTATTGCCTCTTTCTGCACCTCTCTTGCTTCTTTCTGCACCTCAATTGCCTCTTTCAGCACCTCAGTTGCTTTTTTTCTGCAGATCTCTTGCCCCTTTCTGCACCCCACTTGCCTCTTTCAGCACCTCTGTTGCTTTTTTCTGCAGATCTCTTGCCTCTTTCTGCACCCCTCTTTTCTCTTTCTGTACCTCTGTTGCCTCTTTCTGCACTTCTCTTGCTCTTTCTGCACCCTTCGCACCTCTTTCAGTACCTCTGTTACTTCTTTCTGCACTTCTCTTCCTTCTTTCTGCACTCTTCCTGCCTCTTTCTGTACCTCTCTTGCCTCTTTGTGTACCCCTCCTACCTTTTTTGCACCCCTCTTACCTCTTTTTGCACCTCTGTTGGTTCTTTTTGCACTGCTCTTGCTTCTTTCTGCAACTTACTTGCCTCTTTCTGTACCTCTGTTGCTTTTTTCTGCAGATCTCTTGCCTCTTTCTGCACCTCACTTGCCTGTTTCAGCACCTCTGTTGCTTTTTTCTGCAGATCTCTTGCCTCTTTTTGCACCCCTCTTTTCTCTTTCTGCACCTCTCTTGACTCTTTCAGCACCTCTGTTACTTCTTTCTGCACTCCTCTTCCTTTTTTCTGCACCTCTCTTGCTACTTTCTACACCTCACTTGCCTCTTTCAGCACCTCTGTTGCTTTCTTCTACAGATCTCTTGCCTCTTTCTGCACCTCACTTGCCTCTTTCAGCACATCTTTTGCTTTTATCTGCAGATCTCTTGCCTCTTTCCGCACCCCTCTTTTCTCTTTCTGCACCTCTCTTGCCTCTATCTGCACACCTGTTCCCTCTTTCTGCTCATTTCCTGCCTGTTTATGCACCTCTCTTGCCTCTTTCTGCACCCCTTTTGCCTCTTTCTGCACCTCTGTTGCTTCTTTCTGTACCTCTGTTGCCTCTTTCTGCACTTTTATTGCCTCTATCTGCACCCCTGTTCCCTCTTCCTGCACCTTTCCTGCCTGTTTCTGCACCTCTCTTGCCTCTTTCTGTACCTCTCTTGCCGCTTTATGCACCCCTCCTACCTTTTTCTTCACCCCTCCTGCCTCTTTTTGTACCTCTGTTGGTTCTTTCTGCACTGCTCTTGCTTCTTTCTGCACCTTACTTGCCTCTTTCTGCACTTCTCTTGCTTCTTTCTACACCTTTGTTGCTTCTTTCAGCAATTCTCTTGCCTCTTTCTGCACTTCTCTTCCTTCTTTCTGTACCTCTCCTGCTACTTTCTGTACCTCTCTTGCCTCTTTGTGCACCTCTCCTACTTTTTTCTGCACCCCTTTTGCCTTTTTTTGCACCTCTGTTGGTTCTTTCTGCACTGCTCTTGCTTCTTTCTTTACCTCACTTGCCTATTTGTACACTTCTCTTACTTCTTTCTACACCTCTGTTGCTTCTTTCTGCACTTCTCTAGCTCGTTTCTGCACTTCTCTTGCATCTTTATGCATCTCTGTAGCCTCTTTCTGTACCTCTCTTGCCTCTTTCTGCACCTCTCTTGCCTGTTTCTGCACTTCACTTGCTTCTTTCTGCACCTCTCTTGCCTCTTTCGGCACCTCTGTTGCTTCGTTCTGCACGTCAATTGCCTCTTTCTGCACCCCTCTTTTTTCTTTCTGCACCTCTCTTGCCTCTATCTGCAGCCCTGTTCCCTATTTCTGCACTTTCCCTGCCTGTTTCTGCATCTCTCTTGCCTCTTTCTGTACCTCAGTTGCCTCTTTCTCCACTTTTCTTGCCTCTTTCTGCACCCCTTTTGCCTCTTTCTGGACCTCTGTTGCTTCTTTCTGCAATTCTATTGCCTCTTTCTGCAGATCTCTTGCCCCTTTCTGCACCCCACTTGCCTCTTTCAGCACCTCTGTTGCTTTTTTCTGCAGATCTCTTGCCTCTTTCTGCACCCCTCTTTTCTCTTTCTGTACCTCTGTTGCCTCTTTCTGCACTTCTCTTGCTCTTTCTGCACCCTTCGCACCTCTTTCAGTTTATCTGTTACTTCTTTCTGCACTTCTCTTCCTTCTTTCTGCACTCCTCCTGCCTCTTTCTGTACCTCTCTTGCCTCTTTGTGTACCCCTCCTACCTTTTTTGCACCCCTCTTACCTCTTTTTGCACCTCTGTTGGTTCTTTTTGCACTGCTCTTGCTTCTTTCTGCAACTTACTTGCCTCTTTCTGTACCTCTGTTGCTTTTTTCTGCAGATCTCTTGCCTCTTTCTGCACCTCACTTGCCTGTTTCAGCACCTCTGTTGCTTTTTTCTGCAGATCTCTTGCCTCTTTTTGCACCCCTCTTTTCTCTTTCTGCACCTCTCTTGACTCTTTCAGCACCTCTGTTGCTTCTTTCTGCACTCCTCTTCCTTCTTTCTGCACCTCTCTTGCTACTTTCTACACCTCACTTGCCTCTTTCAGCACCTCTGTTGCTTTCTTCTACAGATCTCTTGCCTCTTTCTGCACCTCACTTGCCTCTTTCATCACCTCTGTGGCTTTTATCTGCAGATCTCTTGCCTCTTTCCGCACCCCTCTTTTCTCTTTCTGCACCTCTCTTGCCTCTATCTGCACCCCTGTTCCCTCTTTCTGCTCCTTTCCTGCCTGTTTTGCACCTCTCTTGCCTCTTTCTGTACCTCTGTTGCCTCTTTCTGCACTTTTCTTGCCTCTTTCTGCACCCCTTTTGCCTCTTTCTGCAGCTCTGTTGCTTCTTTCTGTACCTCTGTTGCCTCTTTCTGCACTTTTCTTGCCTCTATCTGCACCCCTGTTCTCTCTTTCTGCACCTTTCCTGCCTGTTTCTGCACCTCTCTTGCCTCTTTCTGTACCTCTCTTGCTGCTTTATGCACCCCTCCTACCTTTTTCTGCACCCCTCCTGCCTCTTTTTGCACCTCTGTTGGTTCTTTCTGCACTGCTCTTGCTTCTTTCTGCACCTTACTTGCCTCTTTCTGCACTTCTCTTGCTTCTTTCTACACCTTTGTTGCTTCTTTCAGCAATTCTCTTGCCTATTTCTGCACTTCTCTTCCTTCTTTCTGCACCCCTCCTGCCTGGTTATGTACCTCTCTTGCCTCTTTGTGCACCTCTCCTACCTTTTTCTGCACCCCTCTTGCCTCTTTTTGCACCTCTGTTGGTTCTTTCTGCACTCCTCTGGCTTCTTTCTTTACCTCACTTGCCTATTTCTGCACTTCTATTGAATCTTTCTGCACCTCACTTGCCTCTTTCAGCACCTCTGTTACTTTTCTCTGCAGATCTCTTGCCTCTTTCTGCACCCCTCTTTTCTCTTTCGGCACCTCTCTTGCCTCTATCTGCACCCCTGTTCCCTCTTTCTGCACATTTCCTGCCTGTTTATGTACCTCTCTTGCCTCTTTGTGCACCTCTCCTACCTTTTTCTGCACCCCTCTTGCCTCTTTTTGCACCTCTGTTGGTTCTTTCTGCACTCCTCTGGCTTCTTTCTTTACCTCACTTGCCTATTTCTGCACTTCTCTTGCTTCTTTCTACACCCCTGTTGCTTCTTTCTGCACTTCTCTAGCTCGTTTCTGCACTTCTCTTGCATCTTTATGCATCTCTGTTGCCTCTTTCTGTACCTCTCTTGCCTCTTTCTGCACCTCTCTTGCCTCTTTCTGCACTTCACTTGCTTCTTTCTGCACCTCTCTTGCCTCTTTCTGCAGATCTCTTGCCCCTTTCTGCACCCCACTTGACTCTTTCAGCACCTCTGTTGCTTTTTTCTGCAGATCTCTTGCCTCTTTCTGCACCCCTCTTTTCTCTTTCTGTACCTCACTTGCCTCTATCTGCAGCCCTGTTCCCTCTTTCTGCACTTTCCCTGCCTGTTTCTGCACCTCTCTTGCCTCTTTCTGTACCTCTGTTGCCTCCTTCTGCACTTTTCTTGCCTCTTTCTGCACCCCTTTTGCCTCTTTATGCACCTCTGTTGCTTCTTTCTGCACTTCTATTGCCTCTTTCTGCACCTCTCTTGCTTCTTTCTTCACCTCACTTGCCTATTTCTGCATTTCTCCTGCTTCTTTCTACACCTCTCTTGCTTCTTTCTGCACTTCTATAGCTCGTTTCTGCACTTCTCTAGCATCTTTATGCATCTCTGTTGCCTCTTTCTGCAATTTTCTTGCCTCTTTCTGCACCCCTTTTGCCTCTTTCTGCACCTTTGTTGCTTCTTTCTGCACTTCTATTGCCTCTTTCTGCACCTCTCTTGCTTCTTTCTGCACGTCAATTGCCTCTTTCAGCACCTCGGTTGCTTTTTTTCTGCAGATCTCTTGCCCCTTTCTGCACCCCACTTGCCTCTTTCAGCACCTCTGTTGCTTTTTTCTGCAGATCTCTTGCCTCTTTCTGCACCCCTCTTTTTTCTTTCTGCACCTCTCTTGCCTCTATCTGCAGCCCTGTTCCCTCTTTCTGCACCTCTCTTGCCTCTTTCTGTACCTCTGTTGCCTCTTTCTGCACTTTTCTTGCCTCTTTCTACACTTTTCTTGCCTCTTTCTGCACCCCTTTTGCCTCTTTCTGCACCTCTGTTGCTTCTTTCTGCACTTCTATTGCCTCTTTCTGCACCACTCTTGCTTCTTTCTGCACCTCAATTGCCTCTTTCAGCACCTCAGTTGCTTTTTTTCTGCAGATCTCTTGCCCCTTTCTGCACCCCACTTGCCTCTTTCAGCACCTCTGTTGCTTTTTTCTGCAGATCTCTTGCCTCTATCTACTCCCCTCTTTTCTCTTTCTGTACCTCTGTTGCCTCTTTCTGCACTTCTCTTGCTCTTTCTGCACCCTTCGCGCCTCTTTCAGCACCTCTGTTACTTCTTTCTGCACTTCTATTGCCTCTTTCTGTACCTCTCTTGCTTCTTTCTGCACGTCAATTGCCTCTTTCAGCACCTCGGTTGCTTTTTTTCTGCAGATCTCTTGCCCCTTTCTGCACCCCACTTGCCTCTTTCAGCACCTCTGTTATTTTTTTCTGCACGTCAATTGCCTCTTTCTGCACCCCTCTTTTCTCTTTCTGCACCTCTCTTGCCTCTATCTGCAGCCCTGTTCCCTCTTTCTGCACTTTCCCTGCCTGTTTATGCACCTCTCTTGCCTCTTTCTGCACTTTTCTTGCCTCTTTCTGCACCCCTTTTGCCTCTTTCTGGACCTCTGTTGCTTCTTTCTGCACTTCTATTGCCTCTTTCTGTACCTCTCTTGCTTCTTTCTGCACCTCAATTGCCTCTTTCAGCACCTCGGTTGCTTTTTTTCTGCAGATCTCTTGCCCCTTTCTGCACCCCACTTGCCTCTTTCAGCACCTCTGTTGCTTTTTTCTGCAGATCTCTTTCCTCTATATCTGCATCCCTCTTTTCTCTTTCTGTACCTCTGTTGCCTCTTTCTGCACTTCTCTTGCTCTTTCTGCACCCTTTGCGCCTCTTTCAGCACCTCTGTTACTTCTTTCTGCACTTCTATTGCCTCTTTCTGCACCTCTCTTGCTTCTTTCTGCACCTCAATTGCCTCTTTCAGTACCTCGGTTGCTTTTTTTCTGCAGATCTCTTGCCCCTTTCTGTAGGAGAGTAGGATCTGCTTCACATGGGTACCCGCACTTTTTGCTGATGCTTCACTGTTTTTCGACTTTAGTCCGGCTGGGGCCCTGCTAATCAGAACCCCAGCCTAGCTGCTTCCTCTCTAAAATGGTTTCCATGTGCCTTAGGCACATCTCTGATTGGAATCTGGTGTGCCCTTATAAGTCCCTAGTATATGGTATACTATGTACCCAGGGCATAGGTACCTCAGAGGCCTGCCAGGGGCTGAAGCATGTATTATGCCACCCCTGGAAGGCCAGGCAAAAGGACACCACCGGTCTGCTACTGCAGCCTGGGTAAGGTGGTGCATGCACCCCTTACTGTGATATAGGTTACCTATATCACTGCATATGCACACATATAAACCTATAAGTCACTCCTATGGCAGGCCTTATCAATCCTGAAGGCAGAGTGCTCGGTTCTTATGTGAGAGGGTGCCCCTGCATGAGCAGAGCCCCTCTGCAGCGGTCGGAGACCCTTCTCTGATGCTGTTTGTAGTGCAGCCTGACCATATACTCTTAAGTGCATTATATCCTCGCAGTAGAATGCTAACTTTGGACTGGCTGCACCAAAACATGTCGTGTTCGGTGTCAAACATCTTGGAATACTACCCCCCCGCCAGTTCTGGCGGCGGGGGTAGCATTCCACCCTTCTAGAGGGAGAGACATGTACCCACCGGCATCCCCGGTAACTTCTTTCCAGAGCCCTGGCATCACAAAATGGATGCCGCTGCCACAGACACGGGTCTGGCCTCCTGCTGCTGACTGAAACTCCGGCAGGGGAGGCCTGGACAATAGGTTTCCTGTCCCAGGGAGGTGTAACCACCTCCCCAGACAGGATAGTGTGTATTGGGGCTGGGTGGGAGCACTCTCTGGTGCTTTGAAGTCCTGCACTGGGGGCACATTTGGTGTCCCTGTGCATACCCCAGTTCAAACCGGCTCAGGGGCTTCCAGCCCCTGCTCTGGCGTGAAACTGGACAAAGGGAAAGGGGTGTAAGCACCCCTCTGCCCTGACCCTCCCATAGGTGGGTCCCCAGAGTATGTCCAACCCCCTAACTTGGTATAAGTATGGGACCCCAGTCCTTAAGACTTTAGATTTACCTGGACGAAACTCTGATACAGAATCCTGGACCTTCAATGCTCTACTTTAAGATTAGAGGACTGAAGAATCTCCCTTGGGGTCAAGGAGTGACTCCCCTGCTTGGCAGGCACCTAAGAAGCAATTGTCTGGTCTGCATCGCTGAAGCTCCCGCCAGACGCCGAAGTCTTTGCAACACCAGAGGTAAATTTCCAGACTTCCCTGAGGCTGCCCTGAGTCCCCAGCAAAGCTGAGGCCCATAGCTGTCGTGGGTAACGTGGAACCGTGACCCCTGGACACTGAGTACTTTTGCAAGTGCATCCTCTTCTGGGTCTCCCCCAAAGTTGTGCTTTGGGCTCTCAGTAGCCCTCATCTCCAGCACTGACTGCACCGAAGATCACTGGCCTCCACTCCATGAGTGTTCTGTGAGCCAGCTCCAAGTGCGTCCACTCGAGGCTCCTTTGCGGTCGCTAGTCCATTGGCTAGTGGGCCCTCCCGAAGGCAACTCTTCTTCTGCTTGGGCTTCCCTGATTGCTCCAGACGTGCCCTGACTTACCCTCACTGGGTGAGTCCCTCAGACCTTGCTGGTGTGCACCACCGTCCTTCTTCTATTTCCACAAGACTTGCCGTTGCCAAGGCTTGTTGGGTCCAATCCAGTTGCCGACACCCCTGCAATCGACAGACGTTGTGGTACAGCTCGAATCCAGCTTCTGGTCATCATCGACGCCTCCTGGACCTCGTGGCTGAAGAGTCAAGACAACCATCAACCTACCTGAAGCACCCGACATCGGTGGGCATCCGCTCATCGCCTCTTGGTCACTGGCTAGTGACCCAGACTCTGTCCCCTCTGCTTTCAGGTTCTTCAGATCTTTGATCCACCTTTGGATCCACCCGAACACTTTCGACTTGGCCGCCAGCAGCACTTTGCAGCAGATCGCCATTGAAAACGACGACGAAACCCGACCCCGAAAGACACCTATGCACCCGGCTTCCCTGGGTGAGGTAACTCGAGTACTCCGGTGCTCCCGTGGGTATAGACTCTAGAACAACCTTGTTCTAAAGGGGTTTGCTCCAAGTCCTCCTCTAAGTGTCCCTTTAAAACTCCAACCGCGACATTCGCCATAGAAGTCAACGGCGGCTCGCGGTTGTGTTCTCACACTGCACGCGTACCCCGTGGGTCCCCTGTGTCACTACCTTGGGTGGTTCCTTGAGGGCCAAGCACTTCTACAGGCTCTAGGCCTTGTGTCTAGCTCAGTCGTGGTTCTTATACCACTTTATTGGTATATGGTTTGGTACGCCCCTAGGGCTCAAACGTGTATTTGTGCTATTACTGTTGATAACTAACTTATAACTTATGTATTTCGAACTCTAGCCTCATAAAGAGACTAGAGGGGTGTGTTTAGCAATAAATACATATATTTTGAATATATACCTGGTGTGGTCCTCTTTCATTTGGTCACTCAAGAGATTATAGACTGGTAAAACAAGCTGCTTTACATTCCTTCAAGACTTAGCCTGAAGGCTGCTCTCCATAGCTACCACTAGGATAGCTTTCAATAAAGGTTGTCTTTAACCTATCTCCAATAAGGGGTTGATTGGACTGGTGCAAGGTGCCCACTATAATTAGTGGACAGCATATACCAGGCCAACTTCTCACATTGGTGTGCAGCGTGTGGGATTCCAGCTTGCTATTGTTTTACCAGATAATCTCAATTGAATTGATCAACTGAAAACCACTAAGGGTACCTTAGGTACATATAAATCAAGCTTAGGAAACAGTAAGTTCTACTGAACTTAGAGTTGTGTGTTAAGGGATAGCACACCCTTTCTACAACTCAAGAGAGTTTAGTAGGCCACACTAGAGTATGTAGTGCATACACCACACCTCACTAGTAATGTCTTCAAGGCCAGGACCCAGTGAGTCCTTGCCAGAAGCCAGTGGGCTTCTTCCCTCCAAGTATGATAAACTCCCATTCTTGGAATTGAGAGCATTATGCACTACTAGGAAGTTGAAGACAGGCAAAAGTGCCAGCACCCAACACCTCAGGGAGGTGTTACTAGCTGATGATCTCAGCAGACCCCTAGGGTCTGAAGGGGTAGGCAGAGAGGGTGGGGCAGAAGATGAGGAAGGGGCCAGGGGTGAAATCACCCAGGACCCAACTTCTGAAACTGGCCAGGAAGGTGACAATGACCTTGACCTGGAAAATCCAGCTCCTCCTGTAGATGAGGAGGAGGATCAGAATGACCTCCCCTTTGCCCCCCCAGGAGTGTGCCCAGAAGGCCTAGATCTCCTTCTCAGGAGTCTAACCACTCTGACACCTCAGTAGGGACCTCTGTTTCCTCTCATAGGAGGGAATCCTCTCAGTGAGAGGAAAGAGAGACTGCTCAGATATGGAGAAGCTCAGTTGAGACTCAGAAGAGAGCAGTTGGCTATAGACAGGGAGTCCCTAGAGCTTGAAAAGCAAAGAAAAAAGATGGGACTAGAGTCCCATGGTGGCAGCAATTTCACCAGAGATAGGGAAAGGTCTTATGACCATAGAAACCTGAGCAAGATTGTCCCTCCCTACCAGAGTGGGGATGACATCCACAAATGGATAACTGCACTGGAGAGGGCCTGTAAAGTACAGAGGGTCCCTCAGGAGCAGTGGGCAGCAATCTTGTGGCTCTCCTTTGCAGACAAAGGTAGAGATAAGCTCCTCACTGTTAGAGAAGAGGATGCTGACAATTACAAAGTCTTGAAGAGTGCTCTGATTGATGGGTTTGGCCTAACCACTGAACAATACAGGTTAAAGTTCAGAGATACCCAAAAAGCACAGACTCAAGACTGGGTGGACTATGTGGATTGTTCTGCCAAGGCTCTGGAAGGTTGGTTATTGGGCAGTAAGGTATGTGACTTCACAGGATTGTACAATCTTATCATGAGGGAGCAGATTCTTAATAACTGTCAAAATCAGCTGTTGCATCAGTACCTGGTGGACTCTGATCTGACCTCTCCCCAAGAATTGGGAAAGAAGGCAGACAAATGGGTCAGAACCAGGGTGAGGCAGAAGGTACAGAACCAAGGTGGTGACCCAAAGAAGCAAGATTATAAGAACTCTGATAAGGGTGGGGAGAAGGGTAAAGACCAGAAGTCTTCACAAGGCCCCCAAAAATCTTCTTCAGGTGGGGATTCACAGTCTAACAAGGGAAAAGGCCAAAAGAAACCATGGTGCAAAGTCTGTAAGCAAAAGACACACTGGACCAGTGACTGCACCAAGTCCAAAGACTCTATTCCAGCCCCCACCAATGCCCCTAAGGCACCTGCTCCCCCTAGTGCAGTTACAATTGGTGGTGGGAGTACACAGGCCAAGGGCTTAGTAGGGTTGACCCTGGGTAAAGAGATGAGCTCTGACCTAGTCAGAGAACTCACTCAGGCTGTCCTAGTCTGTGATGGAGGCATGGATGTGACCTCCTCTGTGAGTCCCAGTAATCTGGGCAAGTACAGGCAACAGCCCTTAATCAATGGAAAAGAGGCTTTGGCATTTAGGGACACAGGGGCAAGTGTCACCATGGTGACACAAGACCTTGTGGATCCTGGGCAGATTATACTTGGTGAAATGTACCAAGTGACCAATGCTAGCAATGTCAGAACAGACCATACTCTGGCAGTTGTTAACTTCTCCTGGGGAGGGGTAACTGGCCTTAAGAAGGTTGTGGTGAGTGCAGACCTACCAGTGGAATGCTTGCTTGGCAATGATCTAGAGACTTCAGCTTGGGCAGAAGTGGAGCTCAGGACCCATGCAGAAATGCTGGGGATCCCTGCAGATGTGTTTGCTGTGACCAGGTCACAGAGCAAAATGTCTAACACTGAACAGGCCTTGGATTCTGAAATAATGGACCAAGTGCCATCCAAGAGGAGGAGTAGTAGGGTAAAGGCAGTGCCTTCCCCCTTGGCTCAGAAGGAAGATCAGTCTCTTGAGGGGGATGATCTCAGTCCTGAGGAAGGAACTGTCCCAGAGGAGCTTGAACCTGACCAGGTTGAGTTCTTGGGGACAGGGGGCCCTTCCAGGGCAGATCTGAGCCAGGTGCAGCAGAGCTGTCCCTCTCTTGAACCCCTCAGACAGCAAGCTGCTGCTGAGGCTGCTGGGAAAGCTAGTGGTCCCCATACAGTGTATTGGGATGATGGACTCTTGTACTCAGAGTGTAGAGACCCCAAGCCTGGTGCCACCAGGAGGTTGGTTATACCTCTGAAGTTCAGGGGCTTCCTATTGACCCTAGCCCATGACATTCCCTTAGCAGGTCACCTGGGCCAGAACAAGACTTGGGACAGAATTGTCCCTCACTTTCACTGGCCCCACATGTCTGAAGACACCAAGGAGTTTTGTCGCTCCTGTGTAACCTGCCAGGCCAGTGGCAAGGCAGGTGGCACTACAAAGGCCCCCCTGATACCACTACCTGTGGTGGGGGTTCCCTTTGAAAGGGTGGGGATTGACATTGTTGGTCCCATGGATCCCCAAACAGCATCTGGGCACAGGTTTATCCTGGTGGTAGTGGATCATGCCACCAGGTACCCAGAGGCTATTCCCCTTAGGACCACTACAGCACCTGTGGTGGCAAGGGCCCTCCTGGGAATTTTCTCAAGAGTGGGCTTCCCTAAGGAGGTTGTATCAGACAGGGGTGCAAACTTTATGTCTGGATACTTGAAAGCAATGTGGAAGGAGTGTGGAGTGACTTACAAGTTCATCACAGCCTATCACCCACAATGCAATGGTTTAGTTGAGAGATTCAACAGAACCTTGAAGGGCATAATTAAAGGGCTCCCGGAGAAGCTTAGGCGAAGATGGGACATACTCTTGCCCTGCCTTTTATTTGCATACAGGGAGGTGCCTCAAAAGGGGTTGGCTACAGCCCTTTGAACTTTTGTTTGGTCACCCTGTCAGGGGTCCATTGTGCTTGGTAAAGGAAGGATGGGAGTTACCTCTCAAGCCCCCAAAGCATGACATAGTGGACTATGTACTTGGTCTCCGCTCCAGGATGGCTGAATACATGAAAAAGGCAACTAAAAACCTTGAGGCTAGCCAGGAACTGCAAAAAGCCTGGCATGACCAAAAGGCTGTACTGACTGTTTACCAGCCAGGACAGAAGGTGTGGGTGTTGGAGCCAGTGGCCCCAGCAGCTCTCCAAGACAAATGGAGTGGACCCCATACCATTGTTGAACAGAAGGGTGAGGTTACCTATTTAGTAGACCTAGGAACACCCAGGAGTCCCCACAGGGTTCTCCATGTCAACAGACTGAAACCATATGTGGACAGGGCAGACATGGGCTTGCTCATGGCTACTGATGAGGGACAGGAGGAAGAGAGTGACCCACTCCCTGACCTGCTCTCACAGAACCCTGATGATGGGTCAGTGGATGGTGGAGCCTTGGCAGGCAGCCTCACTGCTCAGCAGCAAACTGATTGTAGACAAGTGCTCAATCAGTACAGACATATGTTCTCTCTGACTCCAAGTCAGACCACCTGGTGCACTCATGAAGTGGACACTGGGGACAGTCTGCCTATTAAAAATAAGATTTATAGGCAACCTGACCATGTCAGGGACTGTATCAGGACAGAAGTCCAGAAAATGTTGGATTTGGGAGTTATTGAACCCTCAGATAGCCCTTGGGCTAGTCCAGTGGTCCTTGTGCCAAAACCTCACACCAGTGGTGGGAAAAGAGAGATGAGGTTTTGTGTGGACTACAGGGGTCTCAATGCAGTCACTAGGACTGATGCCCATCCAATACCTAGGGCAGATGAGCTAATAGACACTTTGGCCTCAGCCAAGTATCTAAGCACATTTGACCTGACAGCTGGCTACTGGCAGATCAGACTAGCTGATGATGCAAAGCCAAAGACAGCATTCTCAACCCCTAGTGGGCATTATCAATTTGTGGTAATGCCCTTTGGTCTGAAGAATGCACCTGCCACTTTTCAGAGGTTGGTGAATACAGTCCTTACAGGTCTGGAAGCCTATAGTGCAGCATATCTAGATGATATTGCTGTCTTTAGCTCCACCTGGGAGGATCACCTGGTCCACCTCAGAAATGTTTTGCAGGCCCTGCAGAAAGCAGGCCTAACTATCAAGGCCACAAAGTGCCAGATAGGGCAGAGTCAGGTTGTGTACCTGGGCCACCTTGTGGGTGGAGGCCAGGTTCAACCATTGCAGAGCAAGATCCAGACCATCATGGACTGGACTGCTCCAACTACCCAGACTCAGGTGAGAGCCTTTTAGGCCTGACTGGGTACTATAGGAGATTTGTCAAGGGGTATGGATCAATAGTGACACCCCTGAATGACTTAACTTCCAAGAAAATGCCCAAAAAGGTTCAGTGGACAGTTAGCTGTCAAAAGGCATTTGATGACCTGAAGCAGGCCATGTGCACTGCTCCCATTCTACAGAGTCCTGATTACTCCAAGAAGTTCATTGTCCAAACAGATGCATCTGAATTGGGGGTAGGGGCTGTACTGTCACAATTGAATGATGAAGGTCAGGATCA
Organism: Calotriton arnoldi; assembly: GCA_963921515.1. Lineage (NCBI taxonomy): Eukaryota > Metazoa > Chordata > Amphibia > Caudata > Salamandridae > Calotriton > Calotriton arnoldi. The sequence goes on from CAWUFW010015333.1 coordinate 65,194, forward strand.
GCCAGTAGCTTTTATTAGCAGAAGGCTGACCCCTAGAGAGAAACGTTGGTCAGCCATAGAGAGGGAGGCCTTTGCTGTGGTTTGGGCTCTGAAGAAGTTGAGACCATACTTGTTTGGTACTCACTTCCTTGTTCAAACAGACCACAAGCCCCTCCTATGGCTAAAACAAATGAAGGGTGAAAACCCCAAACTGCTTAGGTGGTCCATTTCCCTACAGGGGATGGACTTTACAGTGGAACATAGACCTGGGAGTAACCATGCCAATGCAGATGGACTCTCTAGGTACTTCCACTTAGAACATGGAGACTCAACTGGTCAAGGTTAGTTTAATGTCCCTACGTTTGGGGGGGGTTGTGTAGGAGAGTAGGATCTGCTTCACATGGGTACCCCCACTTTTTGCTGATGCTTCACTGTTTTTCGACTTTAGTCTGGCTGGGGCCCTGCTAATCAGAACCCCAGCCTAGCTGTTTCCTCTCTAAAATGGTTTCCATGTGCCTTAGGCACATCTCTGATTGGAATCTAGAGTGCCCTTATAAGTCCCTAGTATTTGGTATACTATGTACCCAGGGCATAGGTACCTCAGAGGCCTGCCAGGGGCTGAAGCATGTATTATGCCACCCCTGGAAGGCCAGCCAAAAGGACACCACATGTCTGCTACTGCAGCCTGGGTAAGGTGGTGCATGCACCCCTACTGTGATATAGGTTACCTATATCACTGCATATGCACACATATAAACCTATAAGTCACCCCTATGGCAGGCCTTATCAATCCTGAAGGCAGAGTGCTTGGTTCTTATGTGAGAGGGTGCCCCTGCATGAGCAGAGCCCCTCTGCAGCGGTCGGAGACCCTTCTCTGATGCTGTTTGTAGTGCAGCCTGACCATATACTCTTAAGTGCATTATATCCTCGCGGTAGAATGCTAACTTTGGACTGGCTGCACCAAAACATGTCGTGTTCGGGTGTCAAACATCTTAGAATACTACCACCTCCCCGCCAGTTCTCTGATTGGAATCTGGAGTGCCTCTTATAAGTCCCTAGTATATGGTATACTATGTACCCAGGGCATAGGTACCTCAGAGGCCTACCAGGGGCTGCAGCATGTATTGTGCCACCCCTGGAAGGCCATCCAAACTGACACCACAGGTCTGCTACTGCAGCCTGGGTAAGGTGGTGCATGCACTCCTTACTGTGATATAGGCTACCTATATCACTACATACATACACACATATAAACCTATAAGTCACTCCTATGGCAGGCCTTATCAATCCTGAAGGCAGAGTGCGTGGTTCCTATGTGAGAGGGTGCCCCTGCATGAGCTGGGCCCCTCTGCAGTGTTCGGAGACCCTTCTCTGATGCTGTTTGTAGTGCAGCCTGACCATATACTCTTAAGCGCATTATAACCTCGCGTTAAATGCTAACTTTGTGATGGCTGCACGGAAACATGTTGTGTTTGGTGTCAAACATCTTGGAATACTACCCCCTGCCAGTTCTGGCGGCGGGGGTAGCATTCCACCCTTCTAGAGGGAGAGACATGTACACACCGGCCTACCCGGTAACTTCTTTCCAGAGCCCTGGCATCACAAAATGGATGCCGCTGCCACAGACACGGGTCTGGCCTCCTGCTGCTGACTGAAACTCCGGCAGGGGAGGCCTAGACAATAGGTTTCCTGTCCCAGGGAGGTGTAACCACCTCCCCAGACAGGATAATGTGTATTGGGGCTGGGCGGGAGCACTCTCTGGTGCTTTGAAGTCCTGCACTGGGGGCACATTTGGTGTCCCTGTGCATACCCCAGTTCAAACCGGCTCAGGGGCTTCCAGCCCCTGCTCTGGCGCGAAACTGGACAAAGGGAAAGGGGTGTAACCACCCCTCTGCCCTGACCCTCCCATAGGTGGGTCCCCAGAGTATGTCCAACCCCTAACTTGGTATAAGTATGGGACCCCAGTCCTTAGGACTTTAGATTTACCCTGGACGAAACTCTGACACAGAATCCTGGACCTTCGACGCTCTACTTTAAGATTAGAGGACTGAAGAATCTCCCTTGGGGTCAAGGAGTGACTCCTCTTCTTGGCAGGCACCTAAGAAGCAATTGTCTGGTCTGCATCGCTGAAGCTCCCGCCGCACGCTGAAGTCTTTGCAACACCAGAGGTGGATTTCCAGACTTCTCCGAGGCTGCTCCTGAGTCCCCAGCAAAGCTGAGGCCCGTAGCTGTCGTGGGTAACGTGGAACCGTGACCCCTGGACACCGAGCACATTTGCAAGTGCATCCTCTTCTGGGTCTCCCATGAAGTTGTGCTTTGGGCTCCGAGTAGCCCTCGCCTCCAGCACCAACTGCACCGAAGATCACTGGCCTCCACTCCACGAGTGTCCTGTGAGCCAGCTCCAAGTGCGTCCACTTGAGGCTCCTTCGCGGTCGCTAGTCTGTTGGCTAGTAGGCCCTCCCGAAGGCCAATCTTCTTCTGCTTGGGCTTCCTGGTTGCTCCAGGCGTGCCCTGACTTACCTTCGCTGGGTGAGTCCCTCAGACCTTGCTGGTCTGCACCACCGTCCTTCTTCTATTTCCACGAGACTTGCCGTTGCCAAGGCTTGTTGGGTCCAATCTGGTCGCCGACACCCCTGCAATTGTCAGACGTCATGGGACAGCTCGAATCCAGCTCCTGGTCATCGTCAACGCCTCCTGGACCTCGTGGCTGAAGAGTCAAGACAACCATCAACCTACCTGAAGCACCCGACATCGGTGGGCATCTGCTCATCGCCTTCCTGGTCACTGGCTAGTGACCCAGACTCTGTCCCCTCTGCTTTCAGGTTCTTCAGATCTTCGATCCACCTTTGGATCCACCCGAACACTTTCGACTTGGCCGCCAGCAGCACTTTGCAGCAGATCGCCATTGAAAACGACGACAAAACCCGACCCCGAAAGACACCTATGCACCCGGCTTCCTGGGTGAGGTAACTCGAGTACTCCGGTGCTCCTGTGGGTATAGACTCTAGAACAACCTAGTTCTAAAGGGGTTTGCTCCAAGTCCTCCTCTAAGTGTCCCTTTTCTTTAAAACTCCAACCGCGACATTCCCCATAGAAGTCAACGGCGGCTCGCGGCTGTGTTCTCACACTGCACGCGTCCCCGTGGGTCCCCTGTGTCACTACCTTGGGTGGTTCCTTGAGGGCCAAGCACTTCTACAGGCTCTAGGCCTTGTGTCTAGCTCAGTCGTGGTTCTTATACCACTTTATTGGTATATGGTTTGGTACGCCCCTAGGGCTCAAACGTGTATTTGTGCTATTACTGTTGATAACTAACTTATAACTTATGTACTTCGAACTCTAGCCTCATAAAGAGACTAGAGGGGTGTGTTTAGCAATAAATACATATATTTTTAATATATACCTGGTGTGGTCCTCTTTCATTTGGTCACTCAAGAGATTATAGACTGGTAAAACAAGCTGCTTTACATTCCTTCAAGACTTAGCCTGAAGGCAGCACTCCATAGCTACCACTAGGATAGCTTTCAATAAAGGTTGTCTTTAACCTATCTCCAATAAGGGGTTATTTGGACTGGTGCAAGGTGCCCACTATAATTAGTGGACAGCATATACCAGGCCAACTTCTCACAACCTTTATTGAAAGCTCACATTCAAATACACTTTTGAGCCCTAGGGGCGTACCAAACCATATACCAATAAAGTGGTATAAGAACCACGACTGAGCTAGACACAAGGCCTAGAGCCTGTAGAAGTGCTTGGACCACAAGGAACCACCCAAGGTAGTGACACAGGGGACCCACGGGGGACGCGTGCAGTGTGAGAACACAGCCATGAATCGCCGTTGACTTCTATAGGGAAAGTCGCGGTTGGAATTTTAAAGAAAAGGGACACTTAGAGGAGGACTTGGAGCAAACCCCTTTAGAACTGGGTTGTTCTAGAGTCTATACCCACGGGAGCACCAGAGTACTCGAGTTACCTCACCCAGGGAAGCCGGGTGCATAGGTGTCTTTCGGGGTCGGGTTTCGTCGTCGTTTTCAATGGCGATCTGCTGCAAAGTGCTGATGGCGGCCAAGTCGAAAGTGTTCGGGTGGATCCAAAGGTGGATCGAAGATCTGAAGAACCTGAAAGCAGAGGGGACAGAGTCTGGGTCACTAGCCAGTGACCAGGAAGGCAATGAGCAGATGCCCACCGATGTCAAGTGCTTCAGGTAGGTTGACATTCGTCTTGACTCTTCAGCCACAAGGTCCAGGAGGTGTCGACGATGACCAGGAGCTGGATTAGAGCTGTCCCACAACGTCTGTCGATTGCAGGGGTGTCGGCGACCAGATTGGACCCAACAAGCCTTGGCAACGGCAAGTCTTGTGGAAATAGAAGAAGGACGGTGGTGCAAACCAGCAAGGTCTGAGGGACTCACCCAGCGAGGGTAAGTCAGGGCACGCCTGGAGCAACCAGGGAAGCCCAAGCAGAAGAAGATTGGCCTTTGGGAGGGCCTACTAGCCAACGGACTAGCGACTGCAAAGGAGCCTCAAGTGGACACACTTAGAGCTGGCTCACGGGACACTCGTGGAGTGGAGGCCAGTGATCTTCGGTGCAGTCGGTGCTGGAGGCTGGAGCTACTTGGAGCCCAAAGCACAACTTTGTAGGACACCCAGAAGAGGATGCACTTGCAAATGCAATCGGTGTCCAGGGGTCATGGTTCCACATTACCCACGACAGCTATGGGCCTCAGCTTTGCTGGGGACTCAGGGCAGCCTCGGGGAAGTCTGGAAATCTACCTCTGGTGATGCAAAGACTTCGGCGTCCGGCGGGAGCTTCAGCGATGCAGACCAGACATTTGCTTTGTTGGTGCCTGCCAAGCAGGGGAGTCACTCCTTGACCCCAAGGGAGATTCTTCAGTCCTCTAATCTTAAAGTAGAGCGTCGAAGGTCCAGGATTCTGTGTCAGAGTTTCGTCCAGGTAAATCTAAAGTCCTAAGGACTGGGTTCCCTTACTTATACTAAGGTAGGGGGTTGGACATACTCTGTGACCCCACCTATGGAGGGTCAGGGCAGAGGGGTGGTTACACCCTTTCCCTTTGTCCAGTTTTGCGCCAGAGCAGGGGCTGGAAGCCCCTGAGCCGGTTTGAACTGGGGTATGCACAGGGACACCAAATGTGCCCCCAGTGCAGGACTTCAAAGCACCAGCGAGTGCTCCCGCCCAGCCCCAATACACACTATCCTGTCTGGGGAGATGGTTACACCTCCCTGGGACAGGAAACCTATTGTCCAGGCCTCCCCTGCTGGAGTTTCGCTCAGCAGCAGGAGGCCAGACTCGTGTCTGTGGCAGCGGCATCCATTTTGTGATGCCAGGGCTCTGGAAAGAAGTTACCGGGAAGGCCGGTGGGTACATGTCTCTCCCTCTAGAAGGGTGGAATGCTACCCCCGCCGCCAGAACTGGCGGGGGGGTAGTATTCCAAGATGTTTGACACCAACCTCGACATGTTTTGGTGCAGCCAGTCCAAAGTTAGCATTCTACCGTGAGGATATAATGCACTTAAGAGTATATGGTCAGGCTGCAAAACAGCATCAGAGGAGGTACTCCGAATGCTGCAGAGGGGCTCTGCTCATGCAGGGGCACCCTCTCAATAAAAAACAAGCACTCTGCCTTCAGGATTGTCAAGGCCTGCCATAGGAGTGACTTATAGGTTTATAGGTGTGTGCAATAGTAGTGATATAGGTAGCCTATACCACTGTAAGGGGTGCATGCACCACGTTACTCAGGCTGCAGTAACAGGCCTGTGGTGTCATTTTGGCTGGCTTTCCAGGGGTGGCATAATGCATGCTTCAGCCCCTGGCAGGCCTCTGTGGTACCTATGCCCTGGGTACCTAGTATACCATATACTAGGGACTTATAAGGGCACTCCAGATTCCAATCAGAGATGTGCCTAAGGCACATGAAAACCATTTTAGAGAGGAAGCAGCTAGGCTGGGGTTCTGATTAGCAGGGCCCCAGCCAGACTAATAGTCGAAAAACAGTGAAGCATCAGCAAAAAGTGGGGGTACCCATGTGAAGCAGATCCTACTCTCCTACATCTCCTACCTTTTTCTGCACCCCTCTTGCCTCTTTTTGCGCCTCTGTTGGTTCTTTCTGCACTGCTCTTGCTTCTTTCTTTACCTCACTTGCCTATTTCTGCACTTCTCTTGCTTCTTTCTACACCTCTGTTGCTTCTTTCTGCACTTCTCTAGCTCGTTTCTGCACTTCTCCTGCATCTTTATGCATCTCTGTTGCCTCTTTCTGTACCTCTCTTGCCTCTTTCTGCACCTCTCTTGCCTCTTTCGGCACCTCTGTTGCTTCTTTCTGCACGTCAATTGCCTCTTTCAGCACCTCGGTTGCTTTTTTTCTGCAGATCTCTTGCCCCTTTCTGCACCCCACTTGCCTCTTTCAGGACCTCTGTTGCTTTTTTCTGCAGATCTCTTGCCTCTTTCTGCACCCCTCTTTTCTCTTTCTGCACTTCTCTTGCCTCTATCTGCAGCCCTGTTCCCTCTTTCTGCACTTTCCCTGCCTGTTTCTGCACCTCTCTTGCCTCTTTCTGTACCTCTGCTGCCTCTTTCTGCACTTTTCTTGCCTTTTTCTGCACCCCTTTTGCCTCTTTCTGCACCTCTGTTGCTTCTTTCTGCACTTCTATTGCCTCTTTCTGCACCTCTCTTGCTTCTTTCTTCACCTCACTTGCCTATTTCTGCACTTCTCCTGCTTCTTTCTACACCTCTGTTGCTTCTTTCTGCACTTCTCTAGCTCGTTTCTGCACTTCTCTTGCATCTTTACGCATCTCTGTTGCCTCTTTCTGCAATTTTCTTGCCTCTTTCTGCACCCCTTTTTCCTCTTTTTGCACCTCTGTTGCTTCTTTCTGCACTTCTATTGCCTCTTTCTGCACCTCTCTTGCTTCTTTCTGCATGTCAATTGCCTCTTTCAGCACCTCTGTTGCTTTTTTCTGCAGATCTCTTGCCTTTTTCTGCTTCTCTCTTTTCTCTTTCTGCACCTCTCTTGCCTCTATCTGCAGCCCTGTTCCCTCATTCTGCACTTTCCCTGCCTGTTTCTGCACTTCTCTTGCCTCTTTCCGTACCTCTGTTGCCTCTTTCTGCACTTTTCTTGCCTCTTTCTGCACCCCTTTTGCCTCTTTCTGCACCTCTGTTGCTTCTTTCTGCACTTTTATTGCCTCTTTCTGCACCTCTCTTGCTTCTTTCTGCACCTCAATTGCCTCTTTCAGCACCTCGGTTGCTCTTTTTCCACAGATCTCTTGCCCCTTTCTGCACCCTTCTTTTCTCTTTCTGTACCTCTGTTGCATCTTTCTGCACTTCTCTTGCTCTTTCTGCACCCTTTGCGCCTCTTTCAGCACCTCTGTTACTTCTTTCTGCACTTCTCTTCCTTCTTTCTGCACCCCTCCTGCCTCTTTCTGTACCTCTCTTGCCTCTTTGTGCACCCCTCCTACCTTTTTTGCACCACTCTTGCTTCTTTTTGCACCTCTGTTGGCTCTTTTTGCACTGCTCTTGCTTCTTTCTGCAACTTAATTGCCTCTTTCTGCACCTCTGTTGCTTTTTTCTGCAGATCTCTTGCCTCTTTCTGCACCTCACTTGCCTGTTTCTGCACCTCTCTTGCCTCTTTCTGTACCTCTCTTGCCGCTTTATGCACCCCTCCTACCTTTTTCTGCACCCCTCCTGCCTCTTTTTGCACCTCTGTTGGTTCTTTCTGCACTGCTCTTGCTTCTTTCTGCACCTTATTTGCCTCTTTCTGCACTTTTCTTGCTTCTTTCTATACCTTTGTTGCTTCTTTCAGCAATTCTCTTGCCTCTTTCTGCACTTCTCTTCCTTCTTTCTGTACCCCTCCTGCTACTTTCTGTACCTCTCTTGCCTCTTTGTGCACCTCTCCTACTTTTTTCTGCACCCCTTTTGCCTTTTTTTGCACCTCTGTTGGCTCTTTCTGCACTGCTCTTGCTTCTTTCTTTACCTCACTTGCCTATTTCTGCACTTCTCTTGCTTCTTTCTACACCTCTGTTGCTTCTTTCTGCACTTCTCGAGCTCGTTTCTGCACTTCTCTTGCATCTTTATGCATCTCTGTAGCCTCTTTCTATACCTCTCTTGCCTCTTTCTGCACCTCTCTTGCCTCTTTCTGCACTTCACTTGCTTCTTTCTGCACCTCTCTTGCCTCTTTCGGCACCTCTGTTGCTTCGTTCTGCACGTCAATTGCCTCTTTTAGCACCTCGGTTGCTTTTTTTCTGCAGATCTCTTGCCCCTTTCTGCACCCCACTTGCCTCTTTCAGCACCTCTGTTGCTTTTTTCTGCAGATCTCTTGCCTCTTTCTGCACCCCTCTTTTCTCTTTCTGCACCTCTCTTGCCTCTATCTGCAGCCCTGTTCCCTCTTTCTGCACTTTCCCTGCCTGTTTCTGCACCTCTCTTGCCTCTTTCTGTACCTCTGTTGCCTCTTTCTGCACTTTTCTTGCCTCTTTCTGCACCTCTTTTGCCTCTTTCTGCACCTCTGTTGCTTCTTTCTGCACTTCTATTGCCTCTTTCTGCACCTCTCTTGCTTCTTTCTGCACCTCAATTGCCTCTTTCAGCACCTCGGTTGCTTTTTTTCAGCAGATCTCTTGCCCCTTTCTGCACACCACTTGCCTCTTTCAGCACCTCTGTTGCTTTTTTCTGCAGATCTCTTGCCTCTTTCTGCACCCCTCTTTTCTCTTTCTGTACCTCTGTTGCCTCTTTCTGCACTTCTCTTGCTCTTTCTGCACCCTTTGCACCTCTTTCAGTACCTCTGTTACTTCTTTCTGCACTTCTCTTCCTTTTTTCTGCACTCCTCCTGCCTCTTTCTGCACCCCTCTTGCCTCTTTTTGCGCCTCTGTTGGTTCTTTCTGCACTCCTCTTGCTTCTTTCTTTACCTCACTTGCCTATTTCTGCACTTCTCTTGCTTCTTTCTACACCTCTGTTGCTTCTTTCTGCACTTCTCTAGCTCGTTTCTGCACTTATCTTGCATCTTTATGCATCTCTGTTGCCACTTTCTGTACCTCTCTTGCCTCTTTCTGCACCTCTCTTGCTTCTTTCTGCACGTCTCTTGCCTCTTTCGGCACCTCTGTTGCTTCTTTCTGCACGTCAATTGCCTCTTTCAGCACCTCGGTTGCTTTTTTTCTGCAGATCTCTTGCCCCTTTCTGCACCCCACTTGCCTCTTTCAGCACCTCTGTTGCTTTTTCTGCAGATCTCTTGCCTCTTTCTGCACCCCTCTTTTCTCTTTCTGTACCTCACTTGCCTCTATCTGCAGCCCTGTTCCCTCTTTCTACACTTTCCATGCCTGTTTCTGCACCTCTCTTGCCTCTTTCTGTACCTCTGTTGCCTCCTTCTGCACTTTTCTTGCCTCTTTCTGCACCCCTTTTACCTCTTTCTGCACCTCTGTTGCTTCTTTCTGCACTTCTATTGCCTCTTTCTGTTCCTCTCTTGCTTCTTTCTTCACCTCACTTGCCTATTTCTGCACTTCTCCTGCTTCTTTCTACACCTCTGTTGCTTCTTTCTGCACTTCTCTAGCTCGTTTCTGCACTTCTCTAGCATCTTTATGCATCTCTGTTGCCTCTATCTGCAATTTTCTTGCCTCTTTCTGCTCCCCTTTTGCCTCTTTCTGCACCTCTGTTGCTTCTTTCTGCACTTCTATTGCCTCTTTCTGCACCTCTCTTGCTTCTTTCTGCACGTCAATTGCCTCTTTCAGCACCTCGGTTGCTTTTTTTCTGCAGATCTCTTGCCCCTTTCTGCACCTCACTTGCCTCTTTCAGCACCTCTGTTGCTTTTTTCTGCAGATCTCTTGCCTCTTTCTGCACCCCTCTTTTCTCTTTCTGCACCTCTCTTGCCTCTATCTGCAGCCCTGTTCCCTCTTTCTGCACTTTCCCTGCCTGTTTCTGTACCTCTCTTGCCTCTTTCTGTACCTCTGTTGCCTCTTTCTGCACTTCTCTTGCTCTTTCTGCTCCCTTCGCGCCTCTTTCAGCACCTCTGTTACTTCTTTCTGCACTTCTATTGCCTCTTTCTGCACCTCTCTTGCTTCTTTCTGCACCTCAATTGCCTCTTTCAGCACCTCGGTTGCTTTTTTTCTGCAGATCTCTTGCCCCTTTCTGCACCCCACTTGCCTCTTTCAGCACCTCTGTTGCTTTTTTATGCAGATCTCTTGCCTCTTTCTGCACCCCTCTTTTCTCTTTCTGCACCTCTCTTTTCTCTTTCTGCACCTCTCTTGACTCTTTCAGCACCTCTGTTACTTCTTTCTGCACTCCTCTTCCTTCTTTCTGCACCTCTATTGCTACTTTCTACACCTCACTTGCCTCTTTCAGCACCTCTGTTGCTTTCTTCTACAGATCTCTTGCCTCTTTCTGCACCTCTGTTATTTTTCTCTGCAGATCTCTTGCCTCTTTCCGCACCCCTCTTTTCTCTTTCTGCACCTCTCTTGCCTCTATCTGCACCCCTGTTCCCTCTTTCTGCACCTTTACTGCCTGTTTATGTACCTCTCTTGCCTCTTTCTGTACCTCTGTTGCCTCTTTCTGCACCTTTCTTGCCTCTTTCTGCACCCCTTTTGCCTCTTTCTGCACCTCTGTTGCTTCTTTCTGTACCTTTCCTGCCTGTTTCTGCACCTCTCTTGCCTCTTTCTGTACCTCTCTTGCCACTTTATGCACCACTCCTACCCTTTTCTGCACCCCTCCTGCCTCTCTTTGCACCTCTGTTGGTTCTTTCTGCACTGCTCTTGCTTCTTTCTGCACCTTACTTGCCTCTTTCTTCACTTCTCTTGCTTCTTTCTACACCTTTGTTGCTTCTTTCAGCAATTCTCTTGCCTCTTTCTGCACTTCTCTTCCTTCTTTCTGCACCCCTCCTGCTTCTTTCTGTACCTCTCTTGCCTCTTTGTGCACCTCTCCTACCTTTTTCTGCACCCCTCTTGCCTCTTTTTGCACCTCTGTTGGTTCTTTCTGCACTGCTCTTGCTTCTTTCTTTACCTCACTTGCCTATTTCTGCACTTCTCTTGCTTCTTTCTACACCTCTGTTGCTTCTTTCTGCACTTCTCTAGCTCATTTCTGCACTTCTCCTGCATCTTTATGCATCTCTGTTGCCTCTTTCTGTACCTCTCTTGCCTCTTTCTGCACCTCTCTTGCCTCTTTCGGCACCTCTGTTGCTTCTTTCTGCACGTCAATTGCCTCTTTCAGCACCTCGGTTGCTTTTTTTCTGCAGATCTCTTGCCCCTTTCTGCACCCCACTTGCCTCTTTCAGGACCTGTGTTGCTTTTTTCTGCAGATCTCTTGCCTCTTTCTGCACCCCTCTTTTCTCTTTCTGCACCTCTCTTGCCTCTATCTGCAGCCCTGTTCCCTCTTTCTGCACTTTCCCTGCCTGTTTGTGCACCTCTCTTGCCTCTTTCTGTACCTCTGCTGCCTCTTTCTGCACTTTTCTTGCCTCTTTCTGCACCCCTTTTGCTTCTTTCTGCACTTCTATTGCCTCTTTCTGCACCTCTGTTGCTTCTTTCTGCACTTCTATTGCCTCTTTCTGCACCTCTCTTGCTTCTTTCTTCACCTCACTTGCCTATTTCTGCACTTCTCCTGCTTCTTTCTACACATCTGTTGCTTCTTTCTGCACTTCTCTAGCTCGTTTCTGCACTTCTATTGCCTCTTTCTGCACCTCTCTTGCTTCTTTCTGCACGTCAATTGCCTCTTTCAGCACCTCTGTTGCTTTTTTCTGCAGATCTCTTGCCTCTTTCTGCACCCCTCTTTTCTCTTTCTGCACCTCTCTTGCCTCTATCTCCAGCCCTGTTCCCTCTTTCTGCACTTTCCCTGCCTGTTTCTGCACCTCTCTTGCCTCTTTCTGTACCTCTGTTGCCTCTTTCTGCACTTTTCTTGCCTCTTTCTGCACCCCTTTGCCTCTTTCTGCACCTCTGTTGCTTCTTTCTGCACTTCTATTGCCTCTTTCTGCACCTCTCTTGCTTCTTTCTGCACCTCAATTGCCTCTTTCAGCACCTCGGTTGCTTTTTTTCCGCAGATCTCTTGCCCCTTTCTGCACCCCCTCTTTCTCTTTCTGTACCTCTGTTGCCTCTTTCTGCACTTCTCTTGCTCTTTCTGCACCCATTGCGCCTCTTTCAGCACCTCTGTTACTTCTTTCTGCACTTCTCTTCCTTCTTTCTGCACCCCTCCTGCCTCTTTCTGTACCTCTCTTGCCTCTTTGTGCACCCCTCCTACCTTTTTGCACCCCTCTTGCTTCTTTTTGCACCTCTGTTGGCTCTTTTTGCACTGCTCTTGCTTCTTTCTGCAACTTAATTGCCTCTTTCTGCACCTCTGTTGCTTTTTTCTGCAGATCTCTTGCCTCTTTCTGCACCTCACTTGCCTGTTTCAGCACCTCTGTTGCTTTTTTCTGCAGATCTCTTGCCTCTTTCTGCACTCCTCTTTTCTCTTTCTGCACCTCTCTTGACTCTTTCAGCACCTCTGTTACTACTTTCTGCACTCCTCTTCCTTCTTTCTGCACCGCTCTTGCTACTTTCTACACCTCACTTGCCTCTTTCAGCACCTCTGTTGCTTTCTTCTACAGATCTCTTGCCTCTTTCTGCACCTCACTTGCCTCTTTCAGCACCTCTGTTGCTTTTTTCTGCAGATCTCTTGCCTATTTCCGCACCCCTCTTTTCTCTTTCTGCACCTCTCTTGCCTCTATCTACACCCCTGTTCCCTCTTTCTGTACCTTTCCTGCCTGTTTATGCACCTCTCTTGCCTCTTTCTGTACCTCTGTTGCCTCTTTCTGCACTTGTCTTACCTCTTTCTGCACCCCTTTTGCCTCTTTCTGCACCTCTGTTGCTTCTTTCTGCACCTCAATTGCATCTTTCAGCACCTCTGTTGCTTTTTCTGCAGATCTTTTGCCCCTTTCTGCACCCCACTTGTCTCGTTCAGCACCTCTGTTGCTTTTTTCTGCAGATCTCTTACCTCTTTCTGCACCCCTCTTTTCTCTTTCTGCACCTCTCTTGCCTCTATCTGCACCCCTGTTCCCTCTTTCTGCACCTTTCCTGCACCTCTCTTGCCTCTTTCTGTACCTCTCTTGCCGCTTTATGCACCCCTCCTACCTTTTTCTGTACCCCTCTTGCCTCTTTTTGCACCTCTGCTGGTTCTTTCTGCACTGCTCTTGCTTCTTTATGCACCTTACTTTCCTCTTTCTGCACTTCTCTTGCTTCTTTCTACACCTTTGTTGCTTCTTTCTGCACTTCTATTGCCTCTTTCTGCACCTCTCTTGCTTCTTTCTTCACCTCACTTGCCTATTTCTGCACTTCTCCTGCTTCTTTCTACACATCTGTTGCTTCTTTCATCACTTCTCTAGCTCGTTTCTGCACTTCTATTGCCTCTTTCTGCACCTCTCTTGCTTCTTTCTGCACGTCAATTGCCTCTTTCAGCACCTCTGTTGCTTTTTTCTGCAGATCTCTTGCCTCTTTCTGCACCCCTCTTTTCTCTTTCGGCACCTCTCTTGCCTCTATCTCCAGCCCTGTTCCCTCTTTCTGCACTTTCCCTGCCTGTTTCTGCACCTCTCTTGCCTCTTTCTGTACCTCTGTTGCCTCTTTCTGCACTTTTCTTGCCTCTTTCTGCACCCCTTTTGCCTCTTTCTGCACCTCTGTTGCTTCTTTCTGCACTTCTATTGCCTCTTTCTGCACCTCTCTTGCTTCTTTCTGCACCTCAATTGCCTCTTTCAGCACCTCGGTTGCTTTTTTTCCGCAGATCTCTTGCCCCTTTCTGCACCCCTCTTTTCTCTTTCTGTACCTCTGTTGCCTCTTTCTGCACTTCTCTTGCTCTTTCTGCACCCATTGCGCCTCTTTCAGCACCTCTGTTACTTCTTTCTGCACTTCTCTTCCTTCTTTCTGCACCCCTCCTGCCTCTTTCTGTACCTCTCTTGCCTCTTTGTGCACCCCTCCTACCTTTTTTGCACCCCTCTTGCTTCTTTTTGCACCTCTGTTGGCTCTTTTTGCACTGCTCTTGCTTCTTTCTGCAACTTAATTGCCTCTTTCTGCACCTCTGTTGCTTTTTTCTGCAGATCTCTTGCCTCTTTCTGCACCTCACTTGCCTGTTTCAGCACCTCTGTTGCTTTTTTCTGCAGATCTCTTGCCTCTTTCTGCACTCCTCTTTTCTCTTTCTGCACCTCTCTTGACTCTTTCAGCACCTCTGTTACTACTTTCTGCACTCCTCTTCCTTCTTTCTGCACCGCTCTTGCTACTTTCTACACCTCACTTGCCTCTTTCAGCACCTCTGTTGCTTTCTTCTACAGATCTCTTGCCTCTTTCTGCACCTCACTTGCCTCTTTCAGCACCTCTGTTGCTTTTTTCTGCACTGCTCTTGCTTCTTTATGCACCTTACTTTCCTCTTTCTGCACTTCTCTTGCTTCTTTCTACACCTTTGTTGCTTCTTTCAGCAATTCTCTTGCCTCTTTCTGCACTTCTCTTCCTTCTTTCTGCACCCCTCCTGCTTCTTTCTGTACCTCTCTTGCCTCTTTGTGCACCTCTCCTACCTTTATCTGCACCCCTCTTGCCTCTTTTTGCACCTCTGTTGGTTCTTTCTGCACTGCTCTAGCTTCTTTCTTTACCTCACTTGCCTATTTCTGCACTTCTCTTGCTTCTTTCTACACCTCTGTTGCTTCTTTCTGCACTTCTCTAGCTCGTTTCTGCACTTCTCTTGCATCTTTATGCATCTCTGTTGCCTCTTTCTGTACCTCTCTTGCCTCTTTCTACACCTCTCTTGCCTCTTTCTGCACTTCACTTGCTTCTTTCTGCACCTCTCTTACCTCTTTCGGCATCTCTGTTGCTTCTTTCTGCACTTCTCTTGCCTCTTTCTGCACCTCTGAGTTAGAGGTAGTTTTAATCCCCCTGCCCTATTATGTACTAGGGCCTTACAGGGGAGGTCATGTCAATCACAGGGGTACCCCAACTCATAGTGTACCCTAGTGTATGTAGGTGTTTTCACTGTATTCTAAGTGTCTTTCAGCATAGCACTGGCTCCGGGCCTGGTTAGTCAGAGTCAGTTACCACCAGTACCAGTCAGCAAAAAGTTGGGGGCACAGGATGACTTTGCAACAAGGCCTCTTTCTGCACCTCTGTTGGTTCTTTCTGCATATCTTTTGCTTCTTTCTGCACCTTTCTTTGTCTTTCTGGACTTCTGTTGCCTCTTTCTGCATTTCTCTTGCTTCTTTCTGCGCCTTTCTTCCTCTTTCTGCACATGTCCTACCTCTGTAGGCATAGTTTGAAATTAGCATTTAAAAAACCTTTGAAATTCACTGAAAAATCCACAGGTTTCAGGGACGTTATAGTTAGAAATTAGCATTTAAAAAACCTTAGAAATTCACTGAAAAAACCACAGGTTTCAGGGACGTTATAGTTAGTTGGACATTTCACTCGTACAAAACCAGAGACATTCGGCCATCATAGTAAGCTAAGCTAACTAAAACTCGCTTCCCCGCAATGCACTGCTGATGACGTCACATATTACATCATTCATGACATGGTCAGGGACATCACTGATGACATCTCAAATGACATCACTGATGCCATCATCCACGTGACAATCTGATGCACTTCCTCACACCCTAATATAACCTTTGATACACCCACACTAAAATACAGACTACCATTTTTGAAACCATAGACACACCAATACCAGTTACTACATACCCACTCACTGATTCCTAGGTCTACACACATATCCATGCATTCACCCATACAGTCACTCATACATGCAGCCACTCACCAATACAGCACTATTATTTGCACTCATACACCTATACAGACACTCACACACCATCACTCATCCATAGAGTTACTCACACACCTAGTCAGTCATGCAAAGAATCAATCACACTCCCATTTACCCAGCTATACAGTTATACACACACCACCTCACTTATTCATACAGATACTAACACATACTTACTCTATTATGCAATCACTGACAAAGAAGGACACACTCATCCATACAGCCACTCTCACAATCACTCATTCTCACATATAGTCATTTATATACTCCAACACTCACATATACTGCCTTTCACATATGTAGTTACTTACACATGTACCACTGAGATATCCATTCACTCACCAGCACACCCATACACACACTCACCCACCCATACAGCCCTTCCCAGATGCACTCTTGAACCCATACACCCAGTGAATCAGCCACTCACACATCTATGCACAGAGTCACATACCCCCACCCACCCACACAGACACTCAGGCACCCATACAGATACTCAGACAACCAATCAATAACCCATATAGACACTCATGTAGCTACTCACCAACCCATGCAGCCGCTTACACACCACTGACAGACTGATACAGACATTCACACAGTTTAGTCACTAACCCATGCATTCAATAAGGCATGTTTAATCACTCACTTATACAGTCAGTCATGCACCTACTAAATCATCCATTCAGACACTTATACACCCACTCATTCTTCAATACACCTTGGCATATATATATATAAAACATATTTAAACTTTACAGAAACACACAGTCACTGAATGATGTCATCAGTGATGTCATAAGTGATGTCATTTGAGATGTCATCAATGATGTCATCAGTGATGTCACTGACCATGTCATGAATGATGTAATATGTGACGTCATCAGCAGTGCATTGTGGGGGCGCGAGTTGTAGTTAACTTAACTAACTATAACGGTCGAATTTCTCTGGTTTTGTATGAGTGAAATGTCCAACTAACTATAACGTCCCTGAAACCTGTGGTTTTTTCAGTGATATATATATATATATATATATATATATATATATATATATATATATATATATATATATATATATATATATATATATATATATATATCCAAAATGCGCTGGTTGCAGATTGAAAAACAGCACACCGTGGCCCAATCTTTTGCACAACAATTCCTTTATTTAATGGTCTGACACACTCTACGCGTTTCGGGGAAACCCCTTGATCACGATATATATATATCTTATAACATTAATTTCAAATAATTGTATTTTATTTAGCATCCTTTTCAATGGGGGTTTATTTTAAGTCCCTACCTCCATTATTTTCTATTGAAGGGTGTTTCAGTACCAATGTTTTGCCATGTGTCATGCTGGACTTACTACAACTTTGTAAGTTACTGCAAAAGTATGTTACTACAAAAGTACAGTTTGTGACTACTGAAAAGTAATAAACTTACTCAAAAGTGTAAATGTTTTCAAAAGAGCAGTTTGTGAATCAGGCCCACAGTTTGTTTCTTACTAATTTATGGTGTGAGTAAATAGTTTTAACATGCACTGTATTAGGAAACATTTGTTTATCATTGATCGATTTCTCAATTTGTAATCCTATTCATGTTTTACAGATCTTATTATTGTAATATTGGTTAATAATGACAACCTGATAAATAGATTCAAACAGAGACGTAGGTCCCCATTATCAGAATCACAATCAGGATCAGAACTCCATGAGGTTTGATACTTGTTTTCTGCTTTTCTGCTTTTCACCTGTAACCTCTGACTTTGCTGCAAAAAGTTCCCAGCAGGATTGATGAGGAAACCCTTCCCACTGAGTTCTTGTCTTGGTTTGATAGCCTCGGCATCTTGTCCCTTCCTATGGAGGTTGCTGAATATCTTCCTCCTTGTCGCTCCTTGAGCTCCTAGTCTGATAGGTGAAGATTGTAGAATATCAGAGGTCAGCTAGCAGTAAGAAAGAGGCTCAAACATTCTCATCACCTAAGGCTCAGCCAAAGTCAAGCCCTAATTGGTCAATAGGTTTTCCTGCAAAGATGCACTTCTTATCCTTTGTTTCCCATAGACTGCTGGTCAGCCAGTTTAACCATTGAGAAGCACTCCAAATCTTTGATACAGGTCAGAGAGGGGCATGAGGGCATCCATCTTTTCACATTCAGATGGCATCAGCATAACGCTCAAACAACTTTTTACATGGGCCGTCAGCTCCCGGCCTGCCTACTAAAATGTGGCCGTGGCATGACAGGACCGCTGGTGCACCTAAGGCAAGCCCATCTATGCCCCTCAGTGTCTGAATGCACCCAGGGATGCTGCTTCTCAACCTTCAGGTAGTCTTGTCTAATCGACCTCTGCACTTTGTGCACTTTGTCCCCCCATACCTGAAGCTTGTGGCCATTCGTTTAATTTTCCTACAGTGAAAAGAAACTGTTCACACTTTCCCTTCCAGTTAACTGTTCCTCACAACAAGCTTTCAGCCTCTACCAATTGGACTTCAGGACATAGTAAAGATAACTATATTATCTTAAATAGCCATATGTGCTCTGATAAAGAGCCTCATTTTGTTTGCTTTAGATTCTTTAGCTTAAATTGTCTCTCGCTGGTCAAACACCAAAAGGAGATTTCAAATTTTTTAATTGATCGTAGCCCCAATGGCATATTCCTAACAGAAACGTGGCTGAACCTCACCTTGATCCCAGACATCATTGCTGCTCTCCTGGCTGGCTATCGAATCTCTCATGTAGATCATTCAGCTAGAAAGGGTGGTGGCATTGCAATAATTTTTAAAGATAAATGTGCATGTATGACTGAGAAGCTCGACATCCCAGATTGCGAGGCACTGCTTTTCTCCATATCTCTATCAAAGACGTTTACTATGTCTGGAGCTCTAATCTACAGTCCTCCTGGTACTGTTCGTAATTGGTGTAATAGTATTATGGAGTGGCTTGCTCCAGTTATTCTTAAATATGCTAATTTCGCCATTCTTGGAGATCTCGATATCCATCTGGAGCACACAACTTATAGCACTGCTATGTCTTTGATAGAGGACTTTTTGGCCTTAGCCATCAAGCTGATCAATAATTCTCCCACTCACAAAGCTGGACATCTGCTGGATTTGGTATTTACAAATTTGAGAAATGCACAGACAGACCTGCTTCTACCGTTGATATGGTTTGACCATTTCGCAGTTCTCTGCTCATTTTTAATAGACTCAAAGTTAAAGAGTCGGGAAACGTATTCTGTTTCCTCTAGTAGGAGATGGGCAAAGTTGGATATCCCTTTGTGGAATGCTACTGTAGAGGCTATGCACCTCAGTGGTGCTAGATAAACACACGATTTATAATTGGCTTAGGTCCTCATTGGACACTCTAATACCTAACACCACTGAAAAGCACCACAGAACCCTCCCCCCAACTCCATGGTATAATTACTCTCTATATGAAGAGAACAAGTCATGTAAACATCTAGAGAGGTTATGGCGTAAAGCTTATAACAATGAAGATAAGGTAGACTATAAAAACGCCGTAAAATTTTCTTGTAAGACCTGTAGTGAAGCCAAATCTGTGTTTTTTGTGAGCAAAATTACTGCAACCCACAACTGCTCCAAGACTCTCTTTCAAGTATTTAGAGCTCTTTCTGGCCCAAACAACACTGCTCCAGTTACCCTTCTTTCTCAAACACAGTGCAAGGAAAATTTAAATGTTCTTTATTAACAAAGTGTCTGATAATCAGGCTGCCTTCCCTTGCATTGATGAGGCAAATACTCAAACAAGTGTCCTGCACGGGTTCCAGCCCTTGGATGTGCCATCTTTTAGGGCCATCCATGAGTCCATTAAATCAGGATCCCTATTGGATCCCTGTTCCCCAGATGCACTTGGGAAGCTTTCCCACTCGGTTGTGGAGCCAATTATCCAACTATTAAATCGGTCATTGGTGGAGGGTATACATCCAAAAATCTGAAAGACGGCTTAGGTTACCCCTTTACTGAAAAACACTATAGTGGACCCCTTCACATGGTCTAAATATAAGCCTATATCTTTGTTGCCCTTGTTCGCCAACGTGCTAGAGAAACATGTAAATCAACAACTTACAAGACACACAGAAAATAATGACTTACTCCACCCTTCACAATCTGGGTTTTGAGCAGGTCATAGCACCAAATCCATGCTCCTTGGTGCCATGGAGTTCTTGAGAAATCAATTAGACAAAGGTGGAGCTGCTGCACTGATTATGTTAGATCTCAGTGCAGCATTTGACACTGTTAGTCACAAAAAGCTCCTACAAAGATTAGAGGGAATGATTCCAGCATGATCACAGAAACAGATATAAATGATTATAGGCCTGGGCATAGTTTGCGGAGTTTTGCTACGCGGAACTCCGCGAAGTTACAAACAAACTCCGCGAAGTTCCGCGAGTGGCGGAGTGCAGTGCGAACTGCAGTTTGTGCTGGTATTCCTGCCGCTCGGGTAAAACTTCTACCCGAGCGGCAGCTCGCAAACTTACTGTTCGCGATCGGGAACTTACCATTCGCGATAGCGAATCGGGAAAAAACTCCGCCTCACATC
Organism: Calotriton arnoldi; assembly: GCA_963921515.1. Classification (NCBI taxonomy): domain Eukaryota; kingdom Metazoa; phylum Chordata; class Amphibia; order Caudata; family Salamandridae; genus Calotriton; species Calotriton arnoldi. The sequence goes on from CAWUFW010015333.1 coordinate 85,475, forward strand.
GCGAAGCAGAGTTTTCTGCACTCCGTGAGCTTTGCGAAGTGCGCAGTGCAGAAAACTCCGCAAACTCCGCGAACGGAGCGAAGTTCACAGCCCAGGCCTAATGATTATAAGCACCAACAGAGTAAAAGGATGGTAGATTTCTACCATAGTGCTAAAACAATGAATACAGGCAGGTATAAAAATACATGACAATAAAATGCATACTCCTACGATGCAACCATAACTAGATGTACCTAAGTGTACCTAGCATGTATGTATGTGTGGAGCCAAGAATCCCTCTAGGATAAAGTCAACCCCATTACCTGAAGTGAGAGACTGTGGGACCCCGTCTTGGTCTCAAGTTGGACACCCTGCAAGGGATGTCAGACCACTGCGAGCTGGAGTGTCTGTGTGCAGGAACCTCAGTGTCTCGCGTCAGTGTGTCAGCATGGAAGTCCTTTTCTCCTCTCCTGCCTCAGCAAAGATATGGTGTTTATATATCCAATGTGGTAGCCCCAGGGGATATACCTTGCTGTGTCATGTCGGACTATGATGACGAAAGGAATGTCCCTTATACATGGTTATTATGCAGGAGATGGTAGTCCGGCTGTGATCCCAAGAATCCTAATGCATATTGAATGAGGCTAGTTTTCAGAGAAAACCCCAGGTCATTTAGGCATTACCGTGACTAGGTAAAAGGTCAGTACTGAGAACCGTTATGTAGTGTATTATCAGGGGAATATAGGTGAAAGGTCTGGTTGCTACCTGAGCCTATATCGGGCACCTGTATGAAACATAACAATCTCAGACCAAGACTCTGGATTGACCTGCCTGCAACACTGAGAGAATGTGACTCACTCCCTGTGTTTCAGAAACTTTTAAAAACCTGGGTGTTTCCATCACCGGATTCTCTTAAATAGGCTCCCTTCTTATTCTGTATTCTGGAGTGACCCATTCCACAATTGAGCTACCTCTGGGAAACCTTATTTAGGTAGCCATGCCCTTTATAAAATATACATAATAATAATCAGGCTTCCCCATCTTCCTGTCTTCTAAGTCCAGTTGTATTCTGATTCCCTTGTAATGGGAACCCTAAGAATAGTAGTAAGCAGCAATGGCTGATGTGTTTCCTGAACCAAACCTTGCTAAGTTTCCACACTGGGCTCTCCCAACCTTTTCACAAGTTACCCGGACTTGGACCAAAACTTTTCTTAAAAGACACTATTCTGGGGATTTTCAAAATGGCAGAGGGTTGTTTCCATTGCTGGAGCTTTCCTAGCCCTGTCTATTAAAATAAGGTACCTCCTTTTTCCCACTAGTGTAAAACCCACATAGGCTGGCTCCAGTCACCTGTTGGGAAATTACAAGTTTTATTATATCAATGCCAGAATAGTAGCATGTAGTTAACACTGGCCTGGAACATACTGCTGTTTGAATGTTTGAAAAAAGAGGATAAATCCCTCTGAACTCCAACCTTCCCGCTTCAGAACTGAATCCGGTTGACTGGTATACTGCTGAGCTTATATGTGTATGGTGATAGCTCATGTTTGGAGATAAGACCTAGGGCGCGGCTTTAGTTCCATCACCTGCAGTCTAAAGTAATTTGTAGAGACTTAGACCCTGATTTAGAGTTTAGATGATTCGTTTTGCCATAAAAAATAGTCTTTAAAACTGTCCTCCTCCATGGATGTCTGTTCCCCCTATTTACAGGATGGCGGTTTGACAGACAAAACTCTGTCAAACCTCCGCAGCCTCCACTGGTGTTTTCTTCCTCCCTCAATGGAGTAATCTGCCAAACACCAAAGGTGGAGTTATCTCAGCCATAAGTCCACCTTTCATAGTTAGATTTGGCTTTCCAGCAACATAACCTTGGTGGAACCACCTCCACACCTGAGGCACAACTAATTCCTCTGGCTCCAAAAAAATATCATTGTTGCTGCAAGGCAAAGGCATGTGCCTGGCAATGCTCAAGGATGAGCAATCCAATCCACTAGAAGCTCAAAGGTAATTTTTTTAAAATTTAATAAATGAGTAAAATGGATAAAAATTAAAATGCTTATTTTTCAAAGGTACCGTGAGGAAATTTGGGGGCATATTCTCAAGGAGCTATCGCCGAGTTATCGGCACTTTATCGCAGCCAAAGTCACGCTAAGTTTACCGCCCCATTCACAAGCTGGTGCTAACAGCCCATAACACCAGTTTGCCTGCGAAAGCACTCGCAAAAAACATCGCCACAGATGACCCCATCAACTAACGCTAATGAGATGCAGAGTAGGCGTTCCCGAGCAAAAACCTGCGACAACACCACACCTCAACATTCTCAACAACCAGCCACATCGGCGATAAGACCACAAAACAGGCGATAAGGTGCGTTAGCAGCAGAAAACTAACACCTGCTCTGACCTGGTGTAAAGTCGGACGACAAGCTGCACCATCAAAGGGAGCCCAGCCCAGAGCCACACAGGAAGAACAACAGATGTCATGGAGCCACTCACCATGCACCCCGGAGCCAGAGGGGGCAACAACACCCACCACCACCACCCCCAGGACCGCCACCCCCCAACGGACCCACCCCGCCCCCCCCCCGGACCACCACAGAGGCAGCGCAGACAAAGACAGCAGACATACAGGAAATGCACCAGCCCTACAGACCTAACACCAGACAATGCCAATGCCCACTACAGGCCAAAAAGGACAACCATCCTCCGCATCCTGAACATCATTGCCTACAGGCTGACGGTACCAACACAGCAGACAACCAACATCCCTCCGCAGACAAAGCTGCTGGCTGTGCTGCACCTGTTGGCCTCTGGTATCCTCCCAAACAACAACCGCCCGAGTCGGAGGAGTCTCACAGCTAGCCCCATCCAAGTTCCTCACACCTGGCCTGGATGCCCTCACCAGCTAGGGACCCCAGCACCCATACGTCCCCCACAATGCGCAGGAACAGCTGGAGACCAAGCAAGGACTATACGCCATAGCTGGATCCCCGCACGTGTCGGGGGCAATCGACTACACACTTGTCCCACTTGTGCCCCCTGCCAACACCGCACACAATACCCCAACAGAAAGCACACGCATCCCATCAACGTGCAGGCAATAGTGGACCACAGGGGACTCCTCATCAATGTCATAGCCAACTACCCAGGCAGTGCGCATGATCCCTTCATCTTCCGACAGTCCAACATCAACCAGCGCTTCCAGGATGGCACCTATGGAAATGCACTGCACGTTGGCAAGTACCAAATGAACACACCACACACCTCAACTCCACAATCATGCAACTCACAACTCTGGCACTGCACACGTCACAAAATCACATACAACATGCCAAACAACATGCGCCCCCACCAGACACGACAGCACAACTTACTGTGGCAACATTGGTTAGTCATGTACATGAGCCATCAACGGTATGGCACCTCAGCCACACAATACCGGAATGTGGGGAGAGGTGGGAACCAGGCATGTGCGAAGGAGGCAAGTGACCCATGAATGAGAATGTACACAATGCCAAGTGTTGCGGAGATGTGCTGGACAGACTGCAGTATGCAGACCACAGACATAGCCATGTCTACATGCACTGCTGGTGTTTGGAGTGTAGTGGACAGTGGACGCAACCATGTTACCCCAGCCAGTGGGGAAGATCGTGGAAATGTAGTTTGTGACGTCCCCCCCTGTAATCGTGTGCAGAGTGGGCTGGCCCGGAGGACGCCAGGCCAGCGCAGGGGTGTGAATAAATAGCACGTAGCCCTGGGCGTGGTTTTCTTCCGGAATGCCCAACGTGCCTGCCAGGGCGGCGCCTCCCACCCCACCATGAGGCCGACGCCGTCAGCGGTGTGGCCTGCGATCCTGTGCGCCTGCTGCACCCCGGTCCGCTGGTCCCCGAACCCATCATGCCCGCCCCTGTGCAGCCAGGCCTCATTGCTCACCTGCCGACACCGGCGTGTGTCGAAGAGGGCCCACCACGTGCCGGCGCAAGCTCCAAGCCCGAAGCCCGCGACCTTGGCAGCCTCCTCAGACCATCACGTCCTTCGCAACACAGGCCCGCATTACTCCTTTCTCGTTGACGTACTCCACCACTGCCTCCGGCCTACACTACGGTCAAGTAGGTCACACATTTGGAACTGAGTCTTGATTATGCAATGGCAGAGTACACACCTTATGGCTGAGTTTAAATCACTGTACTCCCTTCGATGTGGTGCCACCAACTCTGTGCATAGCATTCGAACTACACCTGTCTGTGGTCCCTTGCTGACTACTGCCTTCACCCCACACTGCGGTTCAGTGGGTCACACATCTGGAACTGAGTCTTGTTTTCTGCATGGCGGAGTTCATATCAATGTACACAAGGAGACGAGTAAGAGGAAGACGCGGTTCAGTCCGGAGGAGAAAAGGACCATCGTTACGGAGGTGATCGAACACTGCCGACAACTGCTCTGGTATCACTAACTCTGTGCATTGCGGGACAACGACACGAGGCTGTGGGCCCCTGCTGACCGCTGCCTCGGGCCCACACTGCGGTCAAGTAGGTCACACATTTGGAACTGAGTCTTGATTACACAATGGCCGAGTACACACTTTATGGCTGACTTTATATCACTATACTCCCTTCGATGTGGTGACAGAAAGTTTGTGCATGGCATCCCAACCACACGTAACTGTGGGCCCTTGATGTCTATGCCTTCGGACTACACTGCGGTCCTGCAGGCCCCACACAAAACCATGCCAGTCCATACCAGGCAGGACACAGCATCGTCGCTGGCTAAACACCCGCTCAGCTCTGTCGCTACTGCCTCGGTCAACCACGAGTCATCCCCACATGCCTTTTCAATGCCGTGTGTCAGTGTTCCAGGAGGAGCTCGCTGAACAGTGGTTGGCCCACGCTGGCCGCTGCCTCCGGACTACACATCAGTCGAGTTGGGCACACATTGGGAACTTAGTCATGATTCATTTATGGCAGACCTGTCTTCATCATCATGTCGGTGATACTGACTATGTGGCCAAAACGAGGCAGTAGCATTCTACTCCTCCATTTGCCGCTTCCGGCCGGCTCCTGCCCTCTGCATCATGCCCTGGAGGACACCTTCCTTTGTCCCCCGCAAACCACCGCTACATTCACCTTCAACATCGACGAGGACCCGCTCACCTCGCGTGGCCCTATCTCACTGCACCGCAAGTCACCGTCCCATGGCGGTGTGCCTGTGCCGGCTGCAGTACATCCGGGGCCACTAACTCTGTGCAGCTCAAATCATGGCCCTAGGCTGGTGGCATGTTGGATGGCCTCTGGGTCGATGGCCTGGGGGTCATCAACGCCATGTGTCTGTGGCCCTGCGCTGTCCGCTGCCTCCGCCCTCAACTGCGGTCCACCTGGGCTCACACATCAAATCGAGTCCTGACCTGCCTGGACGTCGCATCACCGCAGGATGCACATGCCACCACCGCCAGGACCAACTCCAGAACACAGGTGCCAGAGTCGGAAGTGTCTTACTGCCAGACTTTCAGAATAGCTCACACCAGTCGTGGGTGCCATCATCAGCTTGATACCCTGCTCAGCTCCTCAGGTGCCACTAACTCAGTGCACCACAAATCAAGGACCATTCTGCTTGCATGTAGGGTGAACACTGTACTCTCTCCGGCAACCACCTTGATGCTTCACAGTTCTTTCTGTTATGCTGATGTTTTATGTTTCTGCTTCAATTGTGATCACTGTTCAAGTTTTTGCCAGCACCAACGACTCCCTGCCGGCTTGTTTACACTCACCCCACACACATCCAGCATATGCATCACTGTACATGTGACCATGCCAATAAAGGTGTCGAGCGCACGTGCTCGTGGCCAGTTCAACGAACTATCTGAGTGTGTCCGTGTGCTCATGATGTATGCATTAGGGCCCCGGCCCCACAACCTTACATTGTGCCGTGTGCAGAGGACGCAGCCATGTCACCGCAGGCAGAGGGTGGGACATTGCACATGTAGCTTTGTCGTCCCCCACCCAATACGTAAGAGGAGTGAACTTGCCCGGCGTACGCCAGTCCGGCATGGGGGTGTGGTTGATTATCACGTGGCTCTGGGTGTGGTTCAGTACTGGAAATGTGCAAAGGCATGTGTCCCTGTCGCAGTGTGGGTCCGTTGGGGTGTCTAGGTGGTCCATGGTGGGACTTTGACACCCAGGTATGGGATCTAGTTTGTCTCCCGTGAGCTATTGTTCGGCCAGCCCCTTCTGGCAGTCTGACAGCTGGCCTTGTAATGGGATGTGTGCTTAGGTGGGCTGCTGTGAGCCAGTCGGGGTGGTGGGTGCATCCAGCTGTGTTGTCCGTGCAGGGTGTGGTGTGTCCTCGGTGCAGCGGGGCTGCCCTGCTCCTGGAGCTCTATTGCCTGAGATGTCCATGGACTGTTGTAGGGCGTCGGTTTCGGAAGTGTGGAGGTCCTCTTCAGCATCACTGATGGGTTGTCTGGTCTGCTCTGCTGGAGGTGTTGTTTGTCCCTCTGCAATGTGAAGGGGAGATGCTTGTTGACATTGTGTATTGGCATGTATGTTGATGCATTGTTCGGGTTTACATACAGACTGCATGACATTGTACATTGTGACTGTTTTGGATTGGCGGACTATTTGATGCGGGATAGTGGACAATTGGACTACATGACGTAGGTGATGTTGTACACGTACATTTTCATCTCACAGTTTCCAGCTATGTCCGATGTGATTGGCGATTTTCTACGCACAGGCGGAGCCAGTTGTGTCCTCTGTTCTGTGGTGTAAGTGTTGCACTGTGTCCCACATTGCCGTCCATGTGGATGTGCTGTGATTGCTATGTGTGTGTGCTGCATTGTCTGAGAGTCTCACCTGCTGCTGTGATTTTGCTGCCCCTTATCCCTTGGAGGCAGTGTGCCTTTGGCTTTTGTGCTTTTGAGGTGCTGTGATGTTGGCGACTGGGGTAATTTGTGCTCCTGGACGGATTTTGTTCTCTTGTGCATTGTTTGTCTGCAGATGTATTGTTGATGTCAGTGGTTGTTTGTGAACATGGATGTGTCAGTGTGTGACCTGCTCCTTCCGGATGTAGTCCACACTCAGCCACCTCAGTCACATGGCGTGCACAGTGTCATGGTGATTGTACTCCGGCCATGCTGCTCGTCATGTGGTGTCACTTGCATTGTCAGTGTGGCTCTCGCATACGCATCTTTGCTGTGTTTCGCACTGGTGCATATGCGTGTAGTGGAATTGGTGTTGTGTGGGGTGGGACCCCTTCGGGCACATGGTGGACGGGGGCCTACTTGGTGTTTGTATGTGTGCTGCAGTGTGCCATGGGATCAGGGACATGACCCAGGGTCGTTGTGGGTGTGCGGTGTGCTACACGTCGTTGTGCATGTGTGCCATTGTGCCCGTCCCCCCAGTCCCTGTTAGTTACTCACCCTGTTGATGTTTTGTCAAGTCATGTCGAGCAGTGTCCGGACTCCCGACTCCTTGCACCGTCTCCACACTCATGACTGTGTCCGTCATTTGCTCCAGTTCCTCCTGTGGTGCAGGACTCCCACCTCCATTCGCCGTTGCTGCCTTCCGGGTGGCAGCAGGTTTCTGCTTGGTTTGGCTTCTGACTTTGTGCCAGCGCATTTTGGCTTCCTCGGCAGTCCGTCTGCATTCACGATGGAATGCCATTTTTCCGTCTGTGTTGCCAATGACACGGTGGTGGAGACGGACAGTTGTTGTTAGTGCTCTGTCACCTCCATGACGACGATCCGGTTGTCATGCGGACTGTACCCCGTCTTCCTCTTCTCCTTGGCCTTCCCCGACCCCGAGGTTCCTTGCTGGTGGTCTGTGGGGCTTGTGGGGTTCGCGTTGGCCTGGGCACTCGTTCCGGGTGCGTACATGGTGCTACGCATTTTATTTTGTTTATGGTGTGTTTTTCTTGTTCGGCTTTTATGGTGCATTTTCCCACCAGGCGCGTGGGAATTGCAGGCCTGTGGCTGGTTATCGCAGTTTTTTTTTGAGGTTGGCCTCATCGCAACTTTATTCGCGTTGGTGTTTCGCATTTTTTGGGCTTTGCGTTGTTTTTTACGCAGTCATTTGGTGCGTTATCGTGGGACTATCGCATGGTGCCACCAGGTTGAGAATGCTACGTTAACACGGCGTTGTTTTCCCGCGATGGACTGCGATGTGAGAAGTTGCGTTAAGCTAAACTTGCGGTGGTTATCACACGTTCTTGAGAATATGCCCCTCAGTTTATTATATGGTGTGGTAGTGTGACCTCACAGTGCAATAAACTCACAACCCTGTCTTGGGCCCAGTCAGGCTCATTTGTAAAGCCTTAGCTCAACCCTAAAATCTGCCTGGCTTTAACAAGGGAATTAGTGCAAAGCATTCAAATGTACTTAAACAAGTGAACAAGAAATAAACTCGACATAAAAGAAATCTGACACCAATTAATAAAAATAGATCTTATTTTAATTAATTTTTAGACACCAAAATTATCAAAATCCATAAATAGATTTTTTTAAGAATAGTAAATTACTCAAAAAGGGAGTGGGAGCACACTGCCTTAAATCCCAGCACTCAGTTCGCCCAAATGAATCATGGTAAATGCAGTGCACGATAACACTTACTCTAGTGACAGTCTTTCGTTTTTCACCCTTGTTGGTGGAGCCAGTGCTGTGTATCTAAAGACACATATTTCAGGATAGTTGTACTTCAGTAGAAAGCAACACATTATTTTGGGGATTTTGGAAATGCTGCCCAAAGTCTTCTGAGGTCTCTGTACCACTCACTGGGCGCAGGTGCATCAGCCAGAGCTTGTCAGCTCGTTAACTCAAGGTAGCCTTTTCAAGCAAAAAGAGGGTGGGAGAACATTGCCTCACATCCCAGCACTCAGTTCACCCCAATGTATCATGGTAAATGCAGTGCATGATAACACTTACTTCAGTGACAGTCTTTAGTTTTTCACCCTTGTTGGCGCAGGCAGTGCTGTGTCTTTATAGACACGTGTTTCAGGATAGCTGTCCTTCTTCATTAGAGAGCAAAGCATTCTTTTGGGAGTTCTGGAAATGCTGCCCAAATCTTTTCAGGTCTCTGTACCACTCACTGGGCACACGTGCATTAGCCAGAGCTCGTCAGCTCATTAGCTCAAGGGAGCTTTTGCAAACAAAAAAAGTGGACGCTCACATACAAGCACTCAGTTCACCCCAATCTATCATGGTAAACACAGTGCATGATAACACTTACTTCAGTGACAGGCTTGTTGGTGCAGCCAGTGCTGTGTCTCTCTAGACACACATTTTTCAGGATAGTTGCCCTTCTTCAGTACAGAGCAACACATTCTTTTGGGGGTAGAAAACTCACATAGACTGGCTACAGTCACCTCTTGGGAAATTACATGTTTAATTTTATCAGTGCCAGAATATCAACATGGAGTTAACACTCTCCTGGAATATACTGTTGTTAAAATGTTTGACAAATGAAGATAAATCCCTCTCAACTCCCACCTTCCTGATTAAGAACCAAATCCGTATGACTAGTACACTGCTCAGCTTATTCGTATATGGTCGAGTCTGGAGGTAAGTCCAAGGGCACGGATTTAGTTCCGTCAACTCCACTCCTAAGTAATTTGTAGAGACTTAGGGCCTGATTTCGAGTTTAGCGGATGCAGTATTTCCATCAAAAATGGTCTTTAAAACCATCCTCCACCAAAGAGGTCCGTTCGCCCTATTTACAGTATGGTGGTTTGACAGACAAAACTCTGTCAAACCTCTGCAGCCTCCACTGGTGTTTTATTCCTATCTCTATGGAGTAATCTGCCAAACACAACAGGCAAAGTTATCTCAGCCATAAGCCTGCCTGCCATAGTTAGATTTGGTTTTCCAGTGACATAACCATGGCAGAACCACCTTCACCCCTGAGATGGTGGAAAATAAGTATAAATAGCCTCTAACATGGCACAATTAATTCCTCTATGTAGGAGAGTAGGATCTGCCTCTTATGTTGCCCCCACTTTTTTTCTGATGTTTACACTGGTTTCTGGCTATAGTCTGGCTGGGTCCCTGCTAATCAGGGCCCCAGCCTCTCTGTTCTCTCTTAACGATTTGGAGTGCACTCTAGGTGCACTAGTGATTGGATACTGTGGTACCTTATGAGTCCCTAGTATATGGTACCTTAGGTACCAAGGGCATAGGTACTCCACAGGCCTACCAGGGGCTGAAGCATGTATTATGCCACCCCTGGGAAGCAGACTAAATCTGACACCACAGGCCTGCTACTGCAGCCTGAGTGAGGAAGTGCTAGCCCCCCTCACTGAGATATAGGTCCCCTATATCTCTCCTGCACACACATTGAGACTTGTCAGTCACCCCTAAGGCAGGCCCTATCAATCCTGAGGGCAGGGTGCTTAGATTCTATGTGAGGGGGTGCCCCTGCCTGAGCAGGGCCCCTCTGCAGCCCTCAGAGTCCATTCTCTGGGGCTGTTTATGAATGCAGTCAACCCATATACTCTTAAGTGCATTATATCCTCGCGGTAAATGCTAACTATGGAATGGCTGCATCAAAACATGTCGTGTTTGGTGTCAAACACTTTGGAATCATACCCCCACACCAGTAACTGGTGTGGGAGTATGATCCCACCCTTCTAGAGGGATAGACATGTAGCTACTGGGGAAACGCGGTAGAATCCTGAAGAGCCCTGGCATCACAAAATGGATGCCACCAGTCACAGACACTGGGCTGCCCTCCTGCTGATGACCAACACTCGCAGTGGAGGAAGCCCAACAATAGATATCCTGTCCCAAGGGGTGTGACCACCTCCCAGACAGGGTTTAGTGTATTGGGGCTGGGTGGGTGCACTCCTAGAGTGCTTTGAAATCCTGCACTGGGGAGCAGAAGGCTCCTCTGTGCATATGCCAGTTCAAACCGGCTCAGGGGCTACCTGCCCCTGCTCTGGCGCGAAACTGGACAAAGGGAAGTGGGTGTAGCCACCCACTCCCCTGACCCTCCCATAGGTGGGGTCATAGAGCTAGTCCCTCCCTTCTTTTTAGTATAAGAGGGGGAACCTGTGCATTGCAACCTAGATACCCCTGGACGACGCTCTACAAGAAGAATCCCAGACCTTCGACGTTCCACTACCTTTGGAAGACTGAAGAATCTCCCTTGGAGTCAAGGAGTGACTCCCCTGCTTGGCAGGCACCAAAAACGACAACGACGGTCGCAAACTAGGCCGCTCCCGTTGGAGCCCGAAGTCCCTGCAGCCCAGGAAGAGGATTTCCTGACCTTTCCAAGGCCATCGTGAGGCCCCAGTGAAGCTGAGGCAAGTGGGCCCCACGAGCGACGAGGAACCTTAGACCCCGGGTACCGTGCACTATTGTCGAGTGCAACCCCTTCACGACGTTCTACGAACTTGTGCTTTGGACCACATGTGGTCCCAGTCTCCAGCAGAGATCCCTCCCAAAATCAGAGGCCTACACCGTCCCGAGTGACCGTGGGCCCCTGTTGAGTGAATCCTCCGGAGGCGTCTTTGCAATCCCTTGCCAGCCGGCTTGTGGGTCCCCAGAAGACTTTCCAAAAAAACCAAAGGGCTTCTCTGGTTGCTCCAGGCCTGCCCTGACATACCCTCGCTGGGTAAGTTCCTCAGACCTTGCTGGTCTGCACCATTGACTTTTTCTTTCCACCATGAGACTTGCTGCTACCAAGGCTTGTTGGCTCCAATCGGGTCGCCAACACAGCAGTCAGCTGCAGACTTTGTGGGACACGCTGAATCCAGCTCCTGGTTGTCCTCGACACCTCCTGGACTTTGTGGTCGAAGAGTCAAGACACCAGTGAATGACCTGAATCTGTCGACGACGGTGGGCATTCATCTTCCTTGCCCCTAGTCACTGCCAAGTGCCCTTGAACACTGTCCCCTCTGCTTTCAGGTCTTCCTCCTTCTGAATCCAGGCTTGGATTCCAACGGACACTTCTTCAGTCGCCGCAAGCAGCAAGTCTTCACTGGCTCCCATTGAAAACGACGCCGCGACCCGACACCAAAGGACACCTATGCACCCGGCTCCCCTGGGTGAGGTAACTTTAGCATTACGGTGCTCCTGTGGGTGTGGGCCCTAGAACTACTTACCCTGTAAGTGGCTTGCTTGTAGCTACCCTAGAAGTGCCCTAAAACTCTTATTTCCTAAGTGCGACAATTGCGCTGACTCAGTACAGGGTTCGCGTCTGTGTTAGACACATCGCGTCCATCTCCCTTGTAACTCTATCTGTAACCGTGTCCTTCGACTCGTACTGAGTCCGATCGGTGTTCGCCTCGAACACACAAGGGACCTGTAACATTGAAATCTCAATTGCGCTGACTCGTACAAGGTTCGCGTCTGTGTTAGACACAGCGCGTCCATCCCCCTTGCAACTCTATCTGTAACCGCGTCCTTCGACTCGTACAAGGACCGATCGGTGTGTTCGCCTCGAACACGCAAGGGACCTTTAAAATTGAAATCCCAATCGCGTCTGTTCGCATAGACTCAGACAGGACTCGCACCGGTGCCTGAACACCGCGTCCGTCCCTTGTGGGTCTCCTACAACTACCTGGGGTGGTTCTTGGGGGTCCCTCGATTCTAGATGCCCTAGACCTAGGTCTAGCCAAACTAAGATTGTGATATTTGATTGTGCTAACTTATTTTGATAACATTTGATTTGTACATATGTTCCTGACTTCTAATCTCATAAAGAGATTAGTAGAGAGTTGTTTATTAATAAATACATATATATTTGATATATATACCTGGTGGTGTCTTTTCATTTGGTGATTCAAGAGATTGTGTGGTAAAACAAGCTGCTTTACATTCCTCCAAGACTTAGCCTGAAGGCTGCTCTCCACAGCTTCCACTAGGATAGCTTTCTATAAAGGTTGTCTTAAACCTACCAACCATAAGAGTCGAATTGTTCTGGTGCAAGGTGTCCACTTTAATTAGTGAACAGCATATACCAGGCCAACTTCTCACATTGGTGGCAGCGTGTGGGATTCCAGCTTGCTATTGTTTTACCAGAAAATCTCTATTTGAATTACTAACTGAAAACCACTATAAGTACTCAAGGTACATATAAAATCAAGCTTAGTATCAATAAGTTCTACTGAACTTAGAGCTGTGTGCCAAGGGATAGCACACCCTTTCTACAGCTCAAGCTAGTATCAGTAGGCCACAAACTAGTGTAGGTAGTACAACACTGCACAACACTAGAATGTCCTTAAGGGATGGACCCAGTGGATCCACCCAGCTTCAGTATAAGGACATGACTTTCTTTGACTTGAAAGCCATGTGTGCTGAAAGGGACCTGAAGATAGGACAGAGTCCTTCCACACTACACCTGATAGATCTGCTGACAGCAGATGATCTTAGATTAGCTCTAGGAGCTAATGGGTCTGAATCAGGGGGTGGGTCAATTACAGTGTCTGGGTCAGATGATGAACATCAAGTTGACCAAGACTCTGTGATTGCAGGGCCAGGCCCAAAGGGGTCTGAACAGGACAGAGGAATTCTCCCTAAGAGGACTGACAGAGTGGGAGAGCAGCCTAGGTCCCTTTCTAGGGACTCTGACCGCTCCTATCACTCTGGCAGAGAATTTGTCCACCAGAGGAACTCCTACTTCCCAAGAAGAGAGACCTCCTCTGAAAGACTGTGCAAGCTGCTGCAGAATGAGGAAGCAAGATTTGCCCTCAAAACCAAGCAGTTGGCACTAGATAAAGAAGCCTTTGAGCTCCAGAGAGCTTCTAGAAAAGAGGGGTTAGAACCCCCTGGTGGCAGCAACAGTGTCCCTAGAGGCAGAGAATATATTCCAGACCATAGGAACCTGAGCAAGGTTGTTCCTCCCTACCAGAGTGGGGATGATATCCATAAGTGGATAACTGCTACGGAAAGGGCCTGTAGAGTACAACAGGTCCCCCAAAAGCAGTGGGCAGCAATCTTGTGGCTCTCCTTTTCAGATAAAGGTAGAGACAAGCTCCTCACTGTTAGAGAAGAGGATGCTGATGACTATGAAGTCCTGAAGAGTGCACTGATAGATGGGTTTGGCTTAACCACTGAGCAGTACAGGTTGAAGTTCAGAGACACCCAGAAGGCACAGACTCAGGACTGGACTGACTTTGTAGATTGTGCAACCAAGGCTCTGGAGGGTTGGCTGGTCGGCAGTAGGGTTACTGATTTCAAGGGATTGTATAATCTAATGATGAGAGAACAGATCCTTAATAATTGCCAGAACCAGTTGTTGCATCAATACCTGGTAGACTAAGATCTGACCTCTCCCCAAGAATTGGGAAAGAAGGCAGACAAATGGGTCAGAACCAGGGTGAGGCAGAAAACCCAGAACCAAGGGGGTCACACAAAGAAGCAGGATCAGAAGGGCTCTGAGAAAAGTGGGGATAAGTCAAAAGACCAGAAGTCTTCACAAGGGCCCCAAAAATCTGCATCTGGTGGGGAGTCACAATCCAACAAGGGAAAAGGCCAAAAGAAGCCCTGGTGCAAATTCTGTAAACAGAAAGGGCACTGGACTTCTGATTGTAACAAGTCCAAAGACCAAACCACCACCACTCCTGCCCCTAAGGCAACTGTTCCCCCTAGTTCAGCTACTGGTGGAGGTGGTACTTAGAAAAAGGGTGTAGTAGGGCTGACCCTGGGTTCTGAAGTGGACTCTGGCCTAGCCAGAGTACCCACTCAGGCAATGCTGATTTGTGATGGAAACATTGACATGTCCTTCCTAGTAAGCCCCAGTAATCTGGGCAAATACAAACAGCAGCCTGTAATCAATGGCAAACAGGCTTTGGCATTTAGGGACACAGGTGCTAGTGTCACCATGGTGGCAGAGGATCTTGTGGACCCTGGACAGATCATCCTGGGTGAAATGTACCAGGTGACCAATTCAAGCAACACCAGGACCAACCATAGTCTGGCAGTTGTGAATTTCTCCTGGGGAGGGGTAAATGGCCTCAAGAAGGTTGTAGTCAGTGCAGACCTCCCTGTAGAATGTCTATTGGGCAATGATCTAGAGACTTCAGCCTGGTCTGAAGTAGAGTTATGGACTCATGCTGAGATGTTGGGCATCCCTGCAGAGGTATTTGCTGTGACCAGGTCACAAGCAAAAATGCATGACACTGAACCAGCTCTGGATCCTGAAACTATGGACCAGATGCTTCCCAAGAAGAAGAGCAGTAGGGTTAAGGCAGTGCCTTCCCCTCAGTCTCAGATCACAGATTCCCCTCTTGAGGGAGGAGAAGCAGATCCTGAAGAAGGAACTGCCCCAGAGGAACTTGAGCCTGATCAGGTTGAGTTCTTGGGGGCAGGGGGCCCTTCTAGGGAAGATCTGAGTAAGGAGCAACAGTGCTGCCCCTCTCTTGAACCCCTCAGACAGCAGGCTGCTGCTGAGGCTGCTGGGAGTGCTAGTGGGTCCCATAAAGTTTATTGGGATGAGGGACTCCTATATTCTGAAGGTAGAGATCCAGCCCCTGGAGCCACCAGGAGGTTGGTAATACCTCACAAGTTTAGGGGGTTCCTCTTGACCCTAGCACATGATATCCCTTTGGCAGGTCACTTGGGCCAAAACAAGACCTGGGACAGGCTTGTTCCACATTTTCATTGGCCACATATGTCAGAGGACACAAAGGAGTTTTGTCGCTCCTGTGTCACATGCCAAGCCAGTGGTAAGGCAGGTGGCACAACAAAGGCCCCCCTGATACCACTACCTGTGGTGGGGGTACCCTTTGAGAGGGTAGGGATTGACATTGTGGGTCCCCTTGACCCTCAAACGGCATCTGGGCACAGATGTTTCCTGTGGTAGTGGATCATGCCACCAGGTACCCAGAGGCAATTCCCCTGAGGACCACCACAGCCCCTGTGGTGGCAAGAGCCCTCATTGGAGTCTTCTCCAGAGTAGGTTTCCCAAAGGAGGTAATTTCTGACAGAGGTACCAACTTCATGTCAGGATACTTGAAGGCAATGTGGAAGGAGTGTGGGGTGACTTATAAGTTCACCATCCCCTATCACCCACAATGCAATGGTTTAGTTGAACGCTTCAACAAAACCCTGAAGGGAATGATTAAAGGACTCCCAGAGAAGCTTAGGCGGAAATGGAACCTTCTTCTTCCCTGCCTGTTGTTTGCATACAGAGAAGTTCCACAGAAGGGGGTTGGTTACAGCCCATTTGAGCTTCTGTTTGGGCATCCTGTAAGAGGTCCATTGTGTTTGGTAAAAGAGGGCTGCGAGTTACCTCTCAAGCCCCCCAAACAAGATGTGATGGACTATGTACTTGGTCTCCGCTCCAGGATGGCTGAGTACATGAAAAAAGCAACCAAAAACCTGGAGGCCAGCCAAGAATTACAAAAAAGCTTGGCATGACTAAAAGGCTGTACTGACTGTATACCAGCCAGGACAGAAAGTGTGGGTGTTGGAGCCTGTGGCCCCAGCAGCCCTCCAAGACAAGTGGAGTGGCCCCCATACAATAGTTAAACAGAAGGGAGAAGTCACCTATCTGGTGAATCTTGGAACTCCCAGGAGCCCCCTGAGGGTGCTCCATGTCAACAGATTAAAATCATATGTTGACAGGGCTGACATGGGCTTGCTCATGGCAACTGATGAGGAACAGGAGGAGGAGAGTGACCCTCTCCCTGACCTGCTCTCGCAGAACCCTGATGATGGGTCAGTAGATGGTGTTGCTTTGGCAAGCAGCCTCACTGACCATCAGCAAACTGAGTGAGGACAAGTTCTGCAACAGTACAGACATATGTTTAGCCTGACCCCTAGTCAGACTTCCTGGTGCACCCATGAGGTGGACACTGGAGACAGTCTGCCTGTCAAGAGTAAAATCTACAGGCAACCTGACCATGTCAGGGACTGTATCAGGACTGAAGTCCAGAAAATGTTGGAGTTAGGTGTGATTGAGCCTTCAGATAGCCCTTGGGCTAGCCCAGTAGTCCTAGTACCCAAGCCTCATACCCAGGGTGGTAAGAAAGAAATGAGGTTTTGTGTAGACTACAGAGGCCTCAATGCAGTCACTAGGACTGATGCCTATCCCATACCAAGGGCAGATGAGCTGATTGATACTTTGGCCTCAGCCAAGTATCTAAGCACGTTTGACCTAACAGCTGGCTACTGGCAGATCAGATTAGCTGATGATGCAAAAGCCAAGACAGCATTTTCGACCCCTGGTGGGCACTACCACTTTGTGGTGATGCCCTTTGGATTGAAAAATGCACCTGCCACTTTTCAGAGGTTGGTGAATAAAGTTCTGACAGGGATGGAAACTTATTGCTCAGCTTATCTAGATGATATTGCTGTCTTTAGTTCCTCCTTGCAGGATCACCTGGTCCACCTCAGAAATGTTTTGGAGGCCCTGCAAAAGGCAGGCCTCACTATCAAGGCCACTAAGTGCCAGATAGGGCAGAGTCAGGTTGTGTACCTGGGCCACCTTGTGGGTGGAGGCCAGGTTCAGCCTTTACAGAGCAAGATCCAGACCATAATGGAATGGGTTGCTCCAACCACCCAGACACAGGTGAGAGCCTTCTTAGGCCTGACTGGGTACTATAGGAGGTTTGTGAAGGGATATGGATCTATATGACCCCCTTGAATGATCTGACCTCCAAGAAAATGCCAAAAAGGTTCAGTGGACAGCTAGCTGTCAGAAGGCATTTGAAGACCTAAAGCAGGCCATGTGCACTGCCCCC
Source organism: Calotriton arnoldi (assembly GCA_963921515.1). Taxonomy (NCBI): domain Eukaryota; kingdom Metazoa; phylum Chordata; class Amphibia; order Caudata; family Salamandridae; genus Calotriton; species Calotriton arnoldi. The sequence goes on from CAWUFW010015333.1 coordinate 103,126, forward strand.
ATCTTACAGAGTCCAGACTACACCAAAAAGTTCATTGTCCAAACAGATGCTTCTGAGCTGGGTGTGGGAGCTGTACTGTCTCAACTGAATGATGAAGGTCAAGACCAGCCAGTAGCTTTCATTAGCAGAAGGCTGACCCCTAGAGAGAAACGTTGGTCAGCTATAGAGAGGAGGCCTTTGCTGTGGTGTGGGCCCTGAAGAAGCTGAGGCCATACTTGTTTGGCACTCACTTCATAGTTCAGACTGACCACAAGCCCCTCCTATGGCTTAAACAGATGAAAGGTGAAAACACAAAACTTTTGAGGTGGTCCATTTCCCTACAGGGGATGGACTATACAGTGGAACATAGACCTGGGACCCAACATGCCAATGCAGATGGACTCTCAAGGTATTTCCACTTAGAACACGAAGACTCAACTGGTCAAGGTTAGTTTAGTGTCCCTGCGTTTGGGGGGGTTGTGTAGGAGAGTAGGATCTGCCTCTTATGTTGCCCCCACTTTTATTCTGATGTTTACACTGGTTTCTGGCTATAGTCTGGCTGGGACCCTGCCAATCAGGGCCCCAGCCTCTCTGTTCTCTCTAAACGACTTGGAGTGCACTCTAGGTGCATTAGTGATTGGATACTGTGGTACCTTATGAGTCCCTAGTATATGGTACCTTAGGTACCAAGGGCATAGGTACTCCACAGGCCTACCAGGGGCTGAAGCATGTATTATGCCACCCCTGGGAAGCAGACTAAATCTGACACCACAGGTCTGCTACTGCAGCCTGAGTGAGGAAGTGCTAGCCCCCCTCACTGAGATATAGGTCCCCTATATCTCTCCTGCACACACATTGAGACTTGTCAGTCACCCCTAAGGCAGGCCCTATCAATCCTGAGGGCCGGGTGCTTAGTTTCTATGTGAGGGGGTGCCCCTGCCTGAGCACGGCCCCTCTGCAGCCCTCAGAGTCCATTCTCTGGGGCTGTTTGTGAATGCAGTCAAACCATATACTCTTAAGTGCATTATATCCTCGCGGTAAATGCTAACTATGGAATGGCTGCATCAAAACATGTCGTGTTTGGTGTCAAACACTTTGGAATCATACCCCCACACCAGTAACTGGTGTGGGAGTATGATCCCACCCTTCTAGAGGGATAGACATGTAGCTACTGGGGAAACGCGGTAGAATCCTGAAGAGCCCTGGCATCACAAAATGGATGCCACCAGTCACAGACACTGGGCTGCCCTCCTGCTGATGCCCAACACTCGCAGTGGAGGAAGCCCAACAATAGATATCCTGTCCCAAGGGGGTGTGACCACCTCCCAGACAGGGTTTAGTGTATTGGGGCTGGGTGGGTGCACTCCTAGAGTGCTTTGAAATCCTGCACTGGGGGAGCAGAAGGCTCCTCTGTGCATATGCCAGTTCAAACCGGCTCAGGGGCTACCTGCCCCTGCTCTGGCATGAAACTGGACAAAGGGAAGTGGGTGTAGCCACCCACTCCCCTGACCCTCCCATAGGTGGGGTCATAGAGCTAGTCCCTCCCTTCTTTTTAGTATAAGAGGGGGAACCTGTGCATTGCAACCTAGATACCCCTGGACGACGCTCTACAAAAAGAATCCCAGACCTTCGATGTTCCATTACCTTTGGAAGACTGAAGAATCTCCCTTGGAGTCAAGGAGTGACTCCCCTGCTTGGCAGGCACCAAAAACGACAACGACGGTCGCAAACTACGCCGCTCCCGCTGCAGCCCGAAGTCCCTGCAGCCCAGGAAGAGGATTTTCTGATTTCTCCAAGGCCATCGTGAGTCCCCAGTGAAGCTGAGGCAAGTGGGCCCCACGAGCGATGAGGAACCTCAGACCCCGGGTACCGTGCACTATTGTCGAGTGCAACCCCTTCCCGATGTTCTATGAACTTGTGCTTTGGACCACGTATGGTCCCAGCCTCCAGCAGAGATCCCTCCCAAAATCAGAGGCCTACACCATCCCGAGTGACCGTGGGTCCCTGTTGAGTGAATCCTCCGGAGGTGTCTTTGCGATCCCTTGCCAGCCGGCTTGTGGGTCCCCAGAAGACTTTCCAAAGAAACCAAAGGGCTCCCCTGGTTGCTCCAGGATTGCCCTGACCTACCCTCGCTGGGTAAGTTCCTCAGACCTTGCTGGTCTGCACCATTGACTTTTTCTTTCCACCACGAGACTTGCTGCTACCAAGGCTTGTTGGGTCCAATCGGGTCGCCGACACCACAGTCAGCTGCAGACTTCGTGGGACACGCTGAATCCAGCTCCTGGCCATCCTCAACGCCTCCTGGACCTCGTGGTCGAAGAGTCAAGACACCAGTGAACGACCTGAATCTGTCGACGACGGTGGGCATTCATCTTCCTTGCCTCAGGTCACTGCCAAGTGCCCTTGAACACTGTCCCCTCTGCTTTCAGGTCTTCCTCCTTCTGAATCCAGGCTTGGATTCCAACGGACACTTCTTCAGTCGCCGCAAGCAGCAAGTCTTCACTGGCTCCCATTGAAAACGATGCCGCGACCCGACACCAAAGGACACATATGCACCCGGCTCCCCTGGGTGAGGTAACTTTAGCATTACGGTGCTCCTGTGGGTGTGGGCCCTAGAACTACTTACCCTGTAAGTGGCTTGCTGTAGCTACCCTAGAAGTGCCCTAAAACTCGTATTTTCTAAGTGCAACAATTGCGCTGACTCGTACAGGGTTCGCGTCTGTGTTAGACACATCGCGTCCATCTCCCTTGTAACTCTATCTGTAACCGTGTCCTTCGACTCGTACTGAGTCCGATCGGTGTTCGCCTCGAACACACAAGGGACCTGTAACATTGAAATCTCAATTGCGCTGACTCGTACAAGGTTCGCGTCTGTGTTAGACACAGCGCGTCCATCCCCCTTGCAACTCTATCTGTAACCGCGTCCTTCGACTCGTACAAGGACCGATTGGTGTGTTCGCCTCGAACACGCAAGGGATCTTTAACATTGAAATCCCAATCGCGTCTGTTCGCATAGACTCAGACAGGACTCGCACCGGTGCCTGAACACCGCGTCCGTCCCCTGTGGGTCTCCTACAACTACCTGGGGTGGTTCTTGGGGGTCCCTCGATTCTAGATGCCCTAGACCTAGGTCTAGCCAAACTAAGATTGTGATATTTGATTGTGCTAACTTATTTTGATAACATTTGATTTGTACATATGTTCCTGACTTCTAATCTCATAAAGAGATTAGTAGAGAGTTGTTTATTAATAAATACATATATATTTGATATATATACCTGGTGGTGTCTTTTCATTTGGTGATTCAAGAGATTGTGTGGTAAAACAAGCCGCTTTACATTCCTCCAAGACTTAGCCTGAAGGCTGCTCTCCACAACTACCACTAGGATAGCTTTCTATAACGGTTGTCTTAAACCTACCAACCATAAGAGTCGAATTGTTCTGGTGCAAGGTGTCCACTTTAATTAGTGAACAGCATATACCAGGCCAACTTCTCACACTCTATGACTCCAAAAACTCAAAGGTCGCTGTGAGGAAATTTGGTTTATTATATGGTGTGGTTGTGCGACCTCACAGAGTAATTAATTAAAAACCCTGTCTTGGGTCCAGTCAGGCTCATTTGTAAAGCCTTAGGTCAACCCTAATAGTCAGCCAGGCTTTAACAAGGAAATCAGTGCAAAACATATAAATGTACTAGAACAATTGAATAAGAAATAAGTTAGATATAAAAGAAATCCGACACCAATTCATAAAAATAGAACTTATTTTCTTGAATTTTTCGACACCAAAATGAACATAATCCATCCCAGTGTTCCAGAGATAAAGATTTTTAAACAAATAATAGACCACTGTTTTTCACTCCAGTTGCAAACAAGCATTGGCAACTACCGCTATTAGCGATTACTTTGAAATCTTTTTATAAAGTTATATTCAGCTATTCTGGCCCACTTTGGGTGACCAACTCTGGAAGGGAGCAAGTCAAGGGGGTTGTACGGCTTAGCAGGACAGTTACCTTGCAGTAGAAGCAGTCTCTAGTCTAATTTTGGGCTCTATGGACAAAGCACCATAGGCATCAATGGACTGGTCCTGATACAAAGGGATACAGCAGGATGCTGAGGATGCTTATCCAGTCTACATGTGTCTTCCTGGGGCCACTCCTCAGTCCACAAACCCAGTGGGGCAACTTTGGCCACAAAGGTCAATGTCCCTCGAAGTCCAGGTAAAGTCCAGCCAAAAACTAGTTGCCACTGGTCTACTGTTCTCTGGTCACAACGAAAACAGTGGTTCCATTTAACTAAGGTTAGTGTCTGTCTTGGGTGAACAAACTCCACTTGACAACTCTCCCGGGTACAGTAGACTTTGATACAACTTTTGATGGTTCAGTCTCTGGGCTGTGGTTCGGCGGTCAGCAGCGAACAAACAATTGTGGCTATCAACTTTGCAAGGCATCTTCTTCAGCTTTTGTGGCCTTGAAGCTGTAACAGGAAGTCAGCCAACTAACCTCTTCTGTCTGGGGCTTGGGAATGACTTTTACATGACCAGAGAACCACAGGCACAGTCATTTCTTTGCTAGCCCAGGAGCAGCAGGTGCAGTCCAGTCTTTGGTTCATCGTCTCTTTGCCCGTTCCCAGAAACAGCAGGGCAGTCCTTCTATAGTTGTCTCTCCTGTACAGACATGATATGACGTTTAGGGGTGCCACTTTATTGCCCACAACTTGCTCTTGGGGGATGTGGTGACTACTAGCCACTGGGCTACTATGTTCTCTCCCGCCTGATGATGACTTCCTGCAATGTGAGGCATCTAGCTATTCCAAGATGCAATAATATTCCCACTCCCAAAATGGCAGCCCCCTTCTTTTGGTGTGTGCAGATTGGTAGCCCACACTAGAGTGGTGGCTATTTGAGGGCTATACACCTATGGGAAAACTGGTTTAGCCACTGTTCTCTCCTCTCTGTCCCCGACACCAGCCTGTCTCTCAGAACAAAAGTGTAGCCCCTCTCATGTGTGTCCACCATTTGCCCTCCAAAAGCAGCTTACTCTTTGAAGCTCGCCTTTTGGGCTCACGCCCTGGGTGACTACCTGCTAGGAAAAGAAAACACTTCTTCCAACAGCAGTCCTCAGTTGTGTCTTCACCAGTGAGTTGTTCACACCTCTCCCCAGGAGAGCAAATGGCTGTTTGTGGGAACCCTTGGGCAACTGAGTGGCAACTTCCTAAGTTGCCTTTCGACTTTGACATCAAGACAGGTTTAATGTAACAATTCTTTTGACACCTTGAAATACCAACAAAAATACCTAAATAACCTAAAAATACTAACAAAAATGACAATTTGGGGGTTTTACTGTTAGGACATATAAAACTACATGCCACAATTTTTAATATATAGCACCCTGCCTAAGGACTTGACAGGCCTACGTTATGGATGACTTACATATATTAAAAAGAAGGTCTGCACTTTGTCATTGGGTTCAGTGGCAAAGTGTAGTTAGCAGTTTAACCCTTTGAACGCGGCTGGAATTCCCCCGCTGTGTGGGCGAATTCCACGCGTGCGCACATCGGTCGGCCCCTGTGACGTCGGACGGCCGGGGGCCGCCCGACGCATGGAACGGGTTAAAACGTCTTTACCAACCTGCATTAGCAGGCTGCGAGACATGTTTTACTTTGTTACACTCAGAGTGGCACTATAAGTGTTGCAACCCATGAGAGACACTTTAGCTTACTAGGGGCATATACTAGGGGCGTATAAGTAAGTTAACCTATGCCAATTGGGAATAAGGCAATCAAGCATACACTTTTGAGTGACAGAGCACAGGCACTGAGATCTGGTTAACAGCCTGAAAGTGCACTCTCAAATTAAAAAAACCAGCAGCATCAGTCCAAAGGTTTAGGGGATGATCAGTCAAAAAGAGGCATTTCCTTACTTACAGTCACCCTACATTATTTTTATTATTCAAATATGAATTAAATTACATACACGCATTTATTGTTTCTAATTAATAATGTGTTACTGATATTTTTTAAATAATGTCTGTTTTTTTTGTTTTTTAATGAAGTGTTGTTGAGTCCAGAAACTATTCCTACATTCAGGCCGACCATGTTGGAGAACAGGCTAGATAAACCAATCCAGGCTATACCCACAAACCCAACATTTTTTAAATGTCATTTTTTTAAATGTGTTTATAGCCCTTAATTAATATACACACAAGGCTACATGGCCCTTAACTATAGCATTAGGGGTTCATGAGTCACTCAAACAAACCCCACCAGCAGAATCAATTGCAGGACCAGCTACTACTGGCCAGCTGGCTACTTATTTTAAAATTCCTCCAGCTGTTTTTTAGATTTTCTTTAGGCACATATGAGGAAATATCATGATTTTCATAAATTGTTTTATATCATACTGTTTTAAGGGTTAGCAAGTCTACTTCATTCTAGTCACATACAGTAGTTATTTTAGATTACTGTGGTCTAACAACTGGCCAGACAAATGTGAAATGTGAGGACATAATTGAAGCTCACCTACTGTGCTGACTTTACCCATGAATTATATGTAATACATTTTATGATACTATACTTGGCTAACAATACCCAGTAGATATTTAAATATTAATGTATCCAAATTATGATTTGTTATATGTATAAAGGGGTTATGGGATTTTAATTTAATAAATTAAATATTTATTATACCAACTGTGTAAATCAATCCCTGATTATAACCATACTTCCTGTAACTACTTTCCTAAATTTAAGAAACCATGTCAAAAACCATGATCTCAAGGGTGGAAAGACCCGCCCTTGAGATTACTTACTGGCGGACGCACTCTCCGAGCCTGCCGGAAGCCAGCTGGAAAGACTGGCTGGTTTTCTTTCCAACGCCTCCATCATAATGAGGCGGTCGGAAAGGAAACCAAGCGGCCCTCCATGATGTGGCCCTAAAGGCTCTGACCATCGTAATCGGCCCCTTAGTGTCTGTTTTAAAAAAAAAATCTTTTGATTCAACATACGTCAGTTACAGTGTACAGTATAGTTTCGGCTGACATTTGTAGATATAAACACAGAAGGCAACTGTGAGAAGTTGGCATGGTATATGCTGTTCACTAATTAAAGTGGACACCTTGCACCAGAACAATTCGACTCTTATGGTAGATAGGTTTAAGACAACCTTTATAGAAAGCTATCCTAGTGGTAGCTGTGGAGAGCAGCCTTCAGGCTAAGTCTTGAAGGAATGTAAAGCAGCTTGTTTTACCACACAATCTCTTGAATCACCAAATGAAAAGACACCACACAGGTATATATATCAAATATATATGTATTTATTAATAAACACTCTCTACTAATCTCTTTATGAGATTAGAGGTCAGGAACATATGTACAAGTCAAATATTATCAGGATAAGTTTAGCACAATTGAATGTTACAATCTTAGTTTGCTAGACCTAGGTCTAGGGCATCTAGAATCGAGGGACCCCCAAGAACCACCCCAGGTAGTTGTAGGAGACCCACAGGGGACGGACGCGGTGACCTGGCACCGATGCGAATCCTGTACGAGTCTATGCACTCAGACGCGATTGAAATATCAATGTTAAAGGTCCCTTGCGTGTTCGAGGCGAACACACCGATCGGTCCTTGTACGAGTCGAAGGACGCGGTTACAGATGGTATTGCAAGGGAGTTGGACGCGGTGTGTCTAACACAGACGCGAACCAGGTACGAGTCAGTGCGATAGTCGCACTGGGAAAGTTAGAGTTTTAGGACACTTCGAGGGAAGCTACAAGCAAGTCACTTACAGGGTAAGTAGTTCTAGGGCCCACACCCACAGGAGCACCGTAGTGCTGAAGTTACCTCACCCAGGGGAGCCGGGTGCCTAGGTGTTCTTTGGTGTCGGGTCGCGGCGTCGTTTTCAATGGGAGCCAGTGAAGACTTGCTGCTTGCGGCGACAGGAGAAGTGTCCGGAGGAATCCAAGCCTGGATTCGGAAGATGGAAGACCTGAAAGCAGAGGGGACAGTGTTCAAAGTCACTTGGCAGTGACTCAGGGCAAGGAAGATGGATGCCCACCGTCGTCGCAAGATTCAGGTCGTCCACATTTGCCTTGACTCTTCAGCCACGAGGTCCAGGAGGCATCGTCGATGACCAGGAGCTGGATTCAGCGTATCCCACGATGTCTGCGGCTTACTGCGGTGTCGGCAACTCGATCGGAGCCAACAAGCCTTGGTAACAGCAAGTCTTGGGGAAAGTGTAAAGAGACAATGGCGCAGACCAGCAAGGTCTGTGGAACTCACCCAGCGAGGGTAAGTCAGGGCAGGCCTGGAGCAACCAGGGGAGCCCTTTGGTTTCTTTGGAAAGTCTTCTGGGGACCCGCAAGCCGGCTGGCAAGGGATCGCAAAGATGCCTCGGGAGGATTCTCTCACAGGGGCCCACGGTCACTCGGGACGTGGTAGGCCTCTGATCTTAGGAGGGATTCCTGCTGGAGGCTGGGACCATACGTGGTCCAAAGCACAAGTTCGTGGAACGTTGTGAGGGGGTTGCACTTGACAATAGTGCACGGTACCCAGGGGTCGCGGTTCCTCATTACTCTTGGGGTCCACTGGCCTCAGCTTCGCTGGGGACTCACGATGGCCTTTGAGAAGTCAGGAAATACACTTCTTGGGCTGCAGGGACTTCGGACTCCGGCGGGAGCGGCATAGTTTGTGACCGTTGTTTGTAGTTTTAGGTGCCTGCCAAGCAGGGGAGTCACTCCTTGACTCCAAGGGAGATTCTTCAGTCTTACAAAGGTAGTGGAACGTCGAAGGTCCGGGATTCTTCTTGTAGAGCATCATCCAGGGAAATCTAGGGTGCTATGCACAGGTTCCCCCTCTTATACTAAAAGAAGGGGAGGGACTAGCTCTATGACCCTACCTATGGGAGGGTCAGGGGAGTGGGCGGCTACACCCACATCCCTTTGTCCAGTTTCATGCCAGAGCAGGGACAGGTAGCCCCTGAGCCGGTTTGAACTGGCATATGCACAGAGGAGCCTTCTGCTCCCCCAGTGCAGGACTTCAAAGCACTCTAAGAGTGCACCCACCCAGCCCCAATACACTAAACCCTGTCTGGGAGGTGGTCACACCCCTTGGGACAGGATATCTATTGTTGGGCTTCCTCCACTGCGAGTGTTGGTCATCAGCAGGAGGGCAGCCCAGTGTCTGTGACTGGTGGCATCCATTTTGTGATGCCAGGGCTCTGCAGGATTCTACCGCGTTTCCACAGTAGGTACATGTCTATCCCTCTAGAAGGGTGGAATGCTACCCCCGCCGCCAGGACTGGCGGGAAGGTAGTATTCCAAGATGTTTGACACCAAACACGACATGTTTCGATGCAGCCATTCCAAAGTTAGCATTTTACCGCGAGGATATAATGCACTTAAAAGTATATGGTTTAACCGCATCCACAAACAGCACCAGAGAATGGACTCTGAGAGCTGCAGAGGGGCCCTGCTCAGGCAGAGGCACCCCCTCACATATAAGCCAAGCACCCTGCCCTCAGGATTGATAGGGCCTGCCTTAGGGGTGACTGATAGGGTTATATGTGTGTGTAGGAGAGATATAGGGAACCTATATCTAAGTGAGGGGTGCTAGCACTTCCTCACTCAGGCTGCAGTAGCAGGCCTGTGGTGTCAGATTTAGTCTGCTTCCCAGGGGTGGCATAATACATGCTGCAGCCCCTGGTAGGCCTGTGAAGTACCTATGCCCTTGGTACCTAAGGTACCATATACTAGGGACTCATAAGGTGCCACAGTATCCAATCACTAGTGCACCTAGAGTGCACTCCAAATCGTGTAGAGAGAACAGAGAGGCTGGGGCCCTGATTAGCAGGGTCCCAGCCTGACTATAGCCAGAAACCAGTGTAAACATCAGAAAAAAAAGTGGGGGCAACATAAGAGGCAGATCCTACTCTCCTACAGCAACGTATACAGCACTATGATCCCTTATACTAACAGTTACTCCAGATCTTATCTTCCTGACCCCGTTGATCATTAACAGCCCCTATCCCCATTATCATCTAGAGTGTTATCCATCCCCCCCTCACAGGCCCCAGTATATCTCCCAGTGGTGCCATATTTACTCCCATTTGCATGGGCAGCCCCTACTCTCGTATACTATCTTTTCTGCGGCACTGCACCAGTCAAGATCAGCCTTCCATTGGCCCACCTACGGGGGAAGGGCAGCCCTCCACGCCCTGGCGATGTTCCTCTTGGCCACCATGGCCACTACCAGCAGCTAGATTTTCTGATATCTAGGCCATGTCTGCTTCCCGTTACACATAATATATGCCATCTGGCATCTACAGCGATTTCCTGCCCCAGGACGTCTGACATTACTCGTATTACCTTTCCCCAATATTGTTATATAGCTGGGCACTCCCAAATGATGTGGAAGAAGGTACCTTTTTGGTTGCAGCCGCGTAAGCATCGATATGTGTGAGTGCGCCCTAGCTTGTGCATAACTACGCTCGTGGAGTACGATCTATGTAGGATCCATAATTGTATCAACCTAAATCTCACTCTAACTGCTACTTCTCCTGGGCTTTGTATGGCCTCCACCCAATCATTGTCTTCCAATAGGCCAATGTCGGCCTCCCAAGCCTCACACAGATTTTTCAGGTGATGAGGAGAATTATTGATGATTTTCCTGTATGTGAAGGATAGTGCTTTTTCTGGGATTGGCTCTAATAGGAGGCGATCCTCCAGTGGGCTATACTCAGGAATCCGTTCCCCTTCTCTTATGTGCCTATGAAGTGCATGTCCCAGCTGCATATATTTTTAGCTTTCCGAGTCCGCTAGTTGATACTCCTTCTGTAGGTCTTCGAATGAGATTGTTGCCAGACCCCTCCATATGTTTCCCAGGTGGGCTATATACAGCAGCTTCCATTTGTTCAAACCCTGTAAATTGCCTACCTCCTCCAGCATGTCGCTGTCCCATAGCGGGGTTCGTTCCGTCAACCTGTTATCCTACCCGAGGAACTTATTAGCCCTCCTCCACACTTCTAGAACTGTCTTTGTGTGTGGGGGCATACACTTCCTTGCCTTTTCCCAATACAATGCGCTTGGATATCCTCTTAACCCCATCGCCAAGTGGTCTACCCCGAATACCGGGTCATTCCTATCTGTAAAAATCAAGTCATTGATTGTTATTAATTGTGATGCCCAATAATATTTCTTGAGGTCTGGTACCGCGAGGCCACCCTCATTTACTCCTTTCTGGAGTTTGACGAGTGCTATTCTAGCGCCTCCCCCTCCCACAGCAGTTTGCCCAGTTCACAGTCCACTTCTCTGAAAAATCTGTCCAGCACCACGTACAGGGTGTTTTGGAGAACATTTAACATCTGTAGTAATGACATCATCTTGAACAGCACCGCTCTCCCCATCAGGGAGATCAGCAACGTCCTCCAATGAGCAGCATCCCTTCGTAGACGCTCCAATTGTGGCAACAGGTTACCCTCCATAAAATCTGTTTCTGTTTTAGCAATATTGATACCTAAGTATTTGAAACTGTCCTTAAACTGGAGCTGCGTCTCTGCAGGGAGAGCGGGTGCCGGCCCATCTGAAAGCATGAACACCATGGGATTTATCCCAATTGATTTGGTACCTTGAATAGCCCCCAAATAGGTGGAAGATTTGTAGTAGCCAGCCAATGGTAAACCGAGGTCTCGTCGCGTACAGTAGGATGTCGTCCGCCTACAAAGATATTCGCTCTTCCCACTGTCCTCCCACTGTGATTCCAGACACCACTGGATCCCCTCTTACCCACGCCGCGAGCGGTTCCAACACTAGCACGAATAGTATGGGAGACAGTGGGCACCCTAGTCTTGTCCCCCTATGCAGAGCGAAAGAGCAGGAGACGGAGCCATTCACCTGTACCCTGGCCAGTGGACTCCTATAAAGCAACTTGATCCAGGATTGGAACCGGGGTCCAAATCCGAACCTTTCCGAAACTGCGAGTAAATAGTGCCATTCGATGCTGTCAGCAGCGCCGCTTCCTCCTCCGGGCGGGATTTGGTCAAATGCATCATGCCATACAGGCGTCTAAGGTTTAGCCTGGTACACCGGTGTGGCATGAATCACGACTGGTCTGGGTGTATGAGTGACATGATCGCCCCTTTAAGGCGGCTCGCCAGAACTTTAGCCAGAATTTTAACTTCTATATTTAATAGGGATATGGGCCTGTAGGAACTACATTGATCCGGCGGCTTACCCGCCTTGGGTATTACCACAATAGTGGCTGTTCGTTGGTCTAGTGGTAGACAGCCCCTTTCTCTAGCTTCATCAAACATTGCCAGGAAATATGGCACCAATACACTCGCCGTGCCCTTAAATAATTCAGCTGGCAGACCATTCGGCCCCGGGGCCTTCCCCGCCTGCAGCTCTTGTATGGCACCAGCTATCTCCTCGGTTGTTATGTCCTTCTCCATATCCTCTCTATCCTCATTGGACATCGCGGGGAGCCGAACATCCACCAATAATTCCCGACAATCCGTTTCTGTTCTGGTAGGGTTGGAGGCATAAACCCCCTCATAATAATCCTCGAAGGCCCTCACAATCTCCTCACCAGTAGTATGCATTGCCCCTTGGGAATCATATATTTTGGCCACCCAGTTTTGTTCCCTGTCCCTTTTTTCCAACCATGCAATAATTTTATTAGCTTTATCAGCTAGGTCATATATCCTTCTTTGTGTTGCTAAGGCCGCTGACCTTGTGGCATTATCCGCAAGATCCTTCATTTCCTGTCTTTTAATGTCAAGGCGCTGCGTGAGCGACGGATCGGCCAGCTCCCCAGCTAATATCCTAGCCTCCAGTGAAGATACTTCTTCCTTCAGTGTGTCACACTGGCTCCGTTTTTCTTTTTTGTGGCCCCCAAGGAGGGCCTGGATGTATCCCCTTATTACTGGCTTAAATGCTTCCCATAGGGTGCATGCCGATTCCACCGATCCCTCATTTTCATGAAAAAATAGATTTGAGCCCTTTCTCTAATTTGGCCGGCAAGATCCTTATCCCTGGAGACCCACGGGTTTATTCTGGGCGGCAGTACATTAGTCCTTTTCGGGCCCTGCACGGTCACCTCCACCGGAGACTGATCTGATATTCCCCGTGGTCCAATACGGGCGTTTCGGAACCATCCCTCACTTCCCCCTTGTGTTAGCATGTGATCAATACAAGAGTAACTACCATGTGCTACTGAGTAGAAGGTATATTGTCGCTCTTGGGTGTTATGTAAATGCCATAAATCTGTCAAACACATGGCCTCCACAAATGCTTGTAGTGGCTCCACCCCCGTCCCCTATGTGCCTTAGTTTCCCTATCTCACTCCGAGTCCATGTCTCCCCCTAGTATCAAGATCCCTGGCGGGAGGTCCATCAACTGGGCTCCCACCGCCGATAGTGCCCCCGTGTGCATGGCCGGCGGTATAGAACATGAAACAATATCCAGGGTCTTTCGCTCCCATGTCCCCGTAAGCGCTACATATCGTCCTAACGGGTCATACCAGACCTTCTTCACCACCAGGGGGAGAGTTGTCCTAATCACTAGCCCTACTCCTCTCGATCCTGATGTGTAACCTGAGTGCGCTACTAACTTGTATCAATATCTATCCAATGCTTTATATCTGTTGCCCTTCAGGTGTGTTTCTTGAATCAGTACCAGATCGGGGGTATGTCTATGTAAATACTGCAAAACTTTTGTACGTTTAATTCGATTACCCCAGACCGTTCACATTCCAGGACTGTACTCTAAGGTTGATGTCATGCTGGTATTGGCCCTGGCCCTGCATTTTTACACTTTGACCCCCATTTGGGGTATAGTTGCTTTTCCAGTAACCATGTAAGGATCAACAATGCCACTACGTCCCCTAAAATCTGCACTAATACTGCAACCTGACATCTGAGCAATAAATGATAAACATTCCTAAAGTAACAAAAAGAACACTGCATTTCCCAACTATATCTATCCCCCCTCCCTGCTACCCTGCTGGCGGGTTCAACAACCTCCCACCACCCCAACTCGCAGAGTGCCTGTCACTCTTCAACTGGAGAACTAAGCGGGGGTTGGCAGATGCCGAGCAACCTGGAGCCCCGCCCCCGGCCTCCACGTACCCCGTACTTCCCTGACTTCAACTTTATGTCTGCCGACATTGCATCGGGCCAATGTTAAAATACCTCACCCGGTGGGTGTAGTCCCATTCACAATGTCTTATCTCCCCCCTCTTGTCTATCATATGGTGTCCGATCTTACACATACAGTTACCATCCTGGCCCATGCACATTGCTGTCTTAGTCCATCCCCTCCTCTCGTGCCTGTCCTATTCCGATGTATGGGTCCCCTCTGCCGCAGATCCTCCTGGCTTGTCTTTCTGTAGTCCTCTCCTCCTGTCCCTTTGGGAGTTGTGGCCCACTGTGAGCCATCCCTCCAGCCACTCCCAGGTCTCCTCTGCTGTGCTAAAGTACCATACTTTCCAGTCGGCAACCACTCTCAACTTTGCAGGGAACAGCATTGAATACTTGATCTCCTTGCTGCACAGTTCTCTTTTGACGCCCTCGAACGTTCGCCTCAGCCTCTGGACTTGTAGCGTAAAGTCTGGAAAGAAACGAATTACTGCGTTTTCATGATGGAGGTCTCCATGTATGCGCGCTGCCTGCAGGATAGTGTCTCTGTCACTGAAATTAAGAATCCGCACAATAATTGTTCTGGGTGGGGCCCCGGGCTTGGGCCTGGGTGTGGGTGCCCTGTGTGCACGCTCTATGATGAAATATTTAGAGAGTTGTTTAGGCTTTAGGTAGTTGAGGATTAGGTCCTCCAGAAATAGATCGACACTCGGTCCTTCCATGCCTTCCGGGACCCCCACCACCCTAATATTGTTCCTACGTGCCCACCCTTCCTGGTCCTCCAACTTGGCGGCCATTACCTCCTGTTGCTTTGTGAGGGATAGGACCTTTTCTTCAAGGCTTTTCGTGCTGGTCTGCAAGTGCACCACCTATGTCTCGGTAGCAGCAACCTTGTCTGCTATTTTATGACGGTTAGCCCGCAATAGGTTTATGTCCACCGTCACTGTGTCTAATTTGGGCTCAATCGTACCTTTCAAGTCCGTAATGGCCGCCGTTATTGCACTTAAGGAGGGTTCTGCAGTCTCCTCCGGGCGATGATCCTGGGCTACTGCCGTTGGCTTGGGGACCGCGTATTTGTCCATCTTATTGGTCTGCGTCCCAGCTTGTCCCTTGGGCTTCATCCATAGACCCTGTGCAGCAATCGATGTCTCCGACTTGGTTCTACTCAGTTTTGAGTTCCTGGGGTGACCCTCACTGCGATTCTAGGTGCTCCCGACTCCGAAAGGCCAAAGAAGGTCAGTACAGTTGCCCAGTATCACTTCCCTGATTGGACCTGGGTCACACCAATGGCCCCCAAAGATATCGGACGACTGGAGGCCCTGGTCTGCCCCCCTTCTTTTGTGGCTCTCAGCCTCAGATCTCCTGCCACTGCCATGCCTTCCACTTGGCACTTCCTCTATACACGACATAGCGTTCACCCACTCACTGGGTTGTGGGTGGTATAAATTGGTGCTCCGATACCTCCTCCCCCTCTGTTGCACCTCGTGGGTGTCGTTTTGCACCCTCTGGCTCCGTTGCTATTCGTCATAGCTCGCCTTGGCCTTTCCCGCGCTATCTTCTTCTTCGGGGCGATGACACCTGCTACGCTACCACTTGGGGTTCATTGGGACCTCCACCTGACCCCCAGAGGTCAGCACGGCGGACAGCCTCCACTCTCTGGGCTCGCCTCTGCCTATGCAGCTGCATAAACACGGGGGCTGGAAGTCGCCTAGACCATAGGCCCAACAGTTGCACATCTCCCCTGCAGGTTAGAGGCCCACTGCTGCCGCTACCAATTCTGCTGCTCTGCGTGACGCCCTACCGCAGCGCACCGTCTTTGTACCACATTGCCTCCAGCCACCTTCAGCATTCACCATGGTCCACCATGTTCATGGCCTCACCACACTTTCTCCAGGGGTGCCCTCGTGGCCGATGTTTCCCCCTCTCTGCCGTGCCGCCGCGACCGCAGTCAGGCCTCGTGGGCTCACCGCGATTCTCGCCTCAGCTCCCCGGGCCCACTGCACCAGTCCCGGACACCAAGCGTTGAGCGCGGGGGAGAGTTTTGCTGTGTCTTCGGCTGTCTGCAACAGTGGCTCAACCGTTCCCTGCCCCCACCTCATGATGCAGGCACTCTGCAGCCGCCACCAGCTGCGTCCCTGCTCCTCACCAAGTTGATCATGCAGATTCGTTTTACACCTAACGGATCATTGTGCCCACTCAATCTCAGCATCTCACGGGCGGTACATGGCTGGTTACGTGCCCCCACTGTTTCTTGATACTTCACCGGCTTGATGGGTTGACTGACCGGATAAATGTGCAGATATTGGGATAATTTCGGGATCGAGAGCCGGAGCTCCGCTAAAGAGCCGCCATCTCGCTCGGCTCCTAAGCCATGCCCCCCTTAGTGTCTTTTTGATAAAATGTACCCAAGGGCTGTAGGTTCAATTGCACATGTGGATTACAGTGTCTTTATTGCTATTAACTGCGTGAACATGACTTCATTCCAAGTCTGTGTGTGTTTTTACACCTGCATATTAAAAAGATCCATACAACATCTTAATGTTTAATATTTTTACATAAAAAACACGTTTTCTAAACTCTGTTGTAATATAAACGTTGCAGGCCCTACACCACCTATGGCAGGGTGGATGTTCTTTCAATTTTGGACATGTCCCAAGTTCCATGTAGAAATTCTGTGTCCCATAATTATCTTTAATAATGCAAACTTCTGCTTTCAAGGTAAGAGAAAACTAAATTAGAAATGTAATGAATGCAACACATTGCATTCTAATTTTTGATCTGTTTGTATAGTTCCTATAAATATAAATATCTCGTACATAATCAATGTTTGTTAGTGATGTTAATTTTACATTGTGGACACTTTTGCATCCATAAAATATTTTAATTTTTTTTTTTTTAATATGTAACAGATAAAATCATTTTTTGAATTTAATTGAATAAATAAGCAGTAAATAATAAAAGTGTGGCAAAACACATTTTCCTCCTCTGGGTAACAAATAAAAAGTAGGGAATAAATAAAATAGGGTTAAATTACATTTGCAGTGTTCTGTCAGAGTTTAGATTGTTTACTGGAAATGGCTCAAGCAGTCAATCTTGCCTCATAATGTTGTCCAACATTATTCTCCTCTAGGCCATGTATATACCTCTGGAGCAGATGTTATCCTGGCAAGTAGTCCTAAGGTGTTTTAGAGACTCTGTATTTTTTAGGGTGGTAGAATAAGTTTCATCTAGGGAGGGAGTTGGAAGGGGATGGGGAGGTGGACTGATACAGATGAGTTTGAGGTCTCAGGTAGGTATGTGTCGTTTGAGTGTGTGTTAGTGAATGCAAGCATTGTATTGTATATGTGGCTGTTTGTGTGTTTTTTTGGCTTGTATGGGTGGATGTGTGTGGGTGTGCTCTTGTTTTTTCTGTGTATATGTTTGGTAGAGTTTTGTTTGTTGGTTTTGAGGAAGTGTATGGTTTTCTGTTTGTGGTTATATCTATTGATGTGTGTGCTTGTGTTTGTTTCGTTGCTTTTGAGAATGTACGTGTTAATGCTGGCTTCAATATATGTGATATGTATGGTGTTCTGTCTCTTAGGAGCAGGGGCTGGTTTAGGGCTATGGTTAAATTTGGGAACGTGGGAGGCTTTTGGGGTATGGAATGAGGTAGAGGCATGAGCGGATTTAGGGGAATAAGAAAATTTAGGAACATGGGGGAATTTGGGGTAGTAAAAGTGGTAGGAACAGGAGAGAGTTTAGGGGCATGGGAAGATTTAAGACTATGGGTGGATTTAGGGGTATGTGTGGTTATCGGTTTAGTTTGATGCCTAAAAGTTTGAATGATTGTGAAGGTGTGTGTTTGTGTGCATGCAAGTGGTTGTACTTCTTTAATGTGTTGAGGGTTGTGATGTGTGTAGTGTTATTTTTGCCTTGTGAGGGTAAGAATGGGATGAGGGTGTGAATGGAGTCAAGTGTTTGGATATGGCAAGGTGTTGGAATTTGGGCCGGAGAGAAAAGAACAGGAGAACGAGGAATGATTGAAGGTGTTGCGGAAGCACATGCGTCAGAAGAGGGGGGACACAAAGCAGGCATTGCAGAGTGAATGCCATCCAGGAGGGCGATCACTAGATGTTGTCTAACAACCTAAATGGCATTCAGCAATGTAGACTGACCTACAGAGAGCCTTTTATAAAGCCTCAGGTCCCTCTACAGAGACCAGTAGTGGTGGCAAGGGGGCAGGGGAAAGGTGCCTGGGACAAAGGAGCCTCCTGTCCTTCTATAGATTGGGCATGACCTTAATCCAGGGGATACAGTATTGAGGGTGGAGAGGGACTTACTGGTGGTGGCAGGCACAAGAACCGATGGCACATCCAGAGTGGGTTGGCTGCCCCCATGAGGGGATGGTCTGTGCTGGAGGCCTCTTAATCTGATGTAGAGGTGGCCTCCGTGTCATCCCCTTCACCCTCAGTGCTGTTGGGATGTTTGGAATCTGTGCCAGCTCCCTCTGAATCTCAGCAACTCTACTGTTCATCCTCAGATGCACAGCCACAATCTCCTATGCATGCTCCAGAAGATTCTGAAAACACACCTAAATATACATGAATGGGCCATGTTGTTTCTTAACAACCTTTTCTGATACATGCTCTACAATGTTAAGCTAATAACTTCAAAACATTTGTTAGCATTGTTGAAACCTCCATTTTTTATTTGGCAATTTCTCCTGACGTGTAAAAGAAGAATGTAAATACATGAATAAACACCAACAACATTAAATGAATATTCAGTTTACATAGTAAATTCAGCTTTTGCTTTTCTGAACACATCACTTCACACAATCCATCTTCACATATAAATGTTGCTGTCATTTGAAAATGGCATGCACCTTTTGTTGTGGGCAACAATATACTGACATTGTTCAAATCACACTCTTTGTCAGTCATTAAACATTGTTTGGATAAATATTATATGTAATAAAAATTCCTTATTTTATTATTATTATTCAAGACCGTGAGAGTCTTTCCTCTTAACAGGAAGACAGGTTCAACTTAAAACTATGAGAGCATTTTTTCTAACGGTAAAAATGGCTGAAAACTTCTGGTATAGTTCAACTTCTGGGTTAAACTGCATGGAGGAAGTTTGTTAGTAAATTTCAAAAGACTATGAATAGGAGGCTTTCTGTTGGAGGAGTTTTTTCTGGTTTGACTATCCACTTCATGATTCAGTGGGGAGACCCACGGGTCCCAATAAGCTTAAATAATGAACTGCACCTCTTGATCGTTGATGATTATATAAATAAAGATGAATTTGTACTTATTGAGAATTATAAAAAAATAATAATTTCCAGAAAACATGTAGTGGGAGGCAGGACCACTTTTAGTGAAGAGGTCTTCTTTGAGGATGAATTAATATTGGAATACGTTCCTAGTGGAGATAGTGAATTGGTGAAGGGATTGTTTGTACTATTATTATGTTTGGAGTTGGGACAAAGTGGCAATTATCTAAATGGTCATGTTTTTATGTAATGTTTTTTCGGGTATTAGGAATGTGTAATTCCTCGCATCCTCAGTGGAAGAGGTGTGGTGCATCGGCCAGGGTGCTTGACTCCGGACCACGGGGTTTGCGGTTCAATCCCCGTTGCCGGCGGCAGGTTAGCCCAGCACCATGTGACTCTGGGCAATAGCTCGCTTAATCTTCCCGAGTGCCCCCAGCTCTGGGACACCTCTCCGGAGGTAGCTGTGCGCTTTACAAATGCTGGTATTTGTAATAGATTTCAATTGAACATCATTGGAATACTACTGATGGTCAGAGTGAGTTCTGATTTGACATATATGTGTGTATCTCTGTGAAAGGGAGAGGATATAAGCAAGAAGAGAATCTACATGGAAAAGTTTAAGTACTATTTGGAGATGTATGATCGCATGTTGGAGATTTGTGATTTTCAGAGTCTTGGAAAATGGGATTCTGTCTTAAATTACAATTTAGTGAGAAGAGCATGATTGAAGATAAATGCGATGATTTAAAACTTGATATGTGAGAGCCAGGTGAAGGCTCTGAAGGATTTATTGATCAATATCTGATAAACATTTGTGAATAGTTATTATATTTGAACAAATATGTTGAAATGTGGGTGAATGATGGTTCCTAACTGAAACCGGGTTATCAAAATGATTTAGACTATGTGCAATTTGATGTTTATATGTGGATTTTATAAAAAAATATGTTTTGTCTTGGGAATAGTTTTTAGGAGGGTCTTTCTCAATATATTTGTATGTATTTGTCTACAACCTTGAGGAAGGGGTGGTCCTCAAAACACGTGTTGGCTGTTGGCTGTTCTTATTTGGAAATAGATTATAAAAATCTGAGGGAGAATAAGAATAAAGAACTGCAATTTTAAATCAATCGACAACGTACTATATTTGAATTTTTTTAACTTTAATAACCTCCTGTGAAATATAAAATTATTACTTTAGATATTAAGAGCATGATCACATGATTTTGATTACTTAAATATTATACATTTTTAACAATATAACTCTTAGTGACAAAATATTAGAAGTTAGTATTTTTAATATTTTATGTATTTTAATAGTTTGAACATAAATGAAACCCATGTTTACTCTATGAATAGTCTAATTAGAAACTCTACAACATTATTATATTTGCATATCTGATGTTATGGTACTAGCTATAAAATGAAACAATTGTGTTTCATAAAAACATTTCAAACTGACACATTCAACTCATGCCCTTGTTGCTACTCCATGGACAGCAGATACCTTGCCAAGTCAGGGGAGACCACCTCCAGAAGATGAAGCATCATGAATCTCAAGGAGCCCCGCACATGCTTCTTCTGATGGGAGAACCTTTCATGTTTTTGCAGACTGGTGAGGCAATTCCACCGACATAGGTCCTCCTAACTCTTGCAGCAGTATATGCTGTGGTGAAGATGGACCCCTACCTAGCGAAATTGTTTGACAATGGCCCGGTAGATCTTTTTCTTGTTATGTAGCTGGTTTATTGAGAAGAGATAAAAAATGAAAAACATATATAGCATTTACCATGTGTATTTTGTAAATATATGCTTATTTTTTAATTAAATTGTGTTCAATTATGATAATGCATTTGTGACACATATTTAAAATAAAATCCATCTTTCCTTCTAGTGCAGTGACACTTGACAGCAGAACAAAATTTCCACATGTCACACTTGCTTATTATTAAAAAAGGTAGAGATTTCTTCGGTTATTATCGAAATAGCAATCCCCATTATTTTAGTGCACTCAGTATTTTTGACTTACAAAAATAGATGAACAATTTGTATTAACTTATAAATAGTGTTCACCTCTAACATAAAGGTTTTATAATTTTTCAAAACATTTAAAAATATTTGCATGTTTTTTATTATATGTTTTTTCTTTGGTGAAACTGAAAAATAGTAAAAATGTATCAGTTTAAAAAATAGAAAGACTACTTAATCATGATTGCCATAATAAGTCAATATATGAATGTTATTCAATACATTTATAGTCGTGACATTAACTTTAAAAACTAGAAAGTTAAATGTTAAGTAAACATTGTGGATGTTTGCACAGGCCACAGATTAAAATAACAGTATTTGGGGCGTGGCCAGGCAAGATGGCCGGGTGGACGTGATTTACCTCGGCTCCGTCGCCCTTTGGCTGCCCGGGGGGCTTCTCGTGGCAATATCATCCCAAATATATCAGATGTGAGGGGGCAGGTATGCGGTGAAGCTAGCGATCTACGATCCCGAAGGGGAAAAGGTGATTTGTGACCTCCGGTGAGCGACAACAGGGAGGAACTCCGGAGCAGCGCGACACGCAAAATGGCGGCGGCACCCGGGGTGCCTGATCGTCCCTGTTCGTGCAGCAGAAGTTCCTCATAGCCCGCAACGGTGTGCTGACTCAGTGCTTCGAAGAAGCGGAGGTGGACAGCGGGACGTGGTGGAGAGTAAAAGGAGCAACGAGCTACGTGGCTCCGGAATCAGAGGCCGCACCCGCTGACCGCATCAAGGAGACGGCCGGTAGGAGAGTCCCCCCCGATATCGCTGGAGACCCCCATTGGCGTCGGGGGCTGCCCTGAACTGTGTCCCGAGTCCTTTATTAAGAGCCCTGGGGGCAGAGGTGTGGTGCGGGGGTGCCCAGACGCAGAGTGCCTGACCTTAAAATGCTTGCCACCGCTACCCCATATTGCATCATGCAGGCAATGAGAACGAGTGGGCCCATTGAGGAGAGACACCACTGAGCTTCCCCCAGGAGGGTTCAGAGGAGCCCAGAAGGCGAGCAGCTACCCAGGAAGCCACTTCCCTTAATATAAAATGGCCACAAGAGACTGGTGTGACTGGTGGGCTCTGTTGAGGGGCTGAGGGGCGATCTATTGCTTCAGCTCTGGTGAGGATCTCACATACGCAGCTGTGTGAGATGAAAGTGTGACCCCAGAGAACATTAGATCGCCACGACAGGAGGAAGCATCGCCTAGGAGACCCCGATAAGGTGAGGTGCGAACGGCCCACCCACGAAGAGAGGGGGGAGTCGAGCCGCAACTATGCTATCGAAAAAAGGGTCAGCAAAGGTTACCAGTTATTTTACCACCACCGAGAAAAAACAGCCATAAGATAAGGGTGTAACACCACCAAAGGGTCTACTAGCGTCCCTCAGGGAGTTCAAAATGGAACTCCGCACAGAGATCAAAGTGGATCTAAAGTCCTCCTTCGATTAATTAAAAGCAGATCTATCTGAGCGAATGACAGCGCTCCAACAGGATCTGGACTCTGTGGGTACACGGGTGCTAGAAGTGGAATCCCAAGCTCAAGAACTGGATAAACGAACTGCGGCCACTCAGGACTGAATACAGGATCTCCACACCCAGCTACAATCAGCCCTACTAAAGACGGAAGATTTTGAGAATAGATCAAGAACAGAGAACATCAGAATTAAGGATCTTGAGGAGGGGGAAGAAGGGTCAGACCTGGAGGCGTTCATTAAGGGGCTCTTTGCAGAGATACTGGGATCGAGTCAGATGAAGATCAAGATTGAGAGGGTGCACCAAGTGGGGATCCAGTCGGGAGGAGAGCATCGGCGCACCCACGACGTCCTGGTCAAACTCAACACCTTTAAAGTAAAGGAAGCAATCCTGCAAGCGGCCAGAAAAAAAGATGTGATATCCTTCCCGGGCTTTCGGTGCAGCCTCTATCAGGATTTGGCTCCCTCCACACTTCTCCGAAGGCAGCAGTTTAGACCCATCACAACGAAGTTAAGATCTGAAAAAGCAAATATAGATGGATATACCCTTTCGGGCTGGTCTTTGAAATGAACAATAAAACAAAACACATTAAGGACCTGGAGGAAGGTTTAAGTCTCCTGGGTCTTCCTACGAATGCAGAGGACCACACCGGGGGCGCTTCAAGAGGGAAAGAGAGCAGCAAACCTTCACAATGGAGCGTACGCTCTAGGAGCTGTTACACTAAGGACTAGAGGTCAAAGCACGTTGGGAATTCTAGTTATAATGGCTCCGTCCATGGGTCCAATCCTAGTCAAAAGCCTCTACTGAGAGGAGAGTTCTGCCGGGGGAAATCTAGAAGTCACATAGCGCTGAACAAGTGCTCATCAGCACCTATCCCCGCACCATGCGTGTGTATAAGATGTTTTGGCGATTGATAATCTGTGAGGGAGTCAGCCGGGGCTTCAGACCCGGGCTGGGCGCCCTACACTATGAACCTCATCTTCCAAGACGTTTCGGCCTGGGGCGCAAGAGCCACCCGGCGCAGGTTTTGTTTTCACAGTTGTTTTCATTGTTGGGGAGGGGGGGCATAAGGAGGGGCGGAGATTGGACACTTAGAGGCAATGGTCATGCAACATCACTGGTTCAAAAAATATTTCGGAGTGTCGTAAAAGCAATGTGTTCTATGTCAGTAGTAGAGTCTGGAAGGAGAGAAACGAGTGGCCGTCAGGTTCAGCTTACAAGGGTGGGGGTTGAAACAGGAATATGCCAATCTCAATAGCTTCACGGAACGTTAAGGGTTTGAACTCACCCCTTAAAAGGCATGAAGTGTGGAAATTTTGAGGTGGTGGCCCTACAAGAAACACACCTAAAGCGGGTGGAGGAGCTTTGGCTGCACCAAAAAAGCTATGCACTAATCTACAGGTCTTCAGCTAGCACAAAACACAGAGGGGTAGCTCTACTATTTCACAACTCTACAAAATTTCAACCCAAAGCCATAAAATCAGATAAGGAGGGTAGAATTATCATGGTGAAGGGGAAGCTGAAGGGGCGTCTTTGTACGTTCATTTCGGCATACGCCATCAACACAGGGCAACCGGCTTTCCTGTCCTCCCTACTCAACATGTTAGGCGGATTTGCTGAGGGTCCGACAGTACTGATGGGGGACTTTAATCTTACATGGCATGCAGAAATAGATAGCACCCATCCACACAGAGCATCCACTGGTAGCTTTCCTAAGGGCATTAAGAATTCCTTACACACTCTGGGACTATTAGATGCATGGCGACAAATTTACCCCAACACCAAAGACTACACATTTTTTTCCCACGTACACCAAACTTATTCGAGACTCGGTTATATTTTTATAAGTCAAGGGCTATTGGGATCCCTCCAGGCTGCGAAAATTCTCTCGATCTCCATATCAGACCATAGTTTAGTCTCGATCTGTTTATCTTGGGAAGGTGACGAATTACGAGGTGCCATCTCAGACTTTTTTCAACTAAACTAACAGCAGGATACCTCTCCCTTGAATAACTGGGATGCTTTTTAATCGGTCAAACGGGGAAAGTGTATGGAACTTAACTCTGCATTAAATAAACAGAGAGCCAAGGAGAGGGGAATGTTGGAGGCCGAGCTGGAGGTTATCGAAAGAGAACATAAAAAGAACCCCACATGGCCGTTACAACGCAAATTGAGTGCCTTAAAGGGGAAAATTACAGCGATCTACTCCAATAGGGCAGAACATACCCTTTTGCAGCTGCGCCACATCTCTTATGCACAGGGGAACAAGATAGGAACCCATCTATCTAGACAGCTACGGGAGAAGGAACACATCAGAGGTATAGCTGACTCAATGGGAATCATGTCTCACGCAGATACCAACAAGGCAAAAGCATTTCGGAGCATTCTATATGGACCTGTATACTGGGGACCACCTCGATCCTATAGCACAACACCACTACCTACAGTCGCTAAAGCTTCCAGCTCTCTCAGGCCTGGAACGAGAGGTTAAATGCCCCCATTACTGGGGAAGAGGTACAGAAGGTGATTGCAGATCTTAAACCCAATAAGTCCCCTGGTCCTGACTGCTTAACGGCCCACTTTTACAAAACTTTTGCCCTGGACATCATCCTACAGCTTATGCAATTATTTAACGTAATGGCAGAGGGCTCATCCATCTCACAATCAATGGTGGAGGCCGTTATATCGGTTATACACAAGCCCGGGAAAAATCCACAAAATTGTGGCTCTTACAGGTCTATCGCGCTCTTGAACCTAGACGCCAAATAATATTCTTCAATTCTGGCGGCAAGATTGGAGGACCTGATGCCAAGTTTAATCCACCCTGGTCAATCAGGCTTCATAAAAGGCAGACAGACCCACAATAATATTCGTAGAACCCTCCATCTGATCGAGAAGGCATCCAAATTCAACATACCAGCAGTTTTGGTGGGCCTGGACGCTGAGAAAGCATTTGGCAGGGTGGATTGGTTATTCCTCTTTCTCACGCTTGAATACTTTGGTTTTGACAAGCCGTTTATAGATATGATTAAAGCTAATTATGCGCACCCACGTTCTAGAGTTCAGGTTAACAAGACTAGTTTAGCCCCTTTTTCCCTAGAGAGGGGGATTAGACAGGGCTGTCCGCTCTCCCCTTTAGTCTTCGCCCTATGCATAGAGCCGCTGACAATGCGGGTTCGGGCGGCAGCAGAAATTTGAGGCATCCCTTTCAGGGGGAGAAGCATAAAATATCACTCTTCGCTGATGATATGTTGTTATCACTCACTTCCCCTGACCAGTCGCTACAAGCCCTACAAGTTGAACTATGGGAATTTGAGGAGGTGACGGGCTTTAAAGTAAACCTGGCGAAGTCATTCATCCTGAACCTTACTTTGCCAGAGGAAGAAATCGGCAGGTTGCAGGAGCACACCTCCCTTCAATGGGCCAAGCATACACTCAAATACCTGGGTATTCACTTAACCCCCCAATCGGAGGACTTGTTTAAAGCTAATTATCCCCCACTCTTGCTTCAAATGCAGCAAGATCTCAAACGCTGGAAGCCTCTTTTCATCTCATGGCTGGAGCGCATTCACGTGATAAAAATGACGGTCCTACCTACATTTTTAAACTTATTCCAGGCCCTACCAATGGATCTGGACAGGGATTTTTTGACCAAACTGCGGTCTCCCATTATTCTATACATTTGGCAGAACGGCAGAGCGTGGCTTCCCTTTCACACATTAAGAAGCACAAGAAACGAGGGAGGGGTGGCTTTGCTGGACTTTAACCTATAGTTTAAGGCCGCCCAGCTACGAATCCTGAGAGTGGTCCAAGAGAGAATCCGAAAAACATTGGCTACCCATGGACAGGGCGATAGTGGGGAGAACAATCTGGGACGTGATATGGAAACCCAAGAAATATAGACCACCGAGCGCTTACATTAGTACCCCCACATGAACCACTCTCAAAGTATGGGATGAGGTATCCAGAGTGCTGGAGTGGTCTACCTTCCCTTCGCCTTGCACGCCAATCCACTTGAACTCAGAATTCTCCCCGGCGCTGCACGAGGGTCCATTCGATGCCTGGAGGGAGGGAGGGTGCTTGATACTCTCAGACTTATTTCACAATTATGATATTCTCACATTTGCTAGCTGCCAAAGGGATTTTAACGTCCCGTCTAGCGAACCCTTCCATTACCTTCAACTTAAACATTGGGCCCTACAGCCTCAGGTCAGAGAGGCAGCAACGCAAGAAAGGACGCCAATAGAAAAATTTGTGCAGCGGGTGGGTTCAATGAGGGGAGTGATCTTCTTTTTGTACAGCCTTCTTCTCTCTTCCTCACACGCACCGAGACCCCGATACATGAACACACAGGAGCAATGGGCAGGGAGAGAGATCTCAGAAGTGGAATTGAAATTTCTGTGGAGGGATATCGCTAAAGATAACCACTCCTTAGATCTAAGGGAAGCACACTATAAGATTCTCTTTGATTGGTACCAGTACCCAACTAAACTCAAAACGATCTTCAGATTTGTGCTGGAGGGGCTGTGCTCTCCTAGGGGACTTTTGTCATATTTGGTGGGATTGTCCCACGATTCAAACATTTTGGGAGGAAATCGTATCTCACATGAAGAGCATTCTTGGATATCCTATCCCAACAACCAAGGAGGGTGCCCTGCTGGGATTTAGAGTTCCAGAGTAAGAACACAAAACAAAAGCAGACAGGGCCATAATGTGGGCTTGTTTAGGGGCCGCCAAAATACCTATTGCAGCGGCATGGAAAAAAAAGGCAGCACCGGTGCTATCCCAATGGCACTCACGTCTCTGGAAGATTCTGACCATGGAGAGGATGGCTGATATTTTTAGAGATGATTATAAAAACTTTGAATATAAATTGGGCCCTCTCGTTGCTTATCTCACAAGTGGACTGCCTTTGGCGGTATGCCCTCCCTCGTTACGCGAAGTGCACCTATTCCAATTCTAGGTGAGGGGCGTCTGGCCACCCTGAATAGCTGATCAGACATCGGAAGTTCACATAGCGACAACAGATATATATATTAGACGCAGAGTTCAGTGTATGTATCATCCATTGTCCGCCTCCCTTGTTGTTATTTTGTTGTGGGGGGAGGAGGGTAGAGTTGGGAGGGGGGCGTAAAGTTCTAGTCCTCTTGATATATAAAAAATACGAACAACAGGTTGAGCTGGCTCTTGCAGAGGTTAATAAGCTCGTTCCCCTCAGTATGGAAACTGTAACCTGATAGAAAGTTTGATAGCCAGGGGGAATGTGGCCTAATCTTTATTACTGTGATGTATAGTTATCAGGTGTACTGTTTCTGTGCCTAATAAAAATAATTTTGAAAAAAAAAAATAACAGTATTTAAATGTATGGTTTGGTTTAAATGTTAAGCAATTAAAGTAAATATATGTACAAATGTAATTTACTAAATGAATCAAACAATTAACAATAAAATAGGTAACTTCAAAGTAGTATTTTTACAATATGTTCCACCAATAATACATTATAATATATTTTTAAATATACAAAATTAGGATACATGCACGAATATTGTTATTTTTTAAAGTAAAAATCATGATAAAATCATGCATTAAATCATATACATGCACAAGTCATTGTTCAAAATAAAAAGCAATTACAATGTATTGCTTACTAAACAACATACATAGAAAAATTAATTAAAAATGTAATTCACTATGGCCTTCATGGACCTTTCAGCGGCTTTTGACTGCGTAGTCCACTCCAAACTCTGGACAATCATGGCTGCGATGGGCATAGACTCCAGGCTGATTATTCTTATAAGACAAATGTATCCACATGTGACAGCATCAGTCCGCTATGGAAGGAATGAGGAATGCACCATACCCTTTAGGATTATGAGAAGAGTTAGGCAAGGTTGCATCCTCGCCCCATTTTTATTCTCACTTTACACAAACGGAGTGGAGGAGCCTTGAAAATGTGCACGCCTGATGTTCCACAGCTCCCCTCAGGGCTGCTACCAATCCTGGCCTACGCGGACGACGCCGTCCTGGTAGCCAGGACAGGTGTAGCACTGCAAAGCCTAATTGACACCTATGTGGCTTTTATGTCATCCATGGATCTCAAGGCCAATGAGTCCAAAACCTTCATCTTAGTGGCTGGACTACCCCTCCCAAAAAACATCCCGTTGTTCCATATTGGAACCCGTAAATTGGCCGTTGTAGAGACTTTCTCATATTTAGGGCTTGTTTTTGATATCAGACAAACCTGGTCACACATGGTGGGTAGCAGGGCTCAAACAATGGAACGTACTATGGTGGCAGTCGCTGGTTTTATTAAAAAACTAGGCTCAAGACGCCTAACAACAATAAAACAGATTTACAATGCCAAAGTGATCTTGGCAGTGGTCTGTGGGGCAGGGGTTTGGGGCACAGCACCAACTGATTCCTTACAGAAGTTGGAAAATGGGTTTCTTAAGAGGGTTGCTTCGCTACCTCCCTCATTTTCAAACCATGTCACCCACCTAGAGCAGGATATGCCCTATGTGTCTGACTTAGTGAGAGTAGCTCCGATCATGCTCTGGCATTCCATATGGAATTGGGACACAGTGGATCTTAACCAATCCATCATACTAAATTGTCTTGCACTGGATAAAGCTCAAAAGATCCCCTGGCTGGAGTACGTTAAAACAACTCTGCACTCACTAGGAGTCCCTGAGCTGTACATAAATCCCACCATGTGCTCCAGGTTCCCTAAGAAGAGGCTAAAGGCACTATTATTTATTTATTTATTAAGGAGTTTTATATAGCGCTGGCCAGACCCGAGGGTATCAGAGCGCTTTACACCAGATTCAGAGCAGGAATCACACAAAAAGGCATAGGTATACATATTGGTTCATAAGGCCCGGCGTGCTGAGCAACATTGAGGTAAGGAAGATCCGAGATAACCTCGATGAGCATTGGCAAAGCTAGCATATGAAAGGGACGAGTCCCAGAAGTCAAAAATGACTGTAAAAACCTATCACTCTATGCCACGAGTGATAGATGGTCAATACTTCTATTTGGACTCGGTAAGGAACATGCAGCATAGGTTTATTCTTTTAAGGTTCCGCTTAAACTTAATTCTCCTGATGCTGGGTTTTCCCTTAAAACAGTATGCTCACAGCGATTTGACAACCTGCCCATGCGACAATCTATCAGCTCAGTCTGATCTTCATCTCTTCTTTTTTTGTCATTTCTATAAGGACCAGAGAGCCAGATATATTAAACCTCTTTTAATGCGCCATGATTTTAAGCAGTGCCGCGTTGCCCTGTTTTATCTGAATAAGCTTCATGATCCTTTCGTATGTTTCTGTGTAGCCTCATTTTTATGGCCCTGTAAGTGAGGAGACACTTATTAGAACTGGAGACCTATGCTAACTCTTAGTCTTAAATTTATTTGTCTCCTCGAACATAGGATGATGGGCTCTTTCATATTTTTATCTGCGTTTTTTTAAATTTTGTACTTATGGGGTAACTGGAAACCTGCAGTTTAGCATTCATTCTTTTTTTATTATGTCTATTGTATAAATAATAGCCATTGAATTGCGAAATTTGCACAGCTCAATTTTATACTTTATTGCTTTGGGGTTTGAATTTGCACATTGCATTAAGAAGATTGTCACTGTTTTTATCTTTTTAAAAAATGTATACTTTGATGATCTATGTTCTAAATTAGATCGAATAAAGTTATGGAATCGAATAAAAAATGTAATTCACTATGCATTTTCTAAACAAATGTGTGAAGGTAAACTTTTTTAACAAAATAAGAGACATTTAAATCTTTAATAATCCATCCCATTTAGAGAATACATTTGCACAATGCAATCAAATGAACTAATCAGTTACTTCAAGTACAAAAGGAGTAATATGCATTTTTTTCTAAAGGGATTATACACAAACAAAACAGTGCAAACATATGTAGACTAACACACACATCAAATAGACCATTTGATATGCCCATCCCGCAATCTAGCTAGAATTTATCTGACATATACTTACACTTTTCAAAAGATTAAATGTAACAAACATTCTAAAAAAGGAGACGCATTAATAAAAAGTTAGCTTCATTTTAGCAAATTGTATTAATCTGAAAATTCAACAAATTGCCTTTACAACTAAATCTATACAGTGCTGTCTAGTACTCAGAATATGAAAAGAAAAGACACATTCTCAAATATTGACTTTTGTCTTATGCATTTAGACCAGGCTTCCTGTCCTATGAATGCAAATTTAAAATTTATGATGATATATTTGACATTGTGAAAATCCATTATTTAATATTCAGTGGATGTACAACAGAAGAAAATACTAATGTCAATCCTGTGGCTAACCTTATGACACCTAATCTTAAGTTTATGTTTCATTACAACAATTAAATCCCTTTCAATTCATTTAAAGGCCTTCCATACACATATTCAAATACTGTGAAGATTATAGTTAATATATGCTATCAATCACATACACATTTTCATTTTTGTAGCTATGTCTTAAAGATAATATATATGTTTTTAATGATTCAATTTTCAATCGTTTTTTATTGCTCTTAAATGTAAAGGTACATAAAAAGAGAACATCTAAAAAAAGATGCTCTACCTTTATTTTGAGAGTTACTTTGCATAATGTCTTCTGAAAATGTCATAGTACACATTGCCTATTGTGAATTGTAAAATTAGATCATATATGATCCTTTGGAGCTTGTGTTTTGTTTAATATGCGAATATTGAGTTTGTTAGATGAATCTCCTTTTAAGACAAGCAACATTCACATCTTTTTGTGTCACTGTGTTAATACATTATCGAATAACTGGGGTAGGGTAGATGACCACAATCATAAATACCTTTCCACACACTGGTCATGTGTATTCATTAATCCTCACAAAGGTGTGCAAGTCAACATAACTGCAATGGGTAAGAGCAGTTGTTCTCATTTGGAATATCTGGAGGTTTGTTCACAATGTTAAATATATCTCCAATTAAAACATTAAAGTACAAAAAAATGAGCAGCATGAGCCATTGAGTTGAGGTAGGAATGGCACCCACCCACTACTTAATGAGAAGGATAAAAACGGCATTTCTATTAGGCTGTAAGCCAACATTTATTTTTAAAAGACAAAAACAGCAATATCTTATTTATATTCTTATAATTGGTAAGTGTTGATATTACACCTTCCTAAATATCATGATGTTTTTAAGGTCAATATGCTAAGTTGAAAGCTCCCCAATCTCCACTTCACCTAGAAATCCTGTAATCTCTTCGGTGTCAAGTGTCAAGTATGGCCAAGAGCTTCTCTCCCCAGGCCATGAGAATGAGGGGCCTGAGAGAACAACCAACAGTTGGCAGGGCATCTCTGTGTGCACTAGAAGCGAAGGAACGTATTCTCCCTCAAAGTTCAATCCAGCACCTGCAAATGTTCTCTTGGGAGCACTTGCAGATGGACACAGTATTGACCTTATCCACTATTCTGTCCCAAATTTGCCATCTCTAACTCTTTGTTGTTGTCTGAACTAGGACTCCTAGGAACTGTGGCTCAACCCTCAATATTTCCTCCACCAAAATTGTTAATTATTTTTCAGAATATGTAGGGTCTCTTCTCCTTTATATATTATACAAATGAAGCAAAAAATAATAAGAAGAAAAACAGGATTTGGCAATACTGCTGATGCTGTTCCTCTTGCTGTGAATATTGAAAAAGAAAAGATTAGTAAGGGTGGAGGGTTGGCTTTTATATTGTTAGTTGCAAGTTATTTGGTTACGTTGATGCAATGCTCTATGTGTGTGAACACATGGATGCATCCAGCATTGTGACAGACTCCTGCACAATTTAGATGGACGCATCTGCCATTTTGGCAGCTACAGCAACCAAATTAACAATTGTCCAACATTTAAGAGCTCCATTGTGCTGGTTGATCCTTTGCACTGCAACAATGTATAACTCTCAGTATGACGGACAAATATTCTCTATATCAATGTCGATGGAGTTGTAACTGACGACAGAGTGATCAATCATGGAGATAACTCTGTCATGAAGGTGGACGGACATTAACCAAAGACTATAAATCCGATTGACAGAATACCCTCAGCCTGTTGGATGGACTAAGTGCTACATGATGAAGGAATGGCGATCTGTACTCCGAACTCTAAATCAGACCCTGAAATCCCTCCTTGCTCTTTTGTCAATGTATGGCTGTAAACTGATAACAATGTACTTCTAATTAAAATGCACCATAATTGCTTATAGACTCTGCTGCACTTTTATGGATCTACCATTGTTGTTACACATTGTTTAAACAAAAGTGTATAATCTGTCACAGTGCTGCATTCCTCAAATAATGATTGATAATTGTTATTCAAGCATCTCATCTGGGAAAAAGTAACGCATATATTTATAATAAATAAGTTTTATTTTTAACATGAGGTTGTTACAGCATGGGTATGCAGAAAGACAGGATTCTACAGGCAGTCACAATGCCCTGTTTTTAGTGTTACTGGTGTTGGTGGTGTAAGTGTGCACTGAAGCCCTCATGAACATCTGATCTTTATGCCACTGGTGCAATATCTGCACCACTTTACTCTGACTGTACATAAAACTCAGAAATGCCCATAACCTGCCATGTTTATCAACCAAATCATGCGTACTGGGATGCATTTAGCCTGTTCCAGTGTCAACATGGCCGAAAAATGGGGAACCGTGCAAAAAATAGATTAGTAATGGACAGTGCAGAAAGGTATCTCAGAAACATGTGACTATGCTGCCTTTCGTTACTTATTGACCAAGCTGGTTCCTTTTTTAGATTTGCTTGAGACACATTAGAACCCTACTTCATCCATGTTTTATAACTGCTGAACCAAATAAAGTTATTCTGAAAGAAAAGCGAGGGGACTAATTAATAGTTTGCAAATGTAATGCGCCAAAAACAATGAGTGAGAACTCGGGTGTGCCAACATGCCAAAATTAAGATTGTCATGCTCAATGAAAAATACACACCAATCAAAGTTAAACTAAATCCCATGTCAATCTTCAGGTCTAACAATGATTAGACATATTTCCTTCACCATTTGAGTCTGTCCATGCAGGTACTACAATATGTGTACAAAGAGATAAAAATTATTTCAATAGATGATTTGCATCCAGAGGACCACCTCCATGCAAATTAACAACTGCGGTTTTTGAGTCTGCCTGTAGAGTTTCAGAGGAGCCTCTCAAGCAAAGAAGAGAAAGGAGTAAAGCTTCCTAGGGCCCTCCATCCCTCCATAAACACATACATCATAAGAGAGAACCCCAGGGAAAAGTGGAACCTATTATGGAAGTGACAGTAGCATCAATGCAGTCTAAGGGTAGCGCGTTGGTTTTCAATCATGACCCCCATGTCAAGAATGTCTAGTTTAAAGGACTGTGTGTCCTCATCCACCCTTTACTAGCATACTCCATTATAGGGCCCACTCCTCACTCATGTCAGACAGTACTGACATAAGTTGACCGACCTTACTAGCAAGGGAAATCTTGCAGTTATTGTACCCACACTATCACTGTTTCTTCCTGAGGTAGAAAAGGGTGAGTAACATGAAATTAAAACTACCTAGCAGTCAGCCAGTACCTTGTATTTGAAATGGCAGTTGGTAGGATTAATACAAGAAACATGAGGAGTAGTTCAATGCATGACGAGGGCAACAAGTTTCTGTCCCTATTTAAAGCCCATGGAGAGTCCATGGCTTTTTAACAAGACTAAGGTGACCTAGTAACAATATCTAATTAGACAATGAATTGTGTCTATTTAGGACAGTGTTGAAATTAGTAATGTGGAAAAAATAAGAAGTGTAACGTGGTAAATCCAAACCAACTGTTCTGGAGATAGTTGACAGAGAGTCCTCTCATCACAATGATCACCTGTGTTCAACAAGAAACACCATGACAATATCCATGAATAAAATCACAATGAGAGGGTAGTTTTCATAATAGCTTGACTATCTTGGAAAGTAAAATTTAGGTTCCATTTATCAAATGTGTGTCAAGCTGTAACCCTGATATGAAAATCACACTCTATAAAGAATTAGCCAAGCTAAGGCTGCATAAAGTTGTAACTGTATTGCACCCACACATACCCAAGCACAGCCCTGAAAAAGAGATACCACACTCAGTAAAAAGACAGCTGCTTTGGTGGGTATTATTTCTGTAAAAGAAATGAATTCACAAGTACCTAACAGGGCCAATGGGCAGCAGGAACCGATAGTGCCAATTAGGACAAAGGAACAATCATGAATTAAGTAAAGATTCTGTAAATTCATCTATTTAAAAAAGAATATAGAAAAAGTGGACCTCTGCGTTTCTGAATATATCCACTTATTGCCTCCATAGACCTGTATGTTTTGCCAATGCACAGAGCCAAATAAAGAGAAGTGAGTCTAATAAGCTTTTGCATTGGTGAAGCAGGGAATGATTCACATGACGGCATTATGTGATGACATGACAAAATATGAACCAATATCTGGAAAATAGAGCCCAGTGAGGTGTTCTTGGAATATGTACATACCAAAGCGAATGGGGTACTAACTAAGCTGTTGTTGTAGAGAAAGGGTCATATGAATACATCACACGACAATGCCACTGGTTACATATCCCTGTCTGAAAAATACAGTAAAAGTACAGATATTGAATAAAGCACAGACTGGTGATGTGTCCATTGAAAAGAATGGTGTATAGGTTGAATGAAACACTCTCTTTGGCTAAAATGATCGCTTCATGTGGACTTTGAGGTAGAAGATTTTTGCTGGTGAAGGTGATGATATGCTGCTAAAACACAGTCCAACTAAATATAGGCAGCTTGAGGTGCTTGTATTTAAATGGAGATTGTCATCTATGTAGGAAAAAAGATCATATGTTAAAGTGTGTTTTAGAGCTATCCTTTTCATGTCTCAAAAACAGTAGATGTGACATCATTAAATTTGTTGATCTTAGCCCAGAAGGAGTTTTGATGAAGAGTGACACTCTGAGTACAACAGTGTAATATACACCAGTGACTGTTGATCATTTTCTTCATATGCCCATAAATTGATGAAAAAGCTGAAATACTGGTAATGGTAGGGTCCCGGTAGGGGCTTTTGATATTGTTTATATAGTTTCCAGGTGGGTTTCTCTGTTACTGCTGCATGCAATTTTCTTGGCATGTTGTATGATTTTCATATGCTAACTATTTTCTTGTAACTTCTGGGTTAGTGTCATGGCTTGGTCCACATACCTAGAGGTATAGGAGCAGTTACATCTCAATCTCAGAAATTGTCCAAAGGATAGATTTTCTGTCAGAACCCTGGATGTTGAATGTTCAATCGTAATAGTACATTGCAATCAGAAGGTATTGTATAGCCCACCATCATTAGTTTGCCTTCATGTGGAATAATCAGTAACTCAAGGAAGTGCAGACTAACATATCCAAATATTACTGGCAAACTAGAGGTGGGGCTTAGATTATTAACAGAATTATGTAACACTCTTGGTTCCCCCATTCCTAATGATCAAAATGTCATCAATATATTTCCATGGATGCACTCCCACAACTGTGAGGAGCGTCCCCAGGGCACAGTGTTTAGCCCCCCTCCTGGGGTTTAATCAGTTAAATATCACAGTTTTGTTTGTAGCTGGTTGAAGTGATAATGAATAGTAGTTATACCATCTTGCTGTTCATTTGATTCTTTTTTATTTCCTTGAGTGTAATTCAATCATCATTACATTCATAAACGTGAAATCGATAACATTCACTTGGTCCCAATGCATTTCGATACCTCATCCACAGACAGCGACGTGTCTAACCGGTCAAGACCCACACGAGAACATCAGACACAAGAACCATCAACATCTGGAGAAACTCAACTGAATATCACCGCAGGGAGCACTTTTTTAGAATTAGGCCCCACCGATCGAGACAACCCAGGAGGGGCAACAGGAAGAGAAAAGGGAAACAGACGGAACAACCACAAACGAGAACAGTTACAGCCAAGAAGGACAAAACGAAGAAAGGGGTCAATAGACAATTTAGTGATCAATATATCCGATCACCATTTCTCTGCCGCAGAATTAAACACCTTACAAAAAGGGACATCGTATGTACCCACCAGTCACACCAACGCTTTAGAACTGGACATTAGCCTCTACAAATTCATGAGAAAATTAAGACTCAGACACTTCTTTGAAAACATCATGACCGACAGCACAAGCCAAGTTGAGGATCAATTAAAAGGTCTAAAAACCACCAGTACATTTATGGCTCCTGTTAGCCATAAAAGCTTGGATATATTTGAATCTATAGTGCAACAAGACCTGCATAAATTGAACTTCAAAAGAACATCCAGACACACCAACATGACTAAAAAGGAACATGGCATCCAAAAGCTATTGCCCAAAATCCCAATATAATATGCCAGAAGGCAGACAAGGGAGGAGCCCTAGTAATTCTTAACACCTCGTACTACAACGACAAAGTAAGTAGCCATTTAGCGGACCAAAATACATACATGAAATTACATACAAACCCCACAGAACAATTCTCAGGAGTGCTTAACACCATTGTGCAAAGAGCCTTTGAACAAGGAACCATAAATGAAAAGACCAAGACATTTTTAACACCTACTCATCCTAAGAGCCCAACCATGTATATGGTACCGAAAATTCACAAAGACTTGACTAATCCACCTCTACGCCCCATCGTCTCTACAAAGGGAAGCATACACAAACCTCTGGGTAAATTCATAGATCGATACCTACAACCATCAGTGTAAAAAATGAAAACTTTCATCAAGGATACCACAGACTTCCTCAATAAAATCAGTCGAACGGAAATCACAGAAAGTGATAACATCGTTATGTGCACAATAGACGTTAAATCACTGTACACATCAATTCCCCATCAACCAGGGTTAGAAGCAGTAGAACAAGCACTGTTAAACACGGAATATGATGATGACCTAAAGGTGTTTCTTATGGAGTTGTTGCAATTTACACTTATGCATAGTTATTTTAAATGGCAAAATGAATGGTATTTGCAAAAGACCGGAACATCTATGGGCAATTGCGCGGCTCCAGCGTATGCCAATATTTTCATGAATGGTTTTGAGGAAGAAAATATATTGACGTCTACCACGTGGAAATCACAAATTAAACTTTTCTCAGATTCATAGATGACATTTTTGTCCTTTGGAATGGCACCAGCGCGGAACTGCTAAAGGAATTGGACAAATTAAACCTCATTGATGATAGAATACAATTTACATATGAGATTCAAGAACAAACTATCACATTTTTGGACGTAAGCATCACTAAAGCGAACACAGGATTACGTAACGGATTTGTTCAGAAAAAGCACTGACAGAAACAACCTGTTGCATCATGGCAGTTTTCATCAACCAGCACTGAAACAACATTTACCGTACTCTCAACTACTAAGAGTTAAGAAAATTGTATCCGATCCCATCAAAAGTACTGAACGCATCGATGAAACACTACTACGTTTTAAAGCAAGACAATATCCGAATGAAGTACTAAGTCAAGCAAAACAAAGGATGCAAACCATCACCAGGGAAGAACTACTGACACCAAATGAAAAACCTTCACACAACCGCATGACAGTAATATCTAAATTTTCTACAAAAAGTACCATATACAAAAGAATCATCAATAAACATTGGCCAATCTTGGTCTTAGAACCGGACTTCAACCATATCTTTGATGAAAAACCAATATTCGCATATACCAGGGGAAAAACTTAGGGAGATCATCAAACCCTACAGAACAGAAGTACAGACCACTACATACAAGGGAACAAATCCATGCTGGAATTGTAACAATTGTCACAACGTGATCAAGAGCGCTCAAATAACACATCCTATGAAGGGCTACAAAATCAAATTAAAAGTTAATGCCACGTGTGACACGAGCAATCTTATCTACATGTTGAAACGCCCTTGTGGCAAAGTATATGTTGGCAAAACTGAACGTAAACTCAAAATCAGAGTTAATGAACACAAAAGTAACATCAGAACAAAATCACTAAAATCAACAGTAGCAAGCCATTTTGTGGAAGCTCATCACAACGTTAGCCAGTTAAAGTTTTGCGCCCTGGAAGTTGTGGAACAACAAGA
The DNA here is from genome assembly GCA_963921515.1 of Calotriton arnoldi. Lineage (NCBI taxonomy): Eukaryota > Metazoa > Chordata > Amphibia > Caudata > Salamandridae > Calotriton > Calotriton arnoldi. The sequence goes on from CAWUFW010015333.1 coordinate 142,115, forward strand.
AGGAAGAAACAACCGGAACTACTTATTACAGCGAGAAAACTACTGGATACTACATCTTAACTCGCTAAAACCACATGGATTAAATGACAGAATGGAATTTCAATGCTACTTATGACCACAATGATGATTACCATCACTTGTTGACTATGATCAGAACTGAACATTGTAATCTGAATTGGTCTCCTTTACCACGCAGTTTCTACCTTTTTTTCCCTATTATTTTTCATTTTAGCATTTTTTCATCCTCACCCTCATATAGCTTTCAACCATTGTACTTTAATTTTTTTGATATATTTTTTATAAATCTCTTATTATTAATCTTTAACTTCACTATAAGCCACCACAACAGTCCATCGAGTCTGTTGTTTAGCTCAACAGTAGTTCACTGAAACGGCCCAATAGCAGTTCACTGAAACGGCTCTCGTCACGTGAGAGTCCTTAATAACGTGCACGTCTGCTGGCTCACCTTTGCAGCAGAACGCGAGATCTCGGGTTCACATCCACAATCTCTACGAGTAAGTACCAAGCGGACACACGCTCACGCTCACATAATGTCGCTTTATATAACACCTGAGCACTTTGATATCATAATAATTTCATCGGACATCGCCATCTGTATAGGGGAAGTAACGGTTGTAACTTTATTGCACGCAACGGCTGCTTTTTGAACTAGTGCAGTGGAACAATGACACTGATAGATTCATCCCGAGCACTTATCACTTGAGTAAACACACGTTTTTATTTTATTTTATTTTTTAAGGCATGTAACGGTATTTCATTGAACTGTTGGCACATATTTTAATCTTTCACCTCATTGAGCCGAGGAATGCACACGGAATTCACTCGAGCATTTGTTAACCGCACGTAGTCCTTACGTAAACGTAAGCATGTTTCACAGATATAACAGTAAGAGATGTGGTATTTTTCATGTATTGGTGAATGAGAGATGTATTTAATTATTTCACAGATAGTCCCCAGATGAAGGCCTCATAAGCCGAAATGCATTGGGACCAAGTGAATGTTATCGATTTCACGTTTATGAATGTAATGATGATTGAATTACACTCAAGGAAATAAAAAAGAATCAAATGAACAGCAAGATGGTATAACTACTATTCATTATCACTTCAACCAGCTACAAACAAAACTGTGATATTTAACTGATTAAACCCCAGGAGGGGGGCTAAACACTGTGCCCTGGGGACGCTCCTCACAGTTGTGGGAGTGCATCCACGTTCATTAATCTATCACTCTTGTACAGAGAGTGATACCCAGGAGGCACGTTTAAATCTAGACTACATCAGGAGCTCACCTTGAGGCTGTGCACGCACTATACTTTCCATCAATATATTTCCTCCATAGACGGATATGTTGGCTGTCTGGATTTTCGTAGTGCGTAGTGAAAAATGTTTTAGAACTTGAATTCTGCATGCTAAAATTAGCCAGACTTGGTGAGTATATACTGCCAATGGATGTACCCTTGATATATTAGAAGAGTTTATCTTTGAATTGAAAATAAGTTTCCATTATGACTAAGGTGCACACTCCATGATGAAACTTATAAGGGCCACATGCTTGTATGCTCCCAGTTCCTGTTTCTTAAAACCTCTTCAGTAGCAGAGAGGGTGTCTTCCGGGGCTATGCGGATATATAAAGCCTTGGCATTGAGGCTTAAGAGTATTTCTGTAGCGTGGGTTCTTCAGAAGTGCAAGTTCAACTTTAGCATCCCTCTGATATGATGGCTCCTGTTCAACGAAGGAACACAAGAAGAAATAGTAGAACTGTGACAGATGTTCTAGAATATACCCAATCCTGGAGACAATAGGTCTCCCAGGTGACGGCTATGGGCCCTTATGGATCTTTGGTAAAGAGTAGAAATAAAGAGTCTTAGGATTCTCAGTTACCAAAAAAGTGGATTTCTGTTTTTAAATCCACCCAAAGGCTTTTCCTTCTTTGACTATCACCACAATTGTAGTGTGTAATCTTTGAGTTGAGTCTTTTGTGAGTCTTTTGTAACTTCTCTCATCAGAGACGATCCGCATATATTCATCTTGATTGGCTTCTGTGGACAGAACTACTAAGAACTACCTACTGCATTGCGATTGATATTTCATTATCCAGTTGTTTCACTGCTCATCTCTCTTCAGTGGACATTTTATTGAACTGTCATTCTCACACCTACACAGATCAAGGAATTGGCGATCTTTCTAACACATGCCAGGGCACTTTTTCCTTGTAATTAGAAATTACTGAATTCTTAGGCAAGATAAGATTGAGCGATTAGTGGACAATTTAGAAGCTGACACCAGAAAGCCTCATAATACAGGACTCAGAACACCTTCCAACCTCTCTCCAACTAATTCCAGCTGAAGTAGATACCTTCAAGAAAGCAGTACTGATGTATATGATACCTACAAGGATTATCTAGTGCAACAACATGTCTATCTGTAGCACTCCCACAGAATAGCATGCTACCCATTCCCAAATACTCTTCAGTGTCTCATCAGGGATATGAAGTAGTACATCATTTCAACTCTAATATAATAATATGGTAGGTCAATACTTTTAAGGAATTGGAAGCAAGTGTTTCTATGATTTGTGAAGCTGACTAAAATGTTCCTTGTAACAGATGAGGTTTTAATGAAAATATATGCTTACATAGGAACCAATGTTTTCCTTTTGGGAATTCTGAGGCAATATTAAGGTCATAATAACAGGGTAATGACTGTCATGATATAGGCTCCTCTGTTTGGTCTTGGTTGCACAATAGGCGATTCATTATTTTTCAAGGAGGTCAAGTTTACTTTCAACCCTCTATAACTGGATCTTCTTCAGGCAATTTCGTAGTACTTGAAATTGATGGGTGACCGTGTTATACATTTAAACAAACAAAACTCCAGAATATATAACCCTGCTGTAGGTCTCTTGCTATCTGGATGTTTTTGGTCCCTAGGTTCTTGTAAGTGTGAAGATGATTTCATGGTGGTCTCACCGAGTAATACCAAAGATAGTAAGGATCAGGTTAGAAATTAATGTTTGTTTGACCTGGGTATAATTAAAGTACTATATTTTGCAATAACATACTCCTGACTATTACTTAATTTGTTTTTTTACTAATGTACATTAATAACCAAATCTTCTTTCCACATATTATATACATTTATTCTTAAGATTTTGTATTGTAGTTATCTTAGCTTCTTTTTTCATTTCTATTTTTGAATTTAATAACTGTTATTTGTTGTAATCAGCCTATCTCAGGGGTATGTTCCAGAGTCTCTCTTTTTAATTATAACTTTATCTTAATACTTATGTTTGTTTATTTTTTAAATGTAATTAATAACCGTGTCCCCAAAATGTATTAACAACCGAAGAATTACGCATGACTGTAAATGTCTATGGAATAAGAAGGACTCCCTCACTGCTGCCTTGTCACTCAGATTTGCCAAATGTAGTGAAGCCCTACGACGTAAAAGATACCTTAAGTGTCTTGATATTCAGATAGCTGAGCTTAACTGTATCTGTTAATAGATATACCTGAGCACTATCTCTACGTAACCCACACTCTGTACTCTGATATGTTAAAAAACTTCAGAAAACTAAACATATAAAAAAAAATCATATTTCAAGTATAGGTGTGCATTAGTATTTCTCCATGAATTTAAGATATCACCTCAAGCTTTGTCACTACACACTCTTTGGTGAAGAATGAGTTGTAGATTCCAACTGACTTCCGTACAACTTCCATAGAGCAAGACATTCATAAATGCCTTGGTGATAATTTTGTTCAAGAGTCCTCCTTGTTACATCAGAGAGTAACCTAATGAATGACGCTAGTTTAAGGCACCCAGTGTGAGCGGATCTGGAGTCTCCACTCACACACAAGATGGTAAGGAGGACCTTCAGCATGCTTCCTGACATGTTGTAAAGTAGGCAATGTACTGGTATACCACATGGTTTAAAGGACTTACATGTGCAATGACTTTTTTAGTCAATATAAAAATTGTACTCGTAAATCCAGCATGTTGCGTACTAAGTCAGACTTATAGTCACAAATGGCTGTGAATCGGGCGCTTCGATTTTCTAGAAGAGGCAGATCCTTCTGAGGCAGCTGGGTCTTATGGTGTTGCAGGAATTCAGCTTAGAGACAGAAGTGTACCTTAGGATCACAGGATGTCAGAATGTAGGGACTGAGGGGCATATGTACAAGAACTGTCGCCATGCAGTATTGACGCTGATTAGCCGCAATTGTTTTATCGCTGCCTAACGCCAAATCCGAACTACATGTTTGCAATGTATTTACGATACTTGTCGTTAGGAACAGCAAGCGGCCATAAAAATTGCTGCTAACATGAGCGCCAAGAGGCAAAAAATAGACGCAAATGTGAAAAAAGTGACGTTCGCCCAAATAGCGGCAAGAGAACTCGCGCTAGGCGGCTGAACGTCATAGATTTACATCTAGCGAGAAAGAAAGCATTAACAAATGGTGCTAAGGAAGACCCCAAAAAATATAGCCCAGCAAGCAGAATGGAGGAGCCAGGACTAAGTACTCCACAGGAAAACAGCCCCCCCAGCAGCCAGGATGCCCAGCCTGAGTCCAAGGGGAAGAGGAAATGGAGGTTCAGTCAGAAGGAGAATGAGATCCTGATTGCGGAGGTGACAGAGCATCAACACCAGCTCTTTGTCAGCTCCAAAGTATCATTGGGGACCAAAAAGGCTATATGGCAGTCCATAGTGGATAAGGTGAACTGCACCGCTGAGGTCAAGAGGACAGTGACAGACTGCAAGAAATGCTGGCATGATGCCAAGTGCAAAACTAAGGAGAAACTGGCTACCAATCGCAAGGCTGCATTGCAGACCGGAAGTGGGAGTCCACCCACCCAGGAGGAGCTCGATCCCTTGGAGGAACAGGTGTCAGCTATCAACACAGAGGAGTCAGTGGTTAAAGTTGACGGACAGGACAGTGCTGAATGTGACCAGCTACAGGACCAACAGGTTAAGTACCAACAGGGAACAATGGGGGGGAAATGCGCAATGTTGTCCAGTCCAGGCACCTATGTCTCTGCACTCCCCCACACTGTGTGCAGGTCAAACGCTAGTCACCTGGCTACTCCATGCATAGAAAAAAATTAGCAAGTGAAGACCCATGTGTGTTTTGCACCAATGTTTGCATAGGGCAGTGTTGCTAGTGTCACAGCCGGCCTATACTAACACACATTGTAAGAGCAGCCATGCACATTGTAGACATGATACTGCACTTTCCTGTAGTAATGAATGCACTGGGGTACATATAGCAGAATGACACCAAGGCAGGAATCCTAACACTATAGTCCAATAGGCACATGTGTAAGTCCCATACAGCTTAATGTGCAGGTACAGATAGGAAAGGACAAGGATGTGTTTAACAGACTTGTGCAGAGTGCAAACCTGCACTCCCCTGTTCACACAGGAAGGGACAGCAAATGTGCTTATCTGTGCTGTGCAGCACAGTCACACATGTCTATGAATGTTGCCCCTCCATCACACCTGGCCCAATGCACACCAAGTACTACTAGTCATACATAGTGGCATAATGGTATCTCACAGGATCAACTAAACATCTGAGTGATGGTGTATCTGTGGGACATAGCTGCTAACTACACATGGGGATATGGACATTGTCAGTAGAAATCTCAACAACAGCAAACTAGATTGTGCACAGCTGTCAGGCCATGCATGCTCACACTACACATTGGTCAGCTGCCATGGCAAGGTCCACCTGAACACCTCTCCTCAACACAGAAAGGACTTGGTGTTGAGTTAAATGCAACCTAAGTACACCTGTGGAACATGGGACAGAGTAAACGTTAACAGGGGCAGTGCATAAATGCATATATATTGTTCCTGTCAACATGCATCCTTTCACAAATGCATGGGAGGACCATATACACTGGAGTATGTGTCATCCCACTGCACACCCCTGCGCTGATGCAAAAAGGTCAGCTGTGGACCAACACAGCCATCCTTGCACCATGGCACAAGGTTGTCTGTGTTGGTGCGTGACTGACTTCATCATTGCCAGTGCAGGGGAAAACACATGGGGAGGGCACACTCCTTCTGACTATGGTGCTGTCCTGTGTATGTGCAAGTATGCTGATTAGCATAGCTTAAGTGTCTGCTGTGCCTGGTTTTGACAAAATAATGGGAATAGGCCCCTTGGTAGGTGACTCTCACCATCCCTAAATACACTTGCATCTTGGCTGCTGCATGAGCCATGTCGCCCTGTATCAGCTTGCAATGTCAGCATGTTGGAGGTAGCCACACAAGATGTAAGTGGTGTAGGTACTAGAAAATCCACTTATGATCATGGTCCCATCATTGTGTGGCAGTAAGTCCGCTGCCAGGAGTTTAACACTAAACTGCCTGAGGGGTCAATGCACACATACAAGGGTGTGAAACAAAACAATAAGATGTCTGACACCCTTCAGATGACCAATTCAGTAGATGTTGCAAGGACATCAATGTCTGTCATACTTTAATTACTGCTCCAATAGACATCATCCACTCAGAGGTGGCACACAGTGCCACTGAACATAATGATCAAAACCTGATCTGTTCAATTAATAGACAGTGCCATCTACCATTCACAGCCTAATGTAACAGTTGTCCCATGTACAACAGAAGAATGGAAAGTGTCATGTCATGCACTTTGTATTTCACCAGTTAAAAAATTACAAACATGTAGCAGACAGCTACAATAGTATGTACCCTTTACATTGCAGAGGATGAACCCTTGCCTCCTGGTCAGCACCCTGTCCCAGACATGTACGGTGATGGCAACAACAAAGACACCTACCAAACATTGACCATGACACCCTCAAGAGCTCCTGGACTCCATAGGAACACCATCTCTGGACCCAGTGAGGGTCGGCAGTGTCGTGGCATCTCCACACATCCCGCCAAATAACCAACAGGCACCACCTACCACCACACCCACACCCTTGGACTCCAAGGACCCAACTGTCAAATTCAAACAGACTGTGGTAGGAGTCCAGTGGGAACTGGCTGATCAGGTGTGGGCGGGGATGGAGACCCTGGCAGCCACACTAGAGAGTGTCCCTAGATGCCTCAGTCCAAACAGGGACAACTCTGCTGCCATCAGAGGCACCTACTCTCTGCTCTGTGGCCTCTAGCACTCCCTGGCTGACATCGATCATGTCATGATGCAGAGGCATAAACAACTGCCCTGCCAAAGTGGCACCAGCGATGTGGCCAAAGAGCTGCGGGCAATCTGGCAAACCTTGGAGACCATGGAGCCGAAGCAGGACACACACATGGCTGCCATGGCTGTCTTCAGCCTCAATGTTGCTGCTGTGTTGGAGAACCAGCAGATCATCCTTGGGGCAAGGATGCCTCACATTTTGGCACAGATGAATGCTGCTGCAGGCATAGCATCCACTTCTTCCACTCCTGATGTGTCTGTGCCTCCCTTACCTGCCACCAATACAAACAATACCTCACGGGAGACACCACACACATCAGAGGAGGAAGATGTGAATGGTACTTATTTTCAAAGGAAACGTCTGCGGTAGCACTCATCTGTACCAAATGGCCAGTTTCTGCTTAGCCCTGTGCTCACCAACATGGCTTGGAACATCTGCTGTCACTGTCTTCATCATGACTTTGCCCTGTTCACCTTGAACATTTGTGGACTGCCTATGTGGCCTTTCCTCCCCAATGACACTGCAGTCATCCTTCTGACTGACATTTCCCAATTCCTCTACATGTCACTTGACATGTTCCCCACAAGGACTCTGTCTGGACATCCACTGGCTATATACATAATTTGGGATTGTTGTCCAATGAACTGTCCCTGTAAGACCAAGTGTGTTTTTCACATGTAAATAAATGCATCTTTAATTGCCAGATGTGCGTTGTCTGTCACTATGAAACAGGACAAGTGTCAACAATGACTAATCTGTGTAGCCACTACATCAAATACTGAGTAAAGTTGAAACTTTGGTGTCTGCAGACTCTGGGACCTTGATAGGCAGTGAGATGTCAAAACATGTGTGAAGCACATAATGTCAGATGTACATTGAGTCCTAAATCAAGGTGGCCACAATAATGTTTAACTGGTAACGTCCCCTCAAAGTGAAGGGTAAAAACATTCTATCTACAAGTGTCATGTCCAACCATGGTAACTAGTGAACCATACCTCACTGGGGTGACAAGCAAATGTAGAGAGTGCCAAAGGGCATGAGGCAGTAAACAGGGAACCACTCCACATACCAACATTACGTACAGAAATCATAGGGCGCACCATTTCTCCAAGACCTATTGCTTTCGTAACACACAATAATCTTGTATAGGCAACTCATTTAGCACCCTATCTCCATGCAATGAGAAGAGCCACATATTGAATTCTATATTGTATGTGTTAGATCATGTCAATCAATAGGCTGCACCACAGTACCCTGTCCTTACATCATGAGCCACTCACACATGTTGTGCAACAATACAAGTTAGGGTAACAGATGAAATCCACATAAATCTTAGCTCAATACATCTCTGATACACATTAAACATTACTGACACCACAATGTAGAAAAAGGTGTAAGTTTATTTTAAATAGAAACTATCTAAATCTAAGCCTTTCTACCCTATTCTAAAGTCCTAACCTAACCTATACTACTCTACCTTATCCTAATTAGCCTTAACACTACCCTAACTAACCTTATCTTATCCTACACAATTAACAACAAATATTAAACATCAACCGCCCAACGTCCTTAAGGCACATATGAAGACAGGATAAAGACAGCTATACTTAAACGTAAACTACCTACACATGGTATAATTTACAAGCAGGCGGGATGCTTGGTTACTTTTCTGTACACCCACTTGTACCTAAGGTGGCCATTTGAACTACACCAGAATGTCAGAAACTTTTGATGTACTTATGACATTGACTCCTTACAAAGTTGCAGCTACATTTCAGTACATCCATAAGGACGAATATCTACTCCATGCTTATCAGGAAAGGCTGTCACTTACCTATGCTCATACTGACATATGTGATGGTAACACTGTAACAGTGAAACTGGTGCACTATATGCCAATGCACAATAGCCATGTAAAGGGACCTACTTTCTTATAGGCCATGAAATTTTACTGATATATGTAATTGTGTCCCTTAATTCATGGTTCCAAACAGCTTAAACCAAACATGATACACATCGCATTGCAGTAACATTTGTGTACTTACGTGTGGGCCCGCCGACTGTGATGCCAATTAAGTCCAGCCGGTCTGACTCCCTGCCCACAAGATCCTGCCAGTGATGTTTCAGTTGGCGGCTCTACCTGTCCACTCCATGAATCTGCATTATCTGCTGCCTGATGTTCTCCCATCTGCTCTTCCGGACTTGGACAGGGTATCCCTGTATTACTCTTCTACCTGCTTCAATCATCCTTGGCAGGTAGTGCATCACCAGCCATACAAAGGTGTCCAATTCCTTGGAGTCCATGTGCCTACTGTACCTTGGGCCTGACATGATCCCACCCAGTACTGTAACCATCTAGCCTAACTATTACCCCTTAAAATTCCCTGACACCCTAGATACACACTATCCCAAAAGACTGACACCCAAGACTTAACAATGCACTAGTCAGTCAGTCAAAATAACTTTATTTTGCCTATACAGTATCGGCATAAAAAGTATTCTACAAACACATATGCATCAATAATTAAAACAACCATTAAAATTTAGACTAACATGTAATAAAACATGATTTGAGAGAAAGCGATAGAAAATTTTTGTTTAAAAATAGTCATAAGATAAAATAACAGTGATTCATACATATATACACGAATATTATACAAACCAACGTCTTAAATTACATTTTAGATATCAGGATAACGATTTAATCTCCTTTTACTTAAAACAGATATGAAAAACGAGGCCATGGAAAAACATGTAACGGGATCAGACAGTGACTGAAGATAATATAGGGCTACACGACATTGTCTGAAATTCATTTTCCACATGTAAATAAATGCACAAATTACACACACAAATGGACACAAATTACACAACAGGGACAGCAGACACAGCACAACAACACCTCTGACTCCCATCCACACTGTCCAGCACAAAAAAGCACCACCACTTTCAAGCACAGACAGTAAAACTGTGAGTAAATGTGAAATTAACAGCTACTTTACAGTTCCTGGGTTCCTACATGCAATCCACATTGCAGCATTACTTCATTTCCTGTGTGGAAGCTGGACTTTTTAAGCTCAGTGTGAAATTTTTACCCGCAAACACACTTAAACTCTATGGCACTAGAGGCTTTCCTACAATTTTCACAATGGAAATGTAGCCTATGAGACAGTGCGGCATATTTTTGGGATGCTGTTGGTAAAAAGTTTCACAAACGTGTCTAGCGAGATATTTTTATGTCGCTAATAATGTCATATCTAGTGAATTGTTCTACATTATGTGTTGTCTGTGTTCCTAATTACTGTGTGTGATATATATTATATGATGTGTGTTGTAGTGCTGTTTTCACTGGTAGCTATTGTGTATAATGTGTGGCACCTATCATACACATGTGTGAACATCTGTGTCATGGGATGTGTATTGTAAGTGTGACCCACAGAATTGATAGACATTTGCACACTTATCCATGGGTGGTATGTGCAGATGCCAGTTAATGCCTACCTAGTACTATGTATATGGTAGACTCCATGTTGCACAAGTCAACCTATGAAATGGATAAACTTAAATACATGTATCATTACTCAATTTGACACATTTAGCACATTGAAGGGCTTAAGAAGTTGTCCGGAGATGTAGGTGTCCAACTAGTGCCTTCACACACACATGCAAGGGTGTGTATAGATGAGGCTATGTGACTCATTGCAAGAGTACCATTTGCATCCACATGCCATGTCCCACACAACAGTGACTGTGCTCACAATAGTAGGCAACAAACCTGTCACCAATTGCAGATGTGGTATTTTGTATTACCATTCATTGTTTGGGATGTCCCTGTACTTCTTGATGACAGTATGTCCACGTACATCACTCCATATTAACATTATGCATCCATTTATTGTAGTAGTAACATTGCATTGGGAGTAAATGTGCACCACATTGTCATTGGCAAGGTTTATATCACTAGCTAACGTCTATTGTCATTTGCCTAAAATATCTGATAGTGACATGTCACCAAATAGTGTGCAATTTGCGCAGGTTTAATGTAGTTGTGTGGGTAGGTTTCCATGCACATCCTATTTGCTATACTGCAATGTACCCCAAATATTACTTGGCTCTACAGGTATGCACAAGTATGAGACCACACACATGGCTAGCATCAGGAGTGGCACACAAACACCTGCTGTCTGGCATCTATGTGACCACACCAAGATCATAGCAGCTCCCAATGGTGACCCATTTGCATATTGTAGTTGGTATGTGCTACATAATTCCTGGTACCAGATGATGCAATGGATTGTATCAGATACCCTGCTACATAAGTAGTGGATAACATATCTGGAACAAATACTCTATGCCAGATGTGTCTTGTGATATTAGGATTGAAATGCTTTCACGGTGTGATTTTAGTGGATGTTTATTCATGGACAGAGGCACAGTTGTCACATTACAGTATTGTTAGTCATGCTTTCTGATGATCTTCAGTCTGAGAAGAAATTAGGGATGATTTGATCCCTCCGCTTTGTTGCTGCTGATGACGTTGCCGGTTGCATTGGCTCATCTTCCCCTTCCTCACCATCATCTGGCATTTCTGCTTCAACATTGTCCTCTGGCAAAGGCACATTTGTCCTGACACATATGTTGTACAGGATGCAGCACAGCAAAATGATCTTGTACACCAGGCGGGGGGAGTACAGTAACCTACCCCCAGATGCAGCATGGCAGCAGAAACGTGACTTGAGGACACCAAAAGTCAGCTCCACAATGGACCTGCTTTGGCCAAGTGCTTGACTAAAAGTCATATGTGCTTGGTTTTGGGGATACTTCACGGGTGTCATTACCCAGGGCATCAGTGAATCTCCTTGGTCAGCTAAGAAAAAAAAAAAATAGGACTTATATTAGTCAGCACTCATGATGAGGGTTATTACTACATTGGTCATCAATGTGGCCTGCGTCCTGCTTTATACAAGTATATTACACACACACAAGTACATGTCATGACAATGCATCACTTACATACAAGTTGAAATTAGTACTGGGGAACACACAATAACACAGACTAGTGTGCTATACTCTGTTTTGGCTTCAATACGTGCCATTCAGCAAAGTGACGATGGCTTGTAGGTTCTGCTCAGTCACCAATGACATACAATTTTTCCATTGCCTTTGATTAGGCTTTTGTCTTCCAACTTTTGCTTGTGTTGACGTATGTGCACCATCCCTTAAATGTTTGCTCATCATTTAGTGATGCATGACAATTTACAGTAGCTGTTGGAGTATCCTCCTTCTGCCACACAGCATTTCTACATATCTCAATGCATCTACCTTTTTCTATGTATCAGGCAGGGAATTGTCAGTGGAGTCATATGCACATGTGTATTCTTTTACTGCACATGGTGGTACACCGAGCCCACAGTGGGGACAGTATATAGAAGTTTGAACATGTGCTGTGATATTGAACAGGACAGTTGCACCAGTGTACTACATACACCACTATGCAAATGATCAAGGGTTTAGTGTAAGACAGCTTTCACCTAAATCGGTATCCTTTCATTGTGTGTTGGCACTGCCAGAGGCAGTGCCGTTTTACCCAATGACACTCACAATATGTCCCTGGAAACGTAGTTGTTAGTTGTCATAGGGGATATAGTTTGTTCATTAGAGGGCACCGCATGCTCATGGATGTCTACAAAAGGTTGACTAACCAAACCCCCCTCCAACCACAGCACCCAATGGCTCCTAGGCCTAGAAGCCCTTGGTCAACTGGCCCACCCTCACCTCTGACACCATTCTCAAGATCATGATGAGCATCGACTCTGGAGCACCCTCTGATCCCTGCCCTCGCCACATCTTCAACAGAGCCAGCACTTCCATTGCAGCCAACCTCTGCCACAACATCAACTGCTCCATTGAGTCAGCCACCTTCCCGGAATACTGGAAGGACACAGAGATCACCCCCCCCAGCTTAAGATACCCTCTGCCATCCCAACAGTCCTCAGGTAACCACTTAGCAATCTCCCTGCTAACCTTTCCCAGGCAAAGACGTTGTGAAAGCCATCATCAGCCAACTCTCAGAATTCATTGGGATAGACCACATAATGGACCTCTTCCAATCGGATTTCAGAAGCAACCACGGCACCAGGACCGCTACAGACAATATCCACACCCATCTTGACCAAGGCAAAACTGCTGCCCTCATCCTGCTGAACTTCACAGTCACCGTCAACACTATCTCCAACCACACCTTCTGCGCAAGACTCCATGACCCTGGCATCCACAATAGAGTCCTGGAATGGGTCCGCTCCTTCCTCACCAGCCAAACACAGAGAGTCAGACTTCCAACTTTAAATTCAGAACCCACAGTGATCAGCTGCAGAGTGCCTCAGGAACCCTCCCTGTGCCACACACTCCTCAACATGTACATGGCCACACTTGCAGCCTTCATCTGAAGCCAGTAAGCCAAATTCTTCTACTATGCCAACAACACATAGCTAATTCTGTCCCTCACCAATGGACAAACAGCCACCAACAGCAACTTTCACAACGGGATGGAGGCAGTCGCCACCTGGATGGAGGACTTCTGCCTCAAGCTTCACTCAGACAAGAACAATGTCCTCATCCTGGGCTCAACCTACTCCTCCTGGGACAACTCCTGGGGGACAGCAGCCCTCACCACCTCCCCCCACAATACCTCAGTATTATCCTGGACTCCTCCCTCTCAATGAACTGCAACATCAATAGTGTTTCATCCTACTGTTTCCACACACTCTGCCTGCCATGTAAGATCTTCAAGTGTATGCCCCCTCAGCCCTGGAAAACTGTCACCCACGCGCTTGTCTGCTCCAGACTCAACTACGGAACCACAGTCTACGCCAGCACAACCCGGGAACTTCTAGAGTGACCGGAGACCATCCAGGACACCTCCACCAGACTCATCCTACACATCACACACCACATCCACATCACTGGCCATCTGACAGACCTTCACTGGCTACCTATAAACAAAGGGATTACTTTCATGCTCCTCACACATACCTACTAAGCCCTCCACAATGCCTGACCTCTTTGCTCAACCACCACCTCTCCTCCTACACTCCCACCAGGCCTCTCTGCTCCATTCAACTGGCCCTGGCCATGATCCCACAGATTCACAAGACCACAGCTGGAGGAAGTACCTTCTTCTGACTCATGGCAAAGACCTGGAACTCCCTCCCTCTGCATGTCAGACAATCACCATTGCTGCTGCTATTTTGGGAGGACTTCAAGACCTGGCTCTTCAACTGAACTGCAGATCCACCCCCCCCCCCTCAGTGCATTGAGACCCTCACATGTGAATAGTCGCACAATATAGGGTTAATGTTTGTTACGTTGATTAAGTTGATGTGGCCCACGCTGGCTTAATTGGTGACGACATGTGCAACTTGTCAGTTATATGTTGTACTTTTGCCTTTTTATGTGTGCAATATTTTGCGGACCGCAGCTACTATGTATGCACAATAGAATTCTACGCAAGACCTGTTTGACATTGTTTTCCTACGTGCTTTTTTTAAAATGTTTGTTTATTTGCATTTTCTCATACATAACAAATTGCAAGATTACACATTTCTGCTGAAAACTCATAAAATCAGTATGCTTACACCAAACGTAACAATTACAATAACTTTGGACAGTCGTACTGTATAGTTGATAGGAAGCAGTGACATACATTTGCATTATCGGTGCCTGCAAGCCTTGTTGTAGTGGAGCCATAAAATATCTAGCTAATCCACCATCCCATGCGTGTTTTTACTGGTCTCGCATCAATTCCTTATTTACAAAGTTGGGGGACTTTGGCAAATGCCCCCTGCGGCAGGAGATTCTGCACCAGCGGTTTCAGATTGTTTTATAAGCATCCACTCTAATATAGGGCTTCAAATGTCTTCAGGTCTAGACGCTGTGGTATGAGTTCCGAAAATGTAGAGAGCTGAGTCTGGCAATAGGTAATATCCCGCAACCAAGCCTTGACAGATGGGGCACTTGGTTTCCCCCAGTGTATGGCTACCCTGAGTTTGGCCAATAATAGTAGCATAGCGTGTAGTTTCCGGGTGTCGGCATGGGTCTCCTTCACATACCCCAACAGTCCTATCAACGGAGTGGGTGCTGTCGGTACGTTCAGGACCTCCCCAACAGTATTAAATATGTCTATCCAGTATTTCGCTATGGTGGGACATTTCCAAGCTACGTGCAAAAAATTGCTGACTTCGCCCTACATCATCAGCAGTCAGCATTTGGCCTCAGACCCATGCGGTGCAGCTGGGAAGGGGTTCTGTAAAATCTATGCAAATATTTAAACTGTATCAAGCGTAATTTATAATTAGGGGATAGCATCCTTAGTTGGCCACAACAGAATTTCCATTGCTCATCTGAGAGTGGCGGGTTTAATTCAGTGTTCCAGACCTGTAGTGCTTTGGGCTCTGTCACTGTAAATGTATTTTGCATGGTGCTGTGTAGCCGCTTGATGAGCCTGCGCTGCGATGGACCAACCAATATTTGCTCAAGGGCGTGCAGTGTGGGCGGTGGGTTGGGAAATGTGGTGTGCAGCTGGCAACATGTTGCTCTTACATGGTAGTATAAAAACAGTTCAGAGAAGTTAGATACTGTGCCCTGTTCCACAGTGGAAGGGGGTCGGAAGGTGTCATCTGGGTAAAGCTCTGCAAATGTGCTCATACCTAGTTTGTTAGCCAGAGTAACGTTCCCCTGTCCTCCAGCGGTGGCAGCTGGGGATAATGCGCCAATGACATCGAGGGGTCATACAAAACATCCACCTTGGCTCTTTTCCGCATGCCTTCCCAGCCCCATCTCATCGTCTCAACCATATCTATTTTATCCCGGGGGCGCTTGTATGGTTGAAATAACGCCACTGGAGTGGAGTCGGCGCAGCTTTGTCAGCCTCAACCACCACGAGCGGCTGAAATAGAGTGGGGTGAACCAAGTGATGTAAGAAATGTGCTTGCGCACAGTATGCATATAGCGGAATGTCTGACGCGCCTAAGCCTCCTTGCGCCAAGGGAAGGGTCAAGAGTTCCCATGACACTCTGGCTTGTTTTCTGGCCCACACCAGAGACACCATCAGCGATCGCATTGTTTTGAAGAAGGCCTGTGTAAGTGGGAGGGGCAGATTTATGAACAGATATAAAAATGTAGGCAGGACTATCATTTTGGCAATCGCTATTTGCCCTGCCAGTGAGAGCGGTAGTTTGGACCAGGTCTTGATTTTGTTCTCTAGCCATGACACTGCTTTGCCATAATTTTCATCCCAGAGTTCTTGTATATTCTGGCTAAGCCATATTCCTGAATAACGCTCACGGCCTACGGCCCATTGAAGAGGGTAATCTAGTTGATGGGGCAGGGTGCATGTCGTTAATGGGAACAGGACTGATTTTGCCCAGTTAATCTGTATGCCAGACAGTCCCCCAAATCTTAGGATTTCGCGCAACACTAGGCTCAAGTTGTCCGCAGGATTGTTAATATTTAGAGTAATGTCATCTGCGTATAGCGAGACAATGATACCGTGGGTAGTGAATCCAAGTTCCCTGACCGCATGGTGTTGTCGAAGTATCGCGGCCAGCGGCTCCATGGCAATAGCAAAAAGTAAGGGGGACAGAGGGCAACCCTGTCTCGTGCCTCGGGTGATAGATAGTTGGGGGGGAGAGCAAGCCATTTAATCTAAGCCTGGCGGTGTGTGATGAATAGAGTAATTTTATCTGACTTATGTAGGTCGGACTGAATTCCAGTCTTGCTAGTATACTGAATAGGTATTTCCATTCGAGTGAATCAAAGGCCTTGGTGGCATCTAGAAGCGCCGCCAAAGTTGGGAATTGAGAGCCTCATTTATGAGGTTTTGCCGTAGGGCAGCGCAGCAGGCCTTCCTGCTGCGCTTCCCTATGGCAAAAGATAAGGGCAGGAATGCGCCGTATCTATAAGATACGGCGCATTCCTGTCCTTTTCCCTTGTGCCGGCGGACAATGGGCTGCCATGCCCCAACGTAGGCATCTTTGCACCATGGTGCAAGGGTGCCTGCATTGCGGGGATGATTATTTTTGTACAGGAAGGGAAACCTTTTTGTGCAAAAATAATCACAAGAGGCTTCTTCCTCTTTCTATGTGTGCTGCAGAATGCAGCACGCATAGAAAAAGGAAAAACGAGGAGAAATAAAGATATTTCTCCTCGTTGTGCCTCCCTTGCGCCTCCCCTGGGAGGCGTAAGCTTTTGGCGCTGCCTCAGATTTACGATTTCTCGTAAATCTGGGGCAGTGTCAAAAGGCCGTGGATGTTGCTGGGAACGCCCCCAGCAACACCCATTGCACGCCCCTTCAATGCAGAACACTGCGTTAAAGGGACTGATATTTATCAGGCAGCATTAAGCCCAACAAAGTGGCTTAGAGCTACCGGATAAATATCACGCAGGCTTCTGCGCCACGGAACGTCAAAAAAAGTGACGTTCCGGAGGCGCAAGGAGTCTCATAAATGAGGCCCTGAGGGTTTAAGTAGTGAAGCACTGAAAAGAAGGCACGTAGGTTGTGTGCCGTTGATCTGCCAGGAATAAAGCCAGATTGATCTTGCCTGGCTATCAAGGGTAACAAGGGCTGTAGTCTGTTAGCAAGGAGTTTAGCATAAATTTTGGTGTCAATATTTAGCAGTGAGAGAGGGCGATATGAGTCTCTTTCGTTGGGAGGTTTCCCAGGTTTAAGCAATGACAATATTATTGCTTCTCTCATTGTGGGAGGGAATATCCCCGAATCCTGAGCTTCCTCATATAAAGCCAGGAGTTGGGGCGCTAACAAATCGGCATAGGTTTTGTAGAAAGTAGCCGCTAACCCGTCCGAGCCAGGAGCCTTGCCAGAGGGGAGGCTATTTATCACTTGTGTGACATTCTCCACCGTGAAGGGCTCGTCTAAGTAGGCCCTATGGCCTTTGCTCAGCCACAACAATTCAATGGAGTCTAGATAGGACTGAAGTTACTCGGGACCATGCAAGAGGAGGAAGTGTACAGTGTGGAGTAGTATTTTGTAAATTGATCCAATATTTCCTGAGGACCTCTAACCATGTCCCGGTTATCATCTAGGATTTCTGAGATGAACAATTCAGTATTGGGTGTGCATAGGGTGTTGACCAGAGTTCTACCTGGCCTGTCGCCCTCCCCGTATCTACGGGCTTGGGCATATTTACCCAGGAACTTCACCTCCCTAACAGCTTCCTCTTCGTATTCTGAGATTTTATCCCTAATATCTCCCAGTATTTTTGTATCCTCGTTGCCGTGGTATTGTGACTCAAGATCTTTGATGTTGGTTTCCAGTTTATTAAGAGTTTGTCTAATGGATTTTAATACCCCAGCTTGTCTCAATATGCATTTCCCACGGATTACGGCTTTGAAAGCTTCACACAACGTGGCCTGCGTTTGTACCGAGCCAGAGTCAATGGAAAAGTATTCTACTATATCTTCCCTGATTTCTTCCCTAAATAATGTGTCTGGGAAGGCATATGGTGGTAGTCTCCAGCATGCCGCTTTCGGCAGACCATCTGGTATGGACAGTTTCAGAAGGACCGGAGCATGGTCCAACAGTGTCCTAGGCAAGTGTTGTATAGCTGTGGTCCAGGCTGCTACATCTTGGGACACCAACCTGAAATCTAATTGTGACCAGGCGTTGTGTTAAGCAGAGATGCAAGTGCCCTCGGTCACCGAGGGATGTCTTTGCCTCCATATGTGTGTTTACCCTCCCTCAGCAATGATATCGTTGATAGCAGCGTTTGATCTCGGGTGTAACCTGAGGGACCCTCCCTTCCTGTTGATGGCGTCATCCACCAGTGCATTAAAGTTCCCCCCCATATTAAGGTGTCGTAACCCACTGTGTTTATTTTGGCCCAAATGTTGTGAAAGAATTCCGGCTTGTCCATGTTTGGACCATATATCGCCGCCAGGGTCACATGCACTGTCCCTAGTTTACCTCCCAAGATCACATATCTCCCTCCTGGGTCGATATGCGACACAGTCAGCATCCAGGCCAATTCGCGCCTAATCAGTATGGACACCCCTCGGGCATAATTGGAGTAGACAGAAGAGTGGATAGCCCCCCAGCATCTGTTTTGTAGCTTGCTGAGCGAGGAGATGTTTAAGTGTGTTTCTTGGATGAAGCATATGTCGATATTGTGTCTGGTGAGATATGATTGGATAAGTCTGGATTTGCGGAAGTTATTTAACCCCTAATGTTCCATGTGAGGAGATTATAAGCTGTCATAACCAGGTGGTTTTGGTTCTCATGTATTTTGATGGCTGGCTTTGTCTAGCTGTTTTCCTAAGATAATGCAGGGTGCTGTTACGTGACGCCCGCAGATGTGTATGTGAGCAAAATATACAGGTAAGGCTTTGTACAAGACACAACTCATTGCTCCTAGTGCTTGACTGACGTAATTTTGTGTTGTCCTGACTAACCCATTTAACAACCCTGTCCCTCCCCCACCCCACTCTAACCCCACAATTAGGTTGAGCATAAAATCCCTCCCCAACAAACAAACTGTGCGCTGTGTCCCGGACTTGTGCCTGGGGGCAGGTAATGGGAGTTCTCCCTGGGGGCATGACTTTACCGGCTTACAGCCCCGCCTAGCGGTAGGGTGGCCGCACTTATGTGCAAGAACCCCGCAACCGCCTTGCTAATGTGGTGCTATAGAGGCGGTCGTGGCCTGCGACTGCATTACTACAATTGAAAAATTACTCGGTGCAGACCATTACAGTACAGATAGCTTATGGCAATACCTGGCACTGCATAGCACTGCGAGTCAATCATTGTCACTGAGTCCAGTTTCGTGGGATCATTAGAGGACGATTTTGCTACTCTTTTCGGGCTCCCGATGTGCTTAGCAAACTTCATGGCAGATTTGGCGTCCGTGAAGTGAGGAACTGCCCCTTCGTGGTTGCTCTTCAATTTAACCGGGTACAGCAATGCATATGATATTTCTGCTTGACGAAGAATCCATTTGACTGTCACAAATTCTCGCCTAGCTGCCTGGACAGCTGGAGTGAAGTCCGGGTATATGGAAATGTTATTACCTTTGTGGTTGATATTTCCTCTCTCCCCTGCCAGTCGGAGGATAGTGTCCTGATCATGATAATTCAATATTTGTGCGAGGATTGGTCTTGTCATGGCTCCTACCGGCGTTCTAGGTCCCAGACTTCGATGTGCCCTTTCTACAATAAACAGTGCTGATAGACCTGGGTCAAACAGTTCGTGCATCAGTTCCTCCACAAAAGTTTCCATCTTCGCGATCGCTGTTGTTTCCGGGATACCCGTAATTTGTAGATTGTTTCTACGCGAGCGGGCCACTAAGTCTTCGTTCTTGGCCTTGATAATATTAAGCACTTTGTCCATATTGAGTAATTGTTCTTTAGTTTCCAGTTGGAACTTGTGTACCTCAGTAGATCAGTTGTCTAATTGGTCCAAGCGCACTTCATGGGTGTCCACCTGTTTCTTTACCTGGTCGAGCCTAGAGGTAAGTATGTCCAGCTTATTATCAATGGTTTTTAAACTGGTTTTCATGTCGAGTAGCAGGGTACAGAGATCATCACTGCTGCCCTCAGCACCCTCTTTTACACTTGACTCCGTATCAGTGTCTGCCTCGTCCTTTTTGTGTCGGGTGAGTCTTTTGTGCTCAAAAGTAAGTTTGGCTTGTTTAGTGTCATGTTTCCCCATGATTCCACAATCTGCCAAGTCAGTATCAAAAGTGCGCAACGAGTGCGCCACCAGATCTTTCTCCGAATGTTTTCTCCGAATGTTTTCCTACATGCTTGAGTGCGTTGTGGTCTGTCATGTGTTTGAGATGTCCTTAGCAACAAGCAGGCCGTTCCCATAGGTCCCATTCTGGAAACGCTGATTGATGACACATTGCTGGAAGATGTAGGAGTCATGCACACAGCCAGGGTACTTTGCTAGCACATTGATAAAGAGTCCCAGATGGTCCACAATTGCCTGGGTGAATTCAATAGGTGTGCTTCCTGTTGCGGTATATGTGTGATTTTTCTGTAGGAGTCCCCAGTTGCACATGTGTGCAGTCCATTGCCCCCAACACATGTGGGAATCCCGCAATGGCATAGAAGCCTTGCTTGTTCTTCTGTTGTTGCTGCGCTGTGTTGGGGAAGTATAGGTACTGTGGCGTGAATCTAATGATGGCATCCAGGACAATGGGGAGGAATCTGGAAAAGGATGACTCGGACACAATGACACAATCTCAGGGCCATAAAAGATTACCGCCGAGCACCTCTGCCGTGGGACTTCATTCCCTTTGAGTCCGGCAGCTGCGTGCTCTGCAGAGGAACCAGAGAAACCATGACCTGTTGCACCCTGTATAATGTGGTAGCATGGGATGAGCGCTGTATATTGCTCCTGGCTCTGCAGTGCAACTTGTGCTTCCCTTTTGGCAAAAACCTGAAATGTGACACAACTACAGAGGAAGCATGAGGTGAGCGCTGCTTGGTGCCCTGATTCTGGACCTAGCTCGTGTTGAGCCCTTTTGTCTGCCTGTATTGGGAGTGCGGGTGCTGTTTACCCAATTCAGCAATGCGTGGAGAGCAATTGCTTTGTGTCTCAGGACACACACTTTGTTTCAGTGGCTGCTCATCGTCGGCGTGCCTGGGTCCCCAAAACCCTGCTGGGGACTGCAGTTGAGGCGCGCGGCCTCCGAAGGACTCCCCTGTTAGCGCAGCTTCCCCACCCCTCCCCTGTGTTGCCGGAGCAACCAGAGGGGCTGAGCAGAGAACAGAAAGTCACTGCCGTGCCAGAGGGATATGGTGATTTCCTGCGCTGCAAACCCGGGAGAAGAGAGACCGCCAGTAGCGGTCGGTGGTGGGAGTGCCGCCGGGCGCTGACGTGGGACGGGGGAGGGGCAGGGTGGGGGTAGTAAACTACGGATTACGGGCGATTACAGGTAAGTACACATATAAATAAATAAAACGAATTTCGTTTCTCGCGCTGCATCACATTTGGCGATGCAGCGCGAGAAACGAAATTCGTTTTATTTATTTATATGTGTACTTACCTGTAATCGCCCGTAATCCGTAGTTTACTACCCACCCACCCTGCCCCTCCCCCCGCCAGCACCCAGCGGCACTCACACCACCGACCGCTACTGGAGACCGCCCCAGAGGTCCTCAACAGAGATTCTCCCCCGCAGCCTCCCTTGCTCCCCTCAGAAGGTATTGCGAGTGAAGACATTCCCTGTGTCAGAGAAGCTGCCCTGCGCTCTTCCACGGGTGGCTCCGGGGAGATTCTTCTGTAATTTTTCCCACATGGCAAGTCCGAGCGGCTGCGAAGGGCCCCAGACACGCCGGTGTTCAAGTTGAGGCAGTCTATTACTTCGGGCATTAATTGACAGCCCGTACACGTGATGGCATTGAAAGCCACTGCCTGTAATTCTTTGCCTGCGAGGGGCGAAGCAAGGTCTCCTCAAGGATCACCACAGTGGGTGTCCTCCCTCTGGTTTGGGCATATCTGGGAGCACTGTATCTTGTTGTTGGGGGCATTGGATCTTGTTTGCAGGACGGAGTGAAACCTCAATGGAGGCTCCCACTTCTTGGAAGAAGGAATTCCCTGGAATTACCGTAATTCATGTAGTAGGTGTACAGGCATGCCTGTAACCTACGGCTGGTGCTAATTACCATATGATGTGTAGTAGGAGTACAGGAGCGCTATGCATTATGCTTTTATGGTGATTGATGTGCTTTATTCATGACTTGTTGCATTATATGTACAGTATTGATGATTCCTGTGATTTATCCTACCAAGTCTGCATTAACTGCAAGGTACTTATGATCTTCTGGTGATATATGTACTTTGTCTCCAAATAAGGTTACAATACTTACACTAATACAGGGATTTATGTACCTTTACATACTCTGCTGCATTTCATCCCCTGATGTTTCCTAAGCTATGTCGTTTTGCCTTGCACTGTCAGAACAACGAGTACTATTTCAGGTTTTGCAATAATCTGCACAGTTTTTATGATTCATCTTGTTTTGGTCTATGTGATATGTACAATATACTATATATTGCGCAAACACCTTACACATTGCCTCTGATAATAAGCCTGACTGCTTTGTCCAAGCTACCGGGGGTGAGCATAGGTTATCTTTGTTGTGTAACTTACTTTACCTGACTAGGGTGGCGGGTTCTGCTTGGCCTAGATACATACCCTAGCCAACCAGAAACCCCATTTCTAACAATGGCACAAAATAAATGTGTTATGTGTGGCTGTGCAAAGCAAAGGCAGTCTAAAACATTTAAAAGGTGAAACTAAGGGAGAACCAAAGTGGCTCCAAAAGGGAACTTACTACAATGGCTGCATATGAAAAGGCACATACTAGCCTCAATCTTGGCTCCTTTAAGCCATGACAATAAACCTTAGTAGAAAGATGTGGTTTGGTGCTCTATCAGTGTACTATATATAATATAGCTACTCCATAACTGAGTTTTAAATTAATTTTGGGGTACTGTGTATGAATTGGATTCCAACTAATGTGAACATGTTTACTTACAGGAGAATTCAAGGCTGCATAGAAAGCACTGCAGTTATTGAAAATAATGTTAGTTTACATCACGCCTTGTTACTTGTATGGTAATAAGATATTCCGTGTTAATTTGAGATTGATGAATTGGAACATGGTTTTTAATTAAAAGTTTACTGAATTAAAGGAAACAACATTTCAGTAAACATTTACGAATTAACATTTAATGATGCATGTCTTAATGAGTTTATGGCCATTTTTTCTAAAGCAAATTAGTAATGTGAGCCTCATATTCCCTGCTTGCTTCATGCGCTGAATGTTGGCAAGACTACATGAAGAATAGTTTATTTTTTTATTTTTACCTACGTTCTACATTGTTTTGTAGCTAATTACACAGACAGACACACATACGCACACGTGCACACGTGCTTACACACACACAGGCACACACATGCATCTGAATATGGTAATTACCTCATCATACAATTTTTCCCAGTTGAATTGTGAGTTTTGGCAGATCAAATTTGCAAAATTTACTGGGAAAAATGCCCAGTAATTACCAGTGCCTGCGGGTTTCGGTGACAAAGTACCAAAATCTGTATGTTATGCCCCATTTTAAAGGGCACAACTTGATATAGATGCACATTTTAAATTTCGATTTTCGGTACCACATTTCCAGCTGGGCAACTCGAAATGAGGGTTTTTATGTCTTGTCTTACTTTGTGTCCACTACTCAGAAATATATATTGCTCAGAACTAATGTCTTGTGTGAATTCACCCACTCTGAAGAGAATGGCCCTTATTTATGAAGGGCTTACGCTGCTGTTGCATCACTTTTCTGTGATGCTGCAATGGTGTAATCAATGCTCCACACTGCGCACTATTTACAAAGTAACGCATCTAGGCAGATGCCTCACTTTGTAAAGCCCTGCGCTACATTATACCTGGTCAGGTATAATGTATGCAGGGTGGGCGTTCCCCCATAAAAAAGGCTCGTAGAAGTGGTGCGGTGAAATCTATAAGATTTCCCTGGGCCACTTCTACGACTTCACTGCGTCAAATCTTTACGCCTGTATGCCGGCTCGAAGCAGGCATAAGGACTGACGCAGGGCCTTTCACATGGTACTCGTTATGCAATTATGCAAACAGATTTTCTGTTCTAATTCATATATTACATCAAGATTTGACACCATAATTCCACAACAACATTTTCTACAAGATCATTCATGTTTGTTGCATATTGCACTGTTTTTTTAAAGAAAGATTGCCACAATCTGCAGAAATTTACAATTTTTTACTAATGTAAATTGAACACTGTTATTAGTGGTGATGTTTATAGGAAACCCTCTCTGAAAAACACTTTCTCTTAGTTATGTTATTAGCAGATGCATCTCTGAGTCAATTATATTTCACCAGCAATATATGTGAACTTCCATCCCACCTCAAGAGAAAAGCTGCCTGAGATCAGAGCTCCTCTGCAGGGAGTTGTGTTCACCTGAAGAAACATGCCTTCTCTCCCTACAGCAAACTCTAAACTCTTGGCACCCCTTTTGGAGCACCCTCCCAGTATTTATCTGTGTCAACGTACCAAAATCTACAAATTTATGTGACCTTGATGAGTTTTTTCTTGAGGTCTTCGTTGGCACCCAACAAGCAATCAAAATGGTGTCAGACTCCTGAATTCACTTTATTCAAACTTTTTTTTAAATGTATTTTTATTGGTTTTATCATAGATCTCCATATTACCCAATAGACTGTTACATATGTCATGTCAGTACAACAATTGACAATTTGCATTTCACTGCAGCATTCAGTGAATAATGCAACAACTACATATCCCCTCTATTACAAATTCTGGTGTTCATTAGGTTCGTGACATTCCCCGTCATCTGCTGGTGTATAGTGAATGACCGAATGCGCAAAAGTTAGAAGTGTGCCAAAGACTGTGTCAGAGAAGCTGACAGTAAGGGCTGGAGCCCGAGTGTGAGAGCCCTGCGAGGTAGAGGGCCTATGTTGTTACAGGGCGTGATAGACCCAGCGAAACCTGCCTGAGTGGAGGCTGAAGAGAGTGCCACGTTGGCGTAGCCTTAAGGCTCAAGGAGTGCATCCTCAAGAGAAGAGACCTGCGAGAGGTCAAAGAGGAGACTTGTGAGAGCCCAGAGAAGAGACCTCCGAGAGGTCAAAGAGGAGACCTGCGAAAGGTCAGAGAAGAGACCTGCGAGAGGTCAGAGAAGAGACCTGCAAGAAGTTGGAGAAAAGACCTGCGAGAGGTCGGAGAAGATGACCTGTGACAGGTTGTAGAAGAAACATACGAGAGGTCGGAGAGGATGACCTGTGAGAGGTCAGAGAAGAGACCTACAAGAGGTCGGAGAGGATGACCTGTGAGAGGTTGGAGAGGATGACCTGTGAGAGGTCAGAGAGGATGACCCTCGAGGCTACTAGCCCCCCTCCCTTCTGTGCCTGACCCTAAGATGGCCACCCGAGGCACATAACTTACACCATCAAACTACCCACACAGGCGAATATCTAACTTTTGCACACAGTGGTGATCCCAGCAATCTCCACCGCCCTCACCTCGATCCGCCAGCACCGCCGAGTCTGCCTCTCCTTACGCTACGGACCGGACTGCTATCCCATCTCCCTATGTGCCTGACCATTTGATGGCCACCCAGGTCTAACTCTAGGGCTATCTACCGGTAATCTACACCGGTGTATCATTGATCAACCCCACTCCTATGGTAGGGTCACAGTTACATTCGTGCCCTGCTCCCCCGGGCCCAGAACGGAAGTCAAAGGAAGTCACCTTGACCCCCACTTTCATGACTGCCGGGCTATTTTCGTATCTGCCCACTGCCTGACCCCTGATATCTGACTGTATAATGGCCTCCTAAGAATATAACGTCCTCCTAGGAGTAACCCCCAGTCAAACACACCGGTGAGTCAACAACCAGCCCAAGAATATCAGCACAAATCTCTCTACTACTCTCACACTACCCTCAAAGGACGGCTCTGGAAACACTATCCCACCTTTCCCAAAGGGAGCTTGCCCCCGTCCTACCTAGACACAATGCCATCCGCCACGTCAGCCCACACCAACCCCTCTTCTGCGAACCACTTAAAACCACACAGCCCGAACTCCTTCTTGATCAGTTTCCCGCCTAACATCTCACCCAAAGCGAAAAAAAACTTTAAGCAAAAACTGATCAGACAACATCCTGAATCACTGTTCGCGGACCTCTACCACTGCTCCTCCAAAGGACAGGTAAAAATGGATCTCATTTTCCACACTGAAAGACCCGAAATATGGAACTCCATCCTCAGATCGCAGTTCAATATTTCCAAAACTTAATAACACTTCACATAGCTGCAAACTGACATTCTCAGCTCCGAACAGCACTAGGCGAATTGGAAACACCACTGTGACCATCTACTCCAACGGCACAGTCCTGATACAAGCCAACAACGACAATCTCGAATCCTTTGACGCCTTCTTCCCATCTCTCCAGACTGCCCCCTCACACGCACTCCCCCCCTGCCCCCCTCCTCCTCTCCCTGACGAACCGGACCCGCCAGCAGAACTCACCCACCATTCCGGTGCCCCCTAGTAACTACACCCGCCTTTCGCCACGTGACATCTCCCTCACCACTACCAAAGAGAACAAGGCCCCACTTCTACCCCCCTCCGGCAATCACCCCCACCCGCCACCTGCCCTCCATCCCCCCAACCCACTTCGAACGACTTTAACACACAATCTGTGACTCCCAACCACCTCTCCAGACCCACATGCAATAAAACACCGACACCCCAACACGACCACCATCACCCTGCACTCACGGCCCCCCCTAGAACCCACACGGACAGCACACCCACAAAAAGGTAACCCAACAACGTGAGGCTCTCCCCCTCAAGGTTTAACATACCTGCCCAGAACACCCTCACCGACATAGAGACTGGGCAGCGACTCACCCTGCTTGAAACCCAGATAGCAACTATAATCCAGGGTTTTAGCGAAATCCTATCCAACCTCGCCGCGCCCCATCAGCCTCACCGTATCCCCTCCTTCCCCACCCGTACACAACAAAGGCCTTCCAAGGCTCCCCACCAGAGATGGATCTCTACCCCCCTCTCTAATCAGACACAGAGACCCAAAAGAACTAGAGATGCAACATCTGAGAGTGAAGCGGCAGACCTCGCTTCCTCGTACGACAATCCTATTACTGTCACCCTCCAATCCAAAATCCAGGTGATCACCGGACTGGGAAGAGACCAGGCCCTCCCAAGATCCCCTAGACCCCCGGCCACCCGCACTACCATCCCCATGGCCCCCGAACGAAGAAACCCAAAACAGAGACAACCCCCACCAACTGCATGCTCATAAACTGCAGATCAGCCACCAAGCATGCCACAGAGCTAGCGGAATCCATCCTCACCCATGACATAGACATAGCATTCATCACCAAGACTTGGCTAAATGATTCCTCCTTACCACTCCTGGATACTCTTGTGCCCCCAGGCTGTGCAATCATCAACAAAGATAGAAAAGACCAAAGAGGTGGAGGCATAGCAATCATCCACAAAAACAATATTTCCGTGACGGAAACTGACTCCTTCAACTACAACACCTTTGAATGCCTAACCGTCAACATTAACACTAGCAACAACAAAACACTAATCTGCCACCTTATCTACCACCCCCCAGGTAACACCACCACATTCACGGAACACCTGTCTGACCTGATTGCCCACTGCTCTCTCCAAGATGCGAACAACTTAATTCTGGGCGACCTCAACCTACACTGGAATGAAGAAAACAACCTGCTAATCCAGAACCTGAATGAACTGCTACTCAGCAACAACCTTACCCAACACTGAACAAAGGAAACCCACAACAAAGGAGCAATCCTAGATGCCATTATCGCCCAACGCGACACAGTCACGATAAACGACACCCTGCCCGTGGATTGGTCTGACCACCACTTAATCCTATTCTACCTCACTCAACCGATCACATTCCAACCCCCCACCCAAGACCATCCCAAATGGACTAGAAACCTCACTCAGATCAACATGACTGACCTTGAGGAAAGGGTTAACTCCCTCCTCACTTCCTCCGCGGATGATCTATCCACAACAGAACTCACCGCCCACTACAACACAACCATGACATCCATTTTAGACCAAGTAGCCCCCGTGAAACAAAAAAAAAAACAGGAACATCCCATCCAGATCTTGGTTCAACACAGACATTAACAACGAAAGGAGACAACTTAGAGCTACAGAAAGACTATGGAGGAGCAACCCCTCCACAAGCCTACCCGAACAACTCAAAACAGCTCGAAGGAAGTACAAAAAACACATCAGCAGCGAAAAATCCACCTTTTTCTGCTCCGCCCTGGACAGCGCAAAAAACAGGCCCAACAAACTGTTTAAAATCATCAGGCAACAAACCTCCAAGCCCCCTGAATCCTCAATGCAGGCCTCCAAGGAACTGTTCGAAAACTTTGCCAACTTCTTCAAAGAAAAAATCACCAAGAATGAGCTCTCACTGGACATCAATGTCAACCCCGCCTGCAAAACCTTGCCCCCAGTGACAATGGACAGCACGTGCATGCACCCCACGAAAACATGGAAGTCCTTCAACCCCATCCCGGAAGCCGAGATCCTGAAGATGATCTCCACCTCCAAACCTGCCTCTCACGTCCTTGACCCTATACCCACCCAATTGGCCAAAAAACGGAAACTCTCCATAGCCCCGTTCTGGTGCAAGATCATAAACAGCTCCCTGAGAACCGGCATCATACCTGAATGCCTCAAAGTTGGCCAAGACACGCCACTACTAAAAAAACCAGGCCTTGACTCCAAGGACCTGAATAACTTCAGACCTGTCTCCAATCTCCCCCTCCTATCCAAAATCCTCGAAAAATGCGTCCTCTTACAACTGACTCAGCACATGGACAACATCAACCTTCTCGATCCCCACCAATCGGGTTTCAGAAAAGGCTATAGCACGAGACCGCGATCCTTAACATCACAGACGATATCCACAAATCCCTCGATACTGATCAATGCTGCCTACTCATTCTCCTGGACCTATCGGCAGCCTTTGACACGGTTGATCACCAACTACTCATCAAGGCTTTACAAGAAAGGGTAGGTGCTGATGAGGTGGTCCTACGCTGGTTCTCCTCCTTCTTACACAGCCGCTCGCAAAGGATACAAATCAAAAACTTTACTTCCAACCTACACCCCGTCAGCAGGGGCGTCCCTCACGGTTCAGTGCTCTCACCACAACTGTTCAACATATACATGGAACCCCTCACCACCATACTTAAAAATGCCAACATCCCTTTCCACCTATATGCAGATGACACCCAGATCTATCTAGAAACCTCCTCCATAGATGACATCCACAGACTAAATGACACTCTAAAAGAAATCCAACATTGGCTGTCTCTAAATCACTTAAAACTCAATCAAGACAAAACTGAGATCCTCCTCATCTCCAACAAAGAAGAGAACCCTCAAATTGCAGAATGGCTAAAAGCTATGGATGCTCTCAACGGTAATCTCACTCTGGCAAACTCCGTAAAATCATTAGGAATCACCTTAGACCCAAAACTCGACATGGCCAAACACATTAAAAACTCCGCAAAGAGTGCCTTCCTCATTCTAAAGCTACTCAACAAAATTAAACCATTCATCGCAACCAAAGACCTCAAACAAGCCACCCAATCACTGGTGCTATCCAGTCTCGACTATGGGAATGCAACCCTCACTGGTACAACAAAATCCCACATAGCTCCCCTCAAAACAACTCTCAACGCAGCAGCCAGAATGGTCACTGGAATTAGGAAATACGATCACATTTCACCAGCACTCAGAGAACTAAAATGGCTCCCAGTCGAACTGCGTGCCAGCTTCAGAACTGCCTGCCTCACGCACAAAGCCTTACACACAGGAAAACCAGACTACCTGGCCGCCAAACTCAAGAGGGCTGGTCAGACAAGAAACCTCAGGAGCTCCAATACCCTACTTCTCATCCCTATGAAAACACGCAAACAAAAAAACGCTGCACGGTCCTTCGCCGGAAACGCGCCCAAAATCTGGAACTCCATCTCAGCAGATATCAGAACTATCTCGTCCTTCACAAAATTAAAAAAACACCTAAAAGTCCTCTTCCTCAACCGCTCCCCCCGAATGGATAGCCGCTGCCTTAACGCAAATCCCTACTCGCCGTTGCTCCCTGACATTGTATCACTAAGACCTACCTCCTCCTTGCTCTTTGTCCACTTCCTGTTCCTCCCCCCTAAGAGGTTCAATCCAAGACAACGTGCACTCAACGAGGTTATCTCAGGACTCACGTACTACCTCAATACCGCACAGCACACTTGGACTTCCGAACCAATATGTATAACACTGCTCTATTATATGACTCTTGCAAAAAAACTGTTGTAAAACGCTCTGATACCCCCGGGTCCGGCCAGCGCTATATAAAACTCCTTAATAAATAAATAAAATAAATGACCTGTGAGAGGTCGGAAAGGATGACCTGTGAGAGGTTGCAGAAGATGACCTGTGAGAGGTTGGAGAAGATGACCTGTGAGAGGTCGGAGAGAAGATTTCTAAGAAGTCTAAGGAAGTAGACCTAGAAGAGGTCGTGAAATGAAGAAGGTCACAACGAGAGCTCTGGTCACTGGATGAGGAGAAAGCATAGTCCTAGGGATAGGACATGGCCAGGGAGACCCATGTGAACTGCACGTCACATGGAGAGGCCTAGTCAGAAAAAGAAAGAGAGTAAGACGAGACAGGACCAGACTGCATCGTGAAGAGGAAGAAGATGAAGTGTAGAAGTGCCATGAGGCCACAAGTCTAAATCAGAGGAATAAGTGAAAAAATAAAGAAGAAGAGAATAGTGTGGAGTAGACACCTGGCACACCGCATAACGTGAGTATTGTTGAGTTCAAGTGATTCTCCAAGAACAACTCAGGAGCTGTTGGACATCTTGAGTAAAGAACTACACCTATGTAATACGCAGAGGTCAGTGAGGCATCCGTGGCACCATGAGAGGCTGGCTGTCTAGAAGTCTTCGGTTACACCAAGCAAACCTAAAGCCTGTGGAAGAGAGCAAGCTGGACCATTTGTACCATCCAACTTTGGGGTCGCACCTGAGACTGGATTGTGGTCCTTCTCGGACATCCTGAGATGACCTCGGTTGTGGGGTCTAGAAGAGGATCCGACCAATCCACACCAGACCGTGGCGATCCAGAGGCAAGAGCCTCAGGAATCTCTGGTGCGAGAGGAATCCCGACACGAGAGATGCATCTACAGCAGCTCCCCCGCAAGTCCCAGGAAGTACGAAGATCTCTTGTCGGAAGCTGGTTACCCAAAGACTGGTGCACCAGAGTCTGGATGGCAGGAGTAATCCAATCTGAAAACAACTACCCTCAATGCGGATCGAGTGAATTGAAGGTGGGACTCATAGCAATTCCTGCAGGGGCCTATAGTATGGTGTTGGAGCGACACTGTGAAGTCCACACAGTCCTGTGGAAGCCTGGTGAAAAGGACCTCAGGGGACTCCTGTGAGAGGGGAATTCTGGTAAGAGAAGGGAATCCTGGTGAGAGAAGGATGTCGGAGTTTACTCCACCATCATGCAGCCTGAAGCACTGCAGCATTTGAGGAAGATTCATCAACAATGACCAGGATGTCATCCGTCTTAGGAGGCTTGATGTTCATGGAGCTGGGACGCCTTTTGAAAATGTAACATCCACCGACTTCACTATCGCTTCACATGCACCATCACAGCAAACAGTGTATATAGACATTGTGTATAGACTTCCACGCACTGAGTCCAGGTAGGACAGGATCCACTCATCCTGTCCGGAAAGCAGCCTAATAGTCTCTGTGAAGTTTTCTGTTGTTGTTTTGTTCTCTATCACACATTGGACTTGTTGTTCTATTTTCAATAAAGTTTGAGAGGGATGTAGTGACTGGCTGGTCACTGTTCTAGTGTTCCTAATTGTTGGTTTGTACCAGCCACTCCCCGAAGGCTGGCTTATACTACCACCCCACACCCATCCATCACAGGTGCCACAGGTCATGTGACCCTGCCAATAAAAGGGGCTGGGCGCACATGCCCAGGGCCAGTTCCAGATACCATCACACTGAGTCTGTGTCATTACTTATACTGTATGGGGGCCTAGGGCCCCGACCCTTTACACTTAACTGTCAACTGATAAAAAGCGATTGTGACAGACATTTCAGTACAGAAAGAAAGCGTTACGAGAGCAGAAAGAAATGGTTGGAATGGTGAAGGTAAGAGGTGAAAATACAACAGTAATCCAACACCTTTCCCATGCTAGGAGAGGAGTGAGTCCACCCCTTTCTTGGAGTGAAAATCGAGCCACATCCAGGATAGAAAAGCTCAGATGACAGTTTGTTAATGCTCACAACCCTCAGAGGTTATAAGTATTCACAAACTCACAGGACTAACAAGGAAAACTATGCCTTGTTTCTCACCACCCAGGCCCCCCCACCACTGGCATGGTGTTTACTATGTACATGTATGCACTCTAGGATAGCTGCCAGGCATATAGAGTACATTTAAGGCCATAAACGTAGGATTACTGCAGTACATGGCTTTGTGATTCAGGCTCATGGGATTTTAGAGTGTTCTAGGGGTGCTAGGTCATAATACTGATTTTGTTCACATGCTCATATATCTTGAAATCAAGGTTCAAACCTTGAACTTTGATTTATACAGTAGCTCACACAGCACAAACATATTCTTACTAGGGGTGGGTGGCGAACTCCGCTCCGCCAGCAGAGTTTGCGGAGTTTTGTCAACTCTGCGCTCCGCTGGGAACGCGGAGTTCGGGCAAAAACTCAGATTCCGCGGCATGGTGGAGTTTGCCCCTGCCGCCCACCCTGAGGAGGACCAGGTCTTACCTGGGTCTGGCGTTCTCCGCCATGCCCAAGCTGCCCTCCTCCTGTCCTGGTCTCCTCGGTGCAAAGCTAACACCCTACGCTGTACGTCTTGGGAGAACTGCGCATGTGTGTGCGCATGCGCAGTCCTCACAAGTCGTACAGAGTACGGGTTTTGCTTTTGCACAGAGGAGACCAAGACAGGAAGAGGGCAGTCCGAGCATGGCGGAGAACACCAGACCCAGGTAAGTGCTGTAAAGCAGGTGGCAGTCTGGGGGTCAGGAACCCTCCAGGTCTGCTGCTTAATGACGCTGAAGGCAGAATCGGTTATGTTTTAATTTAGACCTTGATTCTCGTTCGCTTCACTCCCATTTTACTCATGAGTGTACTACGCAGAACGTCTAGCTACATTTTGAGTCTGGAGAGCATATGCATATTATATTGTCCTTTGCTAAAAGTTCATATGATAACTATGTTTCAACTGCGATTGCTAATAAAGCCAGTGGAAAAAGGAAATAAAACCATATATTTCTCTCAGGAAATTGTTGTGTTTGGAATATGCATTATAATTTGATACTGGAAAGTGATATCTTTTTTCTAAGAGTGGCAAAACTATTGCATATATGCTATCCCCCCGAGCAAGAGCGATTTGATTGGCTGCTTTACATTTGATTCACCAGTAAGGTTTCAGGTGACCAAAACCTAAACGCTGGTCCGTGAAAGTTCTGGAACACAGTTCTGGAGGGCAGAAACAGGGCACTGCTGAGAACTGAGTGGCTCCGACTCACCTTTGGCTAAATGACTGCCCCTGAAGAATGATGGGTGGTAGGTTACACCCCACTTTTACATTTTGAGTAGCTTCCTTCGAATTTTCAGCAAATCTAGCACTCTGATGTGACTTCAGTGTGACTGTAGTCAAGTCGATAATAAAATAAATACCCTACTACCAGAAATAGACAGTCTAGGACTCAAAATATAATGTGCTGTCAGCTGTGATGCCCTTTATGCCTATTTATTGCTACCCCCACCTTCACCATACATACTTCCTTGTTGGTCTACGGCTAGAAATATTTTTCAAAATGTCCAGCGGTAAAAAGCCCTAATCCGTGCCCTATGGAGCTGTTTTGCGACGGACGAACAGAGAAGGGGAAGAAGGAGCCCTCTTCAGTGAGTTACGTCTGAAGGAGCCTTGGCTTCCTGCAAGGAAAGTTTGCCTCTTGTCACCTCCCCAGAGAACGCACCTCACTGAGCTTCAAGTCTGTCACATTTTCAGACATGGTGTATGAACAACACTTTGCCTCTCGCCAAACACCAGCTTAATAAAGCTTCCAGACAAGGCCCATTGGTGGACTCGTGTGCGAGAGATGCAGTTTTCTTTCTCTTCGACTTCAATGTCAGGCTTAAATTATAGGGAAAATACCATTTCTTTTCGAGTATTGAAGGGTTCATCTTGAAGGGGGTGCAGTCCTGAAACAGTGAAGGCATAAGCGTATGGACGTCAATCAGGGGTGGCAGCTGCTGCACCTGGATTTCTGCTTGACAACTCTGGCATTGCCATTGGTCTGAGATTTCATCGAGGGAGTCGGTTCAAGAGTAGGGCGGAGCGGAATGCCACTGAGTTTTTAGGCAACTCCCTGGAATTCCGCGTAGTGGCACTCCACCAACTCCGCCCACCCCTGGTTCTTATTCCCACCAGGTGCCTCACCATTAATATAAACAAACTTGGCAATAAAGAGAACGTAAAACTGATGGGCTCGTTGTTGCGTGCAGGCGTTCATGTTTATTTAGCTCACTTTTTCCAATAATGCAACAGTAGCGCGTTACCTTGTCACAGTTTATGTAACCAAATGTTTTAAATGAAAAACTGATATCATGTCATGTGAGGTGATGTCATTTGATGCCAAATATTTAGCAGTGACGTCATTGGGTGTAAGATGAGAGCCAATGCGCAGTGATGTCACCTGATAAGCAGTGATGACATGGAGACGAAAAGGGGGTGTTAGTTATCACAGGGTATGATACGGCGCTTGCCTAGTGTCAATGAATGTGGCAAAAGGAGGGTTATCGATGCGGTGCAACAGGTGAGGGAAAACCCATAAGCCCTCAATTCTGGACACAGGTCCGTCAGTATATAACAACAAGTCCTGTGCACACGCATATGAGTAAATACAACATTAAAGGTAATCGTTGTTTAAGAATGATGACAAAGTGTTCTTTCTTGAAGTGTAGATTTAATGGTGTGTTACTTCACAGGCCAGCCAACACGTGTTTCGTCAGTGGGTGTATAACCCTTGACTTCTTCAGGGCTCAAGTAAAGTATGGCAAGTCTTTGGACCTTTCAACTGGTGATAATTCCGACCCAGCGGGTCCTAACAATCACTCCGATGCGTGAGTTCTCTTCTTTCAGTGCTTCAGTAAATCTCTTAAGGACGGTAATAATAATCAACTTCTGTCGCTGAATCTGGCTTTGTGTGCCACAATTATATCCTTCAAAGTTATATGCCAGTACGCCTCATTTAGGCAAAATAAAAGTAACGCAGCGCCATCCGCCGTGGGAAAGGCTCTGGCGAGTACGCCCTGTAACTCCTCACTCCGGCACCGTGTTTCACTTTCCGGTGGCATGTAACTTTGAAGGATATAATTGTGGCACACAAAGCCAGATTCAGCGACAGAAGTTGAATATTAATACCGTCCTTAAGAGATTTACTGAAGCACTATAAGAAGAGAACTCACGCATCGGAGTGATTGTTAGGACTCGCTGGGTCGGAATTATCACCAGTTGAAAGGTCCAAAGACTTGCCATACTTTACTTGAGCCCTGAAGAAGTCAAGGGTTTTACACCCACTGACGAAACACGGGTTGGATGGCCTGTGAAGTAACACACCATTAAATCTACACTTCAAGAAAGAACACTTTGTCATCATTCTTAAACAACAATTACCTTTAATGTTGTATTTACTCATATGCGTGTGCACAGGACTTGTTGTTAAGCAGTGATGACATGCAATATGACGTAATATCATGTGGTGAGGTGATGCCACATAATATCAGGTGACATCATGTGGCAAATTTGATATCATTTGATGTGAGGTTATTTCATGTACCATTGGATGTTGTTATACAGTAAGACATGATGTGAGGTGATGGCATGTGTGTCCCACTGTAATGCATATAGTGATGTGTTGTACAACCTATTGGAAGACAGAAACCCTGGCTTGTTGAATGTCCCATGGTCCCATTGCCTCTTTGCTGTGCCTTGCCAGAGCTTTACTGCCTCTCTAATGGTGAGTGCATTGCCAGTCAACCTGATAAAGTTGGAGGGTTGCCCCTTCAACAAGTATAACTCATTTAATGTGCTCAAGCATAATCTGTTTAACATTATTGAAAATTACAACTGCATTAATTTTTTATTTAGTAATATATTCTTCATCCTCTCGCCCTGACGTATCCTATGTGCATTATTCACAAAGGTATTTTCGTCCATAAACATAAAGTTATTAAGTACAAATATGCCTGGCAGGCATAAATGCAATTATTACTGCTGATTTTTCTGCCAGGAGTGTGGCAAAATCTACAGATGTTAGTCCCACTCTGGGGGTGTGAAGGGAGAATTCCAAGCCACAGTCTGTCTTGGAAGTTTGAGAACCCCCACAAATATGCATATTTGTGTGCATGCATGAACTCTGATCTAATCATTACTCACCCAGGAAAAGATTGTAAAGTTGCACTAGGAACTTCCATTTCATCACAATAAGGGGAACTTAAGCTTTCTCCACAGTGAAAAGTGTTTTACCACAGAGATTTTTTAAAAGTGTGCATTTGCACAGGGTACTCCATTCCCCTCGGAGCAGCATTCTACACTATGTAGTATTCTGCACAGGGGAAATAGGACCGCACTGGAGATGTCCCACCACATTTCTATCAGTTTGCCTAAAAAATGGATCAGTTACATAATATCGATGAATACAATGTCGAAACACAAAAATATCGGAAATTAAATAGTGCTAACAAAAATATCAACTTCCTAAATGTAACTAGTAAAACCACAAATATCGAGAATACAAATATCATTGTTAAAAATATTGATTTTACCTATATCACCAATAGAAACATTGAAAACAGAAATATCGTTACCTTTAAATAAATATGCCAAAAATATAGATTCACACAATATCGGCTACAATGTTATTGCCAAAATAATGAAATAGTTATTAATAAATATTTTAAAAATCACTTTTTATATAAAACAATTATTGGAAATAAACCTAAAACAATTTATGCA
Source organism: Calotriton arnoldi (assembly GCA_963921515.1). NCBI lineage: Eukaryota > Metazoa > Chordata > Amphibia > Caudata > Salamandridae > Calotriton > Calotriton arnoldi. The sequence goes on from CAWUFW010015333.1 coordinate 180,046, forward strand.
CATGTTTAAATTAAATATGAATAAATTACATCAACAAAATCTTTACCATTCACTCCAATAAAATATATACCTAAAATCATAACAATGCAACCCAAAAAACAATTACTATTTATTGCAAATATTAAATGACAACCTAAATAATAATAAATATACATATAAAAATAAATTTTTATTCAAAACTATTAAGCTATATATTTTAAATAAGCCTACATTAGGATTTACCATAGACGGCCATAAATGATAGAGCAAAATTCAAGCTAACTCTAAACCAAACAATAAAATAAAATTATAAACCACTTTGGGGCAGATTTACAAGCCCCTTGCGACACTTTTGCGCCGCCTTTGCGTCACTTTTGTGACGCAACGGCGGCGTAAAAAATGCAGCCAATTTACAACGTGATGCATCTAGGGAGATGCGTCACGTTGTAAAGCCCTGCGTCACATTATACCTGCGCCAGGTATAATGTATGCAGGGTGGGCGTTCTCCCACAGGAAAGCCTCGTAAAAGTGACGCAGTGAAATCTACAAGATTTCACTGCATCACTTAGGGCGCCACTGCGTCAAAACCTTACGCCTGCTTCAAGCAGGAGTAAGGAGTGACGCAGTGTAGTGGGAATAGGCCTCAAAATGCATTGCTGGTGTTGCGTCGTGCTGGCGACGCAACGCCAGCAATGCGTGACTTTTGCCCCAACAGATGCGTCAGAATTTCTGACGCATCTGTCAATCCTTGCGCCATGGTGCGCCGTATTGTAAATACGGCTCATCCATGGTGGCGCAAGGGTTTTTCAGGGTGGCGCAGGGAAAGTGACGCATCGCTACAGATGCGTCACTTTCTTGTAAATCTGCCCCTTTATATTTAACCAATAAAATCAGACAAACAATTAAATCAACAATATAAAAGGCACACTAATTTAAACAACGAAATACTTCAAAAACGAGAAACACAGCAAGACAGAGAGACATTGCTGGATCTCAACAACTACTTAATCAAGTAAGTAAAACCTATTTTTAAACTACTACTAACTATTTTTAAACTAAAACATACTTGTCAATAAAGTTAAAACCATAAAATAACAAATGATTAATAAAACACTCAAGACTTCTATCTCTTTACATGAACTTCCTAAAAGAGAAAACTACAATTCGAAAAAGTGATAAACTGCCAGAAAAAAATGAATACCACAAACCAGCAAAATATATACGAAAGTAAGTATACATAGATTATGAATGAACTATAAACTCACCCAAACAGCGAGTAAAAATAAACCTAAAGGCCTCATTCTCTACATACTGCCACCAAATTAACATTTATAGTGAAACTAACTTATTTTATCCAACAGAAAAGAAAGCACCTGTTCCACATTAGGACACCCCCAACGGAACAGCTGCAAAACCGTGTGAAACATATAGACACAACATACATGTGAGTACACAAAATATAAGTAGTTGCATAATTTTACATGTAATTAATAAACGTACAAACTTTAAAATATTGTGTATATTTATACTGTTACATTGCTTTCAGATACAATGACCAAGGAAGCAAAGTACATAACATTGCAGAAAGGAAAGCAGTAACTAAATCACATAGGCTACACCTAAACAGAAAATATCAATTGGAAATGTACTAAATATTATTCTAATGATGCTATGGGAGAGCAACTACAAAAAATATGTTGTAATTCATGTAAGAGAGCACAACCACCCCCAATGTGACAAAAATTGAAGTAAGGGAGATATTGCAGGATTTAAGAGAGGCAAGCACTAGTTCCCAGTTACTCACAACCAAAATCCTTAAAGACATAGGGGCCTTTCGTCCGCCCACCACCCTAGCGGTGCTGGGACCGGCTGCCAGTGGTGCGGCGGTCCCGCACAGGCGATTAGGATGCCACCGGCACTGTGGCGGTGGCATCCTCCATTCCCAGCATTGTGGCGGGCGGTGCTCACAGCACCGCCCACTACAATGCTGGGAATGCACTGTGTGCATCGTCATGCACAAGGTGACAGGCACCGCAAGGTGCCTCCCCCCACCTCCCCAATACCCTGGGGGCCTGCAACAGGCCCCCCGAATGGGCCCCCGAAAGCAAACTCCGTCTGGGTTTCCATGGCGGGGTCTCCGCCATGGAAAGCCCTGCATCGCTGCCCATTATAATATGGATGGCGGTGTCTAGCAGACATCGCCACCATATCCAGCCCCTTTTACGCACGGTCGACTGGTCGACCGGCGGAAAACCGGCAGACGGTCTTGCCGTCCGCCTGGGTCCCCACCGCTATACTAATATGGCGGTGGGGAAATGTGAGGCGGGCGGTGGGAAATAGCGGGCGGATCGCCACCGCCATACGGGCGGCGGCGATCCGCCCGCTATCCTAATGACCCCCATACTGCCTAAAGTCCCCAAACACACCACAGGCCAGCATCCACCTTTACCCACTTTAAAGCTTTTAATTGCACAAACTAAAAAAGTCACGAGTGTTACTCCTCCTGCCCCTAAAATGTACCAAGAGATACAAACACCTGAACATCTACTTATGGCACATAATGAAGAACCTTCCTTTTACATGACAACCTAAATAATGTGAAAAGAATCCTAATATTCTCTACCATGAATAATCTACTAACTCTTAGCCAATGTTAAATATGGATGATAGATGGGACCTTCAAAATGTGTCCCAAACCATTCACTCAGATATGCACCTTTGATGATGAATATAAAAACAAATATCCCTTTTATGTATGCCCTACTATCGAACAAACAAAGCAGCATTAACTATGACCTCTTACACCACATTAAGCATACAACAAATAACTACTATCCCCGAAAAATAATCATAGACTTTGAGCAAGCCATGATTCAAACAATTTAAAAACATTTGCTCCCACACAGCCATACAAGGCTGTTACTATCATTTCAATTAGAGCATATGGAGACAACTCCAACTATCTGCACTAAGGGCCTAATTACGAGAACGGTCGGTCAGATGACTGACCGCCATTGCAGTCGGATTGAGACCGCCTGACAAGGAGTCGGCAGTTCCACCCTCCATATTATGATAAGACCGCCATGTAGGTGGACAGAAACTGCTTTTTTCTACTGTGGCTTGTGCTGCTGCCCAGGAAAAGGGCTGCAGCACAAGCCGCAGTAGTAAAAGGCAGTTTGTGCACATCCATGCACCGTGTGCCAGGCACTATGTGATGCCTGGAACACGAAGCATGGATGTGTGTGAGGGGTACTACATGTGTCCCCCAGGCCACTTAGCAGTGGCCCACGGGGAAGGGGGCCCTGCTTGAGGCCCAAAAGTCCCTCTCCGACAGCCTTTACATGGTGGTGGGACCGCCATGAAAAGACTGTTGAAAAGCAACATCGTAATCCTGACAGCGGTGCCTGCGCCGCCTTCATTCATGATCACAATTCCAACCACTGCCCTGTCGGGATCAGTAGATCGTTTTGGAGGCAGCGGTCCGTCGCCCGACAGTCAAGGGTCCGACCGACTGCATCCTAATGCAGTGGTCAGCCCGAAGGGCTGTCTGTCGGCCGTCGGTGGTGGGACTACTGGCATCTTAATGATGCCCTAAGAATATTCTACAAACTGCCAATTTGCATTTGAAATTAAAAAAAGATAACACTAGCCTATGTACCTGTCACAGAGGTAGCCATCCACTACAATTTGCTCATAGAAAGCCCTTTCTACCAACAAAATGAAGACATATAAATCCCCCTAATGGATTATTTTGAAGACACGTGTGTTGGCAGACTGCATCTCTCTAGACACAGATGCCAACCCAAATTCCCATGCCATGGTGGAATGTCTATGACAGCACCTTGGCACAGGAGGCCAAAACAAACAACGCAGTGGAAGGATGGCACAATGCTTTCCAATCCACACTAGGCAGAACCCAACCTACACTCTATAAATGTATAGGAGCATTACAAACAGAGGAAAACTAACAACAACTAAGAATGGAGCAATCTGTTAGCCAAATTGCACCTAAAATTAGCAAGAAAAACAGAAGAATGTTCAACATGCTATAATTTTTAAATCAAAGTCAAACTCTTCATAAATACCAAAGGAGTAGATTACTTAGAAATAATAGCCAAAGTAGATTATGAAATATATTAACCTACCAAAGTAAAAAAAACTTGTCGCAAAATCTAAACCAACGTAACAAATCATTTTTTACTAAATAATAAATATCATTTTTTTACATCAGTCAAAAAGAAAAAAATCCAATATTAATGAAGACTGATATAATAAAATATTATATAAATTATTTAAATAAAAATGTAACTGTCACAAACCAAGAAGCTAAAAACAAACTCAATCCATCTCATAAATTAATTCCAACACATAAACCACACAATTCCAAATAACAATCATATAATATTTACACCAAGAATAAAATATCACATGTCTCACCCAAACAAAATGAAATAAATAAAACTTACTATTCTGTCGCTTTAGATCTTCCACTGTATCCACATGATAAAAAATAGTAACCCACCAAAAAATAGAACAATATTGCCCAAAAAGCCCCCCAAAAATGCATGTATGTAGGACCCATATAAAAAAACAGAAAAAGTATTTTAAAAAATAAAAATGCTCCAGGAAACTCAAAATAGAGGAGATCAAAATAAAAAGCATTGGTTTATTATAAACCAAAATTGAGTTCCTTAAAAAAAAGGAAACTCCTACTGCCCATAAGTCACGCTCGTAATCAAAAACCTGTAGAATAAATTAGAAAACTCCCCTGCAAAGCACATTACATTCCCCAAAATACATATACATAACACTTAACCATCAAAATATAATTAACATAACACAATTTAACATAACATAAAAATACATTGCTAAACCAAGTACAAAAATCCTAAACTACAAACTAGTGAAAAAACTATTAAAACACATAAATATGCTAAAAAGCCACAAACAACATTATACCTAACTTGTTGACCACCCGCTAAGCCCCACTACCCTCAAAACCCTTAAAAAATCCCTAAAAAAGGATTTAAATATTCTGATGAACAGCACCACCTCACCACAACCTGGTTCTGGGAAAATAGACTAAAAATAACACAAATAAATTACAAAATAGAAGGTGCAGTGAAAAACAAATGGGCTCTAAAAAATGGGAAAAAAGTGGAAAATGTACAACATAAAATAGTGATTAAATATATATATGTATATTTTTAAAAATCATTAATTGTTTAATTTTTTTTAACTTGATATAAATGTTTATTTTTTAGTTGAAATATATGTTTAAAAATTAAAATTATGCAATAAATAAACTTTGAAAACATAAAATAAAATGAGAAAAATGTGTTACATGTCTTTATTCTATAGAAAATGTAATTGATGATATTATTTTCTCCAAACATATACATACCTATTTATAATATTTCTAAACACCACCAATACTAAAAAAAATAGCTCAAACAACCTCTACTTAATACAAATATAATTAAAATAAAGGAAAACACACTAAAATTATAAAATTAAATAATCACGCTTTAACATAAATCAGTTTAAAAAAAGTATTGGACACTTAAATGGTATCATTTACTATTCCCAGTCCAATCTAACCATATTGAGGGACGGTGTTGGACACTAAAGGGGTAACATTTACAATTTTCACCGTAATCTAACTATACTGGGGGAAAGTGATGGACACCAAAGGGGTGACATTTACCATTTCCACTCCAATCTAAACCTATTTAGGAAGGTGTTGGACACCTAAGGGGTGACATTTAGTATTCCCACTCCAATCTAACCTTACTGGGGGAAGGCGTTGGATACTAAAGGAGTGACATTTAGGGGTCGATTCCGATTCGGGCCGGAAATTTCTCCGACCGAGCCGGACCCGGAGAGATTTCCGACCGAATCGGACCCGTGCAGTCCGACCGAACGAGTACGATGCGTCCGTATGTTATCGGACTCGAGTCGGTCGGACTCCCATTGATGTCAATGGGAGCCGGTCGCACAACGCGTACGCGGGCTCCCATTGACTCAATGGGTGCGAGTCGGACAAGGGCGCCCCTACAGCGGGTACGCGGCGAAGCGACTCGCGCCGCACACGCACAGGTAGGGGGACCCATGGGTCCCCCCTGTGTGCGACTCGCGTGGCTACGCGTACAGGGGGTCCGACACGGACCCCCAAAGTACGGCTCCGACAGCTCTTACGAGCCGGAGTGCGCGGCTCGGTCGGACTGCTCGCGGCGCGCATCGTACTTACCCGGCCGGGAAACGTCTCCATTGCGCGGTGCGAGTCGGAGTCCGAGCGAGTCGGTCGGAGCGGTTCGAGCCGGGAGCGAGTCGGTCGGAGCGGTCGGGACGCCCGGACGAGTCGGTCGGCGATTTCGCATCGTACTCGCTCGGCCGGACCCGCGTACGGTTCGGTCGGAAAACAGGGCTCCGAATCGGATCCGGTAAAGCCGAATCCGATTCGGAGCCCTACCGGCCGAGATCGGAATCGGCCCCTCTGTATTCCCATTCCAGTCTAACTATATTGTGGAAAGATATTGGTCACTAAAGGGGAGACATTCACTTTTCCCACTCCAGTCTTACCATATGGAAGAAGAAGTTGAACACTAAAGAGGTGACATTTAATTTCATCATCATGCCAAACTTTAATCAGCTAAAGAAGCCATAAAAGTGTACTTCACTCAAAGAAAATTCATATTGCTTAAAATACATATATACTTAAAAAGATACACAATAAATAATAAAATCACAATTAAAACAATTCTCATACACTGTTCATAGGATCAAACAATTCAAATTGCAAACATTCTTACAAAGTACAATATCTTCCCTTAACCCCTTGAGTGCTTATGACGGAACCACGCCGTCATGAGTCACGGGCGGCGTGTGCTCATAACGGCGTGGTTCCGTCATGCCGCTGCCGCTCCGCCCACGCGGTACTAATTCCCCGCAAGTGCGGGCGAATTAATGAGCGGGCGTGGGCATGACGGAACCACGCCGTCATGAGCACACGCCGCCCGTGACTCATGACGGCGTGGAGCCGTCATGAGCACCGAAGCGCCGCGTTCACCCCCTAACCCCCCCGCGCCGCGGCGGAATTCGCGCCGCGGCGAAGGGGTTAATCATCACACAGCAGATAAAGTTAAGCACTGCAGCACATACATTCAGACTACTCAACTGCTGAAAGAATCCTAGGGCCTCTTTGTGTTGTCTAATACTAGTAGCATGCAGAATTGGTAGCAAAAAGTGTTTCTGGACAGAAAAATAAAGCTGGCAAAGGAGTATAAAGTACATAGTGCTTTGTGAAGAGGCATTATAGCAGGAGCAAGATGGAAGCAAAGAATTTCAATCAACCTAGCTTGGAAATGCCACTAAGAAGTGATCAGCATTACAATAAAATCTATTGAGATAAAACCTACGCTTAACACTTCCCAGATAAAACAGTTGTTTATACTAGAATATAATTTCTCAAAGTCTTCCTGATGAAGCCTGGCTTGACTCTCCAGAAACGGGTCTTTTCCCTGCTTCTTTGCTCATGCCTCTATATTCTCTGGATTATGAAAAAACTCTGGCCGGCCCAAATCTACAAAGCCACTTTAAACATAGTTTATCCAGGGGATCTCCATAGCATTGTCTAAAGAAAGACAATCCTACAGTTACCTTGTGAAGTCGGCTTCCAGATTGCCCTCAGATCCTTAGCCAGAGAATTTAAGGGCTCATTTTAATCCTATCCACCATGGGGTCCACCCAACCTCAGAATAACACATAAAGGAGGGTGTGGATTGAGGTACAGCCAGAAGTCTATGCAAAAAATGTGTTTTCAGACTGCTGTAACTTTATACCCCCAGACATGTGCTCCATAGATTGCTAATGAAACATACTTACTTTTATAAATGTTAACTTACTGTCCAAAAGTTTGTGACCCAGTCTGCGTGAAAAGCTTAAAACTGACCCTATGGCTCTCTGGCACTGTTTTGCCCTGGTGTTATATAAACTGTTCCAATTTAAATTTGAGTCAAAATATGTAAAAGTTGTCACTTTAGATATAACCACCCCTCCTAAATGAAATGTCCTGTTTTTAGTGTTTTTTGGACCAATTATAATGGCAAATGATTTACTGAGATATATTTCAAGATCCAAATCACCCATAAAAGTATAAAAAGCATCAAGAAGGAGTTGTAGACCATTTGCCATTCTCAAGATTAAAACCGCATCATCCACATAAAGTAAACCTGGTAATGCACATGATTTCATTTGCTGTAGATCTTTCATTGTATTGCACAAACATTGTTCTAGTCCATTTACATAGATGAGAAAAAGCAAAGGAGCCATTACACAGCCTTGGCGGACCCCTGAGGAGAATTTAATGATAGGAGACCATTCACCCTCTGCCCCATAGCTGATCCTAAGCGCTGTATCCCAATGCATCCGCCCAAGTAGATCAATCAAGGCCTGCTCAATCCCCATACCCTCCATAATGGGCCAAAGCTTCACTCTGTTAACCATGTCAAAGGCACAGGAAAGGTCCATAAATGCTAAATGAATTGAACCTCTCCTGGCCTTGAGGTGCTCCCACTTATTAATTGGAGGTTCAAGCACTGTTCCACAGTGACCAAACCCGGTTGGATATCATACTGAACTCTAGACAGGCCTCTAATTTGGCAGCCAAAATCTAATATTTTATGAGAGCTGTCTCGGCGGGAGATTGGATGATAACAACATGGAAAGTGCCTGTTCCGTTTTTTTAAAGATGGGCACTTCCTTCCAAGATGGTACAAGTTGCCCCTTTATATCAGCCCTGATAACATTGCTTAACAGTGGGACTCAAAAGGCTATATTATCTTTGTACAAGTCTAGTGGCACACCATCTGGCCGTGGAGCCGTCCCAGGAAGACTCAGATGAATGCCAGCGCTTACATCCTTTACCTCAATAGTTTCATTAAATTGGACAAAATCCTCATATTTGCAAATTACCTGTTCCTTATTAACTGAGGTAATTTCCTTAATACCCAGGTTAAAAATGTTAGAGAAGTGATAAACCCAAGCCAGGACTGGTATAAGGGATACCATTGAAGGCCTTTGATAGCCTGACAAGAACGGCTGATTTACAACCTTCCAGAAGGCTGCATTACCCCCTGAAATAGCTGCCTCCTCCAGCTCCTCCCAAGCTTTCCATCTTAGCTCTGAATTGCTATTTTCAAGAAATTCCTTAAAGGATCTCCTGGGACACATTATGTCTATTTTAGAACATGGTTGCATTGATAAACCTAATTTTAATTTCTTGTGGGTGGCTATAAATGCATGGTTAAACCAACCCTGTGGAGAAAAAATATTAGAGGATCTAGTAAGCCCCTTGTCCATAGATAGACATAGGACATTATAGGCCTCTAAAACATTTTCTGGGGTTTCATTAAAAGAAGTCAGTGTAAAGATCGCATGATTATTATGCTTAAAAGCTTATGCAGAAAATCCTCCTTATCTATTCTGTCCCATTTCATTCTGGTACCTCTACTACGTGAATGTGATAAAGGCAAATTTTCATTTTGACCCTTCTTATCATATAGGTGTAAGTCAAAAACCATAACAAGCGGGTTATGAACGCTCATACAGGAGACTTCAACACCATGGTCCCTCAGTAAAACAGTTAGGTTCAAAGCGAAACTCTATCTCACTACCATTCCCAGGCCCTTTATATGTTAAGCGGGAAGTGACTCTTTAGCAAACACCACATTTTTGGACACTACAATCCTGTTCAGGGCCACCCCATATGGGACATGTTGGAAATGTATCGCATTCCCTCTGTTGTTTTACTGTTAGCACATAATTGTATGCTAAAATTCCCCACCCACACTAATAAAACCTCCTTTGTGTGACTGTCTTGAAATTTCGTCAGACTATTTTCAAGGTCAACAATTACAGTAGTATTATGCACATAGAAAATGTTACTGTAAAAATTAATTAACATAATATCAAAGGAGTTAGAGATCGGCAAAAGTGCCAGTTCATAATAAGGAGTAGAATCAATTACTTTTGTAAGAAGACCAGTTAATCTCACTGAGATCAAAATGGCCAAACCCCCTTTGGCTCTTCCTGCCCATTATGGAATAGCTTGACTACAAAAGGGAATGAAAGCCATTTAGACAAATATCCTTCATGGTTTTTTGCAGACAAATAATATCTGCCTTATTAATACAAGTTAACCAGTCAGGGATTGACAGCTTTGAATGGATACCTGCAATATTGCACAAGGAAAGCGTGAGACCTCTCCGTACAGTCTTGGATCCCATGGATATATCCCTAATGTCCTTAATATCAACTGACCACAGGGTAGAGTTAACTTTGGAGACCACCTCATTATTTGCGCTCATTGAGTCCACCTTTCGGTCTTTAGCAGTAATTTTACATCTCTGAATCGCTAGTTCCACTTTGGGACAAAGTCAGTCTAGATCATACAAGGGGGCCTGTCCATCAAAGCTGTTTCAAACTTCCACATTAAAGGTTAGCCTATCATTTGGGGGGCATGAGGCATTTATAGCAGAGTATGTGGTCGAGAGGACTGATGGTCTATAGAAGTGACACAGGGGCAGGGCCTGAAATGATTTTGGAACTCTCTTCAACTTGTAAGGACAATTAAGAAGTAGTTTAACAATACTGGAGGATTTGAAATTGATGATCACACAATCACCTGGTACTTCTTTTTTACAAATACCTATCCAGGGAGTTCTTCTTGCCATAAGCTCCTCAGCTGAAAGATCATAAAGCCAACCAGTATTTGTTTTTAACCAATGGATTGTCTTGTTTTGTAAGGCAGAGCAATCTTCCTTCAGAGTTGGTAGTAGTAGCGGTATATCTTTTAAGATCATTATATTCAGAGTGCACTCTGGTGGTAACTGAGGACTTTCTTTTTCTGTTTAAGGGAGTTCTGAGAACTCTATAATTGACTGGACTTTCATCAATAATATTTTCAGTATGATTTCCAGCCCTGCTCCTTGTTATTTGATGATCGGTACCCACAACATGCTCAGGGGTATAACCTCTCGATTTACCACAAAGATACCTTCACCTTGAACCAGTGGCATAGCTAGGCACTTTGCCGCCCATGGCAGTCTCTGCATTTCCCGCCCCGCGGCTGTGCTGAAGAGCGGGGTATGTGCTGGCGATAATTTCTGCGTTTGCCGCCCTGCAGGAAACTTATGTGGGAGCGGGGGGGCTGCCTCCCCCAAAACTCATGCTGCCCCGGGTGGACTGCCCCGCCTCCACCCCCCCTTGCTAGGCCACTGCCTTGAACGGAATAATTTGCTTGACTTCCCTGAGATTTGCATAGCTGATAGGTAGAAGTCTTTAATTCATCTAGTTTGCAATTCCATTCTTTCAAGTTCCCAGCTACCTCTGAACAAAAAGAATTTATCACAGCCTTCAACTTATCCAAGCAATTTGAGAAATGAGCCATTATGCAAGACTCCAGGTCTGACAAATCCTTTATGGATAGAACCCTCAAGTTATTAGATTGATTCTTATTATTACCACTAGGCTCCCCCTTTTTAAGTCTAGATCCGTGATTAGGGGTGGCCTCAGTGCCCCTAGGAAGACCACAGTACCTTTTATTCATTTTCAGTGGGGGGAAGTAGATATTAATTGGCCCACCTCCAATAGTTCATCACCCCTATCAGTGACTCTTGTAATGCTTTCAGAATGAGCCAGAGATGCATCTGCTAACTCATCCCCCTCTAATCAGGGTGAGCAAACAGCAGGGCTCTTGGACTCAGTACCCCCAGGGATTGTACAATATAAATGGGCTTTAGATACTCCAGAAGAAGCATTCTTAGCAACACTGATCCTCCCCTCCACCGAGCTAATCAACAAATTGAAAGCCCCCATAGCAATTGTCAGGTAGATCGTAATGGACTTAATCTCTGAACTTTCTGGCAGGCAATGTGCTTTCCTTTTGCCCATGGTGCAAGTGCCTCATAAAGGCACGTAAACAACAAAAACTTGTTGCAGCAATACCTTCCTGTTTCTTCAACTCCAACCCAGGTCTACCGGCCAAGAGAATGGGCTCAGCTCAGCCTCATCTGGATGTGGACGGGGAAACCAACTCTTGGGCCAGTGCCCAGGCACATTCCACATTGCGGGAGGCCTGCAATGGTTTTTTGGGCAGTCAAAAAGCCCCTCCTCCTCAGGGCTAGGAAAGGCAAGGCAGGCTATGCAATATAGTTCACTAGAGGGCCCTTAAGCTGAAATGATGTCCAGCATTGTAGGAGGCCCACAATGGTTTCATAGGCAGTCGAAAAGCCCCTAAACCTTAGGGCAAGGACAGGCAAAGCAGGCTGGGCGAGGTAGTCCACTGGACGGACCCGCTGGATGGGCCCTTAAGCTGATATGATGTGACATTTACAATTCCCACTCCAATCTAACCATACTGGGGAAGGTGTTGGACACTAAAGGGGTGACATTTACTATTCCCACTACAATCTAACTATATTTGGGGAAGGTATTGGATACTAAAGGTGTGACATTTATTATTCCCACTCCAGTCTAACCATATTGAGGGAAGGTGTTGGACACTAAAGGGGTGAAATTTACTATCCCCACTCCAGTGTAACCATTTTGGGGGAAGATGTTGGACACAAAAGGGGTTATATTTACTATTCCCACTTCGATCAAAGGATATTTGAAGAAGGTGTAAGATGCTAAAGAGGTGAAATTTACTATATACACTACAATCTAAAACATTTTTAAAAAGGTAATACAAATTAAACATTTTATATACACAACGACTACGCCATACTCATGCACAATTTTTAACTATAAAATACAATTAAATTTATTCTTAAAACACACTATCCAAAACTACAAACCAGTATAAACATATTTAAACATACAAATAAACAAATATCAAAATTAATAGATGATATAGTTATACAAATCTTTACTACAATTCCCAAACTTTATACCATAAACAAGATAAAATCGTAATTCAGAATTAACAATCACAAAATTTAAATTAATTAAAAAAAAATTATATTTTAAAAAATTAAAAATATATTTGCAATATGAAAATTATAATTGTAAAACAAAATACATTTAAAATATTTGTATTATAAATGTTCTACAGAAAAAGTATAAAATTCAAAAGTTTATATAAAAATATTTCAAATTATTTTACTCCATGAAAATAGTTTTTAACTATATTTTGAATATTTAAATGTTTTTAATAATTATTTCTTATGTTTAAATGTTTTTATTATACATATAATACCATTTATATATATTTTAATATTACATTTAAATGTATTAAAATATTAAAATAACAAAATGAATGTAAAATATTAGTATAATTACAAATTATTACCCAGAAAATGTATAAACTTTGAGATAACCCATGGATGGTGAAAAGTATAGAGACCTCTCTTTTTGCTGCCAGTGAACAGCTAAAAATTCACCACTAGCAAAAATGACTCTCGCCTGTCTATCCCACTGCCAGAAGCTATCAGTCTTTCCTTCGATGCTCTGTCATTCCAAAGAGCAATCACAACATTTCTCTTCAAATCTTTCCACATGCAGGAATAATTGGCTCCCTTCTTTCCCACATTGTAATTTTATTCAACTGTTTAATGCCCTTTTGTTTGGTCATGGTTGTGCTTCTCTTTTTGATGTATTTCGCTGTATTGAATGGAATGCACTTGGATGCCTTTATTATGTCCGCATCAACAAAAAAAGGCATGTGTAAATACATACATTCAGCCTAGTAACCTATTCAACGGGCTGAAAGCTTGGAAAATGCAATATCTTCTGCTGTACATTTATTTGACAAGTAAGTTTAAAGATACTGCATTTATCATCAACAGGTGTGTGATCAAACACTAGCCAGATTCTAAATTACTGACAACAGGGTATGCATACTCAAATATCGAGCTTCAAATTATTTGTTGGTCTAAATGATCAGATTTGACGTTTCTGGTAAATATTGCACATTTAAATGACGCTGCTTGTTGGACGCTCTTCTGTCTGCTGCCGCTGCCACCATCACCTCGGGGGTCCAGGACTACAGGTCCCAGCGCACCCTGCTCCTTCCCCCTCAACGAGGCTCACCTGGGTCAGGAGGCCCTATTTAATCTACGCGGCACTCCCGCAAAGCGGGACGCTCTTCTGTCTGCTGCCGCTGCCGCCATCACCTCGGGGGCCCAGGACTACAGGTCCCAGCGCACCCTGCTCCTTCCCCCTCAACGAGGCTCACCTGGGTCAGGAGGCCCTTTTTAATCCACGCGGCACTCCCGCAACGCGGGACGCTCTTCTGTCTGCTGCCGCTGCCACCATCACCTCGGGGGTTCAGGACTACAGGTCCCAGCGCACCCTGCTCCTTCCCCCTCAACGAGGCTCACCTGGGTCAGGAGGCCCTATTTAATCCACGCAGCACTCCCGCAACGCGGGACGCTCTTCTGTCTGCTGCCGCTGCCACCATCACCTTGGGGGTCCAGGACTACAGGTCCCAGCGCACCCTGCTCCTTCCCCCTCAACGAGGCTCACCTGGGTCAGGAGGCCCTATTTAATCCACGCGGCACTCCCGCAACGCGGGACGCTCTTCTGTCTGCTGCCGCTGCCGCCATCACCTCGGGGGTCCAGGACTACAGGTCCCAGCGCACCCTGCTCCTTCCCCCTCAACGAGGCTCACCTGGGTCAGGAGGCCCTATTTAATCCACGCAGCACTCTTGCAACACGGGACGCGCGCGGGCGTGCCCGGGCCATGCCCAGGCACAGCCCGGGCCAAGGGCGCGCCCGTCTGCGCCCGTCAGAGCCCGGAGGAGGCTGGGCCATCCCCCTGAAATCCGGATCTATTTCTGGACATCGATTTGACAACTCGTGTGGGAAGGTATTGTGGTACATTGTTTGTGACCTGTTATATAAACTTGGGTGTCTGTGGGCACCCTCCTTGGTAATCAGCCCTTGTAATCCAACATGGATAAGAGAAAGGGAGTTGTGGGTACTCTGGACGCATTTCTAGTTAGAGCAGAGTCACTATTGACGCATGAAATTGAAATAACTGAGCAGCGTCTTTCACTAGACCCTTCTATTCTCCAGAGACGATTATCATTGGGTAATCCGGGAGACTTTGAACATACATGTCTGCCCACAACTCCTATAAATGGGCTGCTTATCCCTTCTGTGCCAGATTTAAATTCTCCACCACCTGTTGCACTAGAAGTATTCCGTAGAGCTACCAGGACACGGACTTCTAATAATCCAGGTGCGAGGAAGGTGACAGAACTACCAGCAAAACGGAAACGGGGGGCTGGTGCACAAAAGTCCAAGAATGTAAAGGGATCTCAGGCGATTAACCATGTTAATAATGTGAAAGTTGATTCATCAAAAAGTAATTCCTGTTGGCACTCAAACTGATGCGGTCCTATTACCTTCTGTACCCAGAAATATTAATAATGTGGATGTTATGACTGAAACCTCTGCCACTGCGGATTACTCTGCATTAGGTGTAGTGTTAGCCCGTGTCCATGATATGGTCGAAAAGAATTTGGCCCTTTTATGGGAAAAACTGAATCAAGTGGATATTGCTATAAAAAGCTTAAGTAGTGAAAATGTGGGCAAACAACCGAATGGAATAGAAAGAAAAGATTTAAGAGTAATGGTGGATAGTACTTTATCTGTAGTTCTAGATGGGAAAACCAAAGAAAATCATATGTTAAATTTTACTCATATTGGTACGGAAGGTAGAATGCAAGATGTACTTAAGGGGCTGAAATGTGTAGGTACACAAAATAATACTGAACGTTTAGCTCCAGGAACTGTCCCGAGTACCTCAAACAAGGATACAAGAGTTGATTTAACTAGTAACCGTTTGAAACCTAATGTAGATGTGTTGAGCTTACCTCCTGCTTCATGCCCTTATGTTTTAATCTTGGCTGGTGTTCCTGCCCTTAGGGAGGATCAGAGAGAGACGTGGGTTGACTTACGTAATAAAGTTACAGATTGGTTGAAAAAACATAAAAGGTTCCACCCTTCGGATACAAAGAAGATTTTAATGGTTCGTAGAGTGGGATGGGTCGGACAATCGTCTAAGTGTATTAACGGCGACTGCATTGTGATTAATTTCCGCAGGCCACAGATGGTTCGCTCTTTGCTAAATTACTGTGAGTCAACTTGTAGCTTAAATACTAGCATCTGTGCACTCCCTTTGGGATACTTCTATAAACCTCTGACTGGGCCTCTTGTAGACAAACCTACTCCGATTTCCATGTTTAATAGGTTTCAGATCCTGTCAGATTTAGATGCCCAAGATTGACAACTACCCATACTACAACATGTAATGGCTCCTGTGGATAGTATACAAGTTTCTGTACCTACGTTTTTTGCCAATGGTCAAGCTGCCAAATTTGTTGCAGATGATGCCAATGTAGGCATTGACTCAGGTACTTTAAATGAGGATGTAGGAAGACTCTATAAGAGGACCAGCCATCAGGATCTAACATGTATTTCAAATGATTGGGAGAAAGCTATAGTATGTGATATTTTAGACGTACCACTAGTATTTTTGTCTGATGAGAATGAGGTAATAGCTGAGACTACTTATCCACTGCAGAACAATGGAAGAGATATTCTTAATTGTAACTATAATTCTAATTTTGCTGATGATTGTCAGGAAGTTCAAGGAGCCATAAATGAAATGGAAGGAGTATTTAACAAGCAAAACAGGGAGGAATGTCAAACAGAGATAAGATTGACATCCTGGAATATTGCAGGGTTGAAAAGAAACCAAGGGGATGTAGTGTGGCAGGAATACATCGGGCAAAGCAAAATTATTTTACTACAAGAAACATGGGCTTTGGAAACGCCCCACAAAGTAGGATTTAAAACATATAGTGTAGCTGCTACTCCTTCGGTTAGAGGGAGGCCCTCAGGAGGACTCGTTATTTGGGTAAAAGTTACTCTAGGTATTGATATAAGCCAGGTGGATTTTTTAACCCGGGACATAGCGGGAGTAAAGATCATAACACCTGAAAAAACGAACTGTATATAGTAAATATCTCTAGCAGACCTAGCTCAGCGAGTAATGAATCTGTGGTTATTGAACAGTTAGACCAATTCTTATGTTCAATTAACCCACGGGCAATGGTAATTGTGGGGGGTGATTTTAATCGTAAATTCGAGCCTGTGGCGGGACTTGAAAATATCTTCGAGGAAGAAGATATGGCTCATAATATTCCCATGTTGGAAAGTAGTCCGATAGTACCCTGTACATGTGCTGTTGCACAGTTAATAAGACTTGTCTCGGGACATGGACTTCGGGCTTGTAATGGTCGATTGCCCTCTGACAGCCCAAATGCTGCCACGTTTATTAGGAGCAACTCTAAGAGTTATATAGACTACATATTGGTATCCATTGGCCTGTGGCCAATTTTATATGACTTGGTAATTGATGATAGATCTGAGAGCGATCATTTTCCCGTATGTTTGACACTTGCGGCTCATCTTTTCCATCCAGTTCCCTTGAAGAATGGAGATATCAATGGTAGTAACATTGAACCATTAATTAGTAATAACCGCAGAGCATTAAAATGGCCTATAGGGGGAAATGAGGTGGCTATGAAGCGGATTTATGATATTTTTGTGGAGACTACTTCCCCGTATGCTAATTTGTCTGCTTCAGAGATCCCAATTATGAATATACATCATGTACTGGTAGAAGCTCTGATACCTATATTAAGTAGGATTCCCAAAGAACGTAATAAGGGGACAACAGATGAAACTAATCTGGATAATCCCTGGTACAATAAAGAGTGCCGGGAGGCAAAAAAGGAATTTATCCTGGCAACAAAAGTTAAAAATGTAGTGGTCTTAATGGAGAAAAGAAGTAAGTACAAGAGGCTATTAGTCCAAACAAAAAAAAACTGGGATGATAATATCTGGACTGAACTAATTAGTGCAGCCAAAGCCAAAGATCACTCGGGCTTTGGCGCCTGATATCTAAAGGTAACAAAACAGGGAGATGTAGCAAGGACCTTTTTCTAGATGCTAAAACATGGGTAAGCCACTTTTCTAGCCTATATTCAGCATCTATGAGTGACATAGAGTTCAGCCTACAAGACTATGTAACAGGCTTGACTATAGTACATCTACACTTTAGTTTGGATGAAACATTGGCAGCAATAGATGCAGTAAAACCGGGGAAGGCGCCAGGACCAGATAAGATACCAGGAGATCTATGGAAACATGATAAAGAAGTTTGGGGCCCTTATATCAATCTTTTATGTAATTCAGTCGCTGCAGATGCGCCTATACCAGAATCATGGAAAGGGGCTGAAATTACAACTATTTTTAAAAAGGTAATCGCCAAGACCCTTCGAATTATCGACTGATTAGTTTAATAGATGTTTTACAGAAAATATATGCTCGGCAAATTTAAAAAAACTAAATGATTGGATTGAGGAGAAAAACATTTTATCATTGTATCAGGCTGGCTTTAGTGCCAAAATTAGCACAATTGACCAGGTCTTTAGATTCCTCTGTATGAGCTGGAAATACACAGTATTTAAGAAGGGTCACCTGTACATTGCCTTTGTTGACTTGAAGGCTGCCTTCGACCTCATCCCTAGAAATCTCCTTTGGAAATCCCTAAAAAATCATGGGGTACCGGGGAAATACTCTTGCAAATAATAAGATTGCATGAAGATAACTTTGCAAGGGTTAGATGGGGTCCAAGGGGCGAACTTACTGAACCAATTCAGGTAAACAGGGCGTAAGGCAGGGATGTGTGCTGGCACCCACCCTATTTTCATTATATGTAAATGATATTCCTGAATATTTATTGGGTTGCGAACACGATTCTCCCAAACTAGGGGGGGTGCCAGTACCTGCGCTCTTATTTGCGGATGATACTATCTTAATTTCTCAAACCCCCAAAGGTTTACGATGTTTAATAAACACTTTTGGGGTATACTGTGAAGCTAAGGGTCTGGAAATAAATTCTAGTAAAACAAAATATATGGCAATTAATCCACATAAGTCTTTTAAAAAGAACTTAACTGTCAAAAACCAAAAGCTAGAGTATGTGCACAGTTTTAATTATCTAGGTATTACCTTGGACACCAAAATGACTTGGAAACCGCAATTGGAGAAAAGTAAGTCTATTTTGCTCCAAAACGCTCTACCAATAGTAAAGAAACACGAGAGCAGTTTGTCTAAAGCGGTATCCCCTGCCCTTGAGGTATAAAAGTATAGGGCACAATCGGCATCCCTATATGGGGCAGAACTATGGGGACCTTCAAGCAGTAATACGTTTGTGGTGGGAGAAAACAAGTTTCTTAGAAAATTGTTATGCCTTCCAGTGCGCACACCGCTAATACCTATTGTAATGGACCTAAATATATGCCGTATTGACTACCAGGCAATTTTACAACCACTATTGTTCTGGGTATGACTGTGGACAACAGTAGAGCTCGTCCACTATAAGGAAGGGCTGGAGGAAATCCTAAGGTTAAAAAATGGTATAGGTTTGCCATGGCTGAAGCATGTTCATGCTTGGTTCCATAAATTAGGACTTAAGCATTTTTGGGAGGAACCTGCTGGTCTGTCTATGGCTTCGAAGAAAGTACTTAAGCTAACTTTTTGGGCCTATATTCAAGACAGCTTCTATCATAGTTCAGCCACAGGTACTTTAACAATACGGTTTCTCTCGATGAAACCAACTTGGAGTTTCGAGCCATTTTTGGACGAGGTGCAGCCACAGTTAGCAAAATCCTTATATTTGAAATTCCGATACGGTGTATTACAGACAAATTCGAATACATCAAAATGGGTCCGGAAACAAGGGGACAAAAGTTCGGAGTGTTGTGTATTATGTTATACGGGTGCTAAAGAAAACGATGTACATATATTGTTCTTCTGCCCAGCCTATACAAAATATAGAAGAAAATGGATCAAACCCATTTGCAGGTTACTGGGTATAAGATCCTGCTACGAGGCAGAAAGAATATTGAAAACTGACACATCTCAAACTGTGGTCTTCAGTGTTAGTAGGTACCTGTTTGGCGTAAGTTTAATAAGAAGAAAGGAAGGTCTGAAATTTTAATTTAATATTCTAAAACGATACTGGTTTTTGCACTTGCACGTTATTTAGTACATGAAGAATATTATCAGTACTATTATATTAGTTATACTGTACTAAAAAGGAAAAATCAGTCGGAACATTATATCTGGTATATATATTTTGTTTGTATCATTAGTATTTTAAAGACCAGGAAGCCTACTTTAAGGAACCCAGATACAATATGTTTGGTTTCTGGTATTCCATAATGAAATTTGTTGTAACTCCTCAATGTTTTTATACTTTAAAAAAAAAAAAAATTAAATTTTAATGATATTTATTTTTTTAAGGATTAACAAAGGTCTTAGATTAGAAATACGAAGTGTTTTTACTGTGATATGTAATTTGTTAATGTGTATCTTTTATGGTTTGCTAAACCGAAATAAAGATTAATTGAATTGAATTGAAATGACGCTGCTTGTTGGATAGCTATGCATGATATCTATAACAGTGGGTAAGATGATTCTCAGGGCTGATTTAAGGTTTGACAGGTGGTAGTCCGTCAGTCAGGGTGGCAGTGGACATTACGTCCATCACCCTGATGGACTACCACCCACCAAATGTAGAGCTCACTGCTGGCCCAGCAGTGATCTCTATACCTTTAGAGAAACTACCATCTTCGTGGCTCATCTTAAAGTAAAAAACTGTTTGGTGGACATCTGGTATCGGTTTTGATGGCAGTCCATCAAAATTTTTGTTGAGATTTTCTTTATTGAGTGGGGGCTCATGTAATGATCAAATCACATCTTCCCCTTTATAATAGACTAATAAAACTACAAAACTAAATTCACTCAGTGTAATCTGTCTCACAAACTAAATCAGACATCACCCTGGGTTGAACCTGAATTCTCTTGTTGCACCCAAAATGTGGATCTACTGTATTTCTGCTACCATTCTTCTCCTCAACCTTCTTAGATGCCACAACCTCCTCATTCAACAAATCAGATTTAACCATGCCTCCACTTTCCTGTGTTTCTTCCTCATTAACTACTCTTCCTCCAATTGCACATTCTCCTCTCTGAGATCATTACTGTAACATAGGTAACGATCATTACCATTCTCCTGAACCAAATCTTCATCAAAATCAAAGTTAGATATACCACTGCTACCAGCATTATTCCTTGAAAAATAATCATTTTTTTAAAACAGCAATGGGTCTGAGGTTCCATAATTTACCATCGATCAACAACACAGCATTCCTTAAAACCTTGATAACATTCAAGGGAGCAGAAAATTGGCTTTCACCCTTAGTAACCTTCCAAGGTTTCTTAACTTTGACCTACATATCAACTCTAAGAATAACATTATCATTCTCCTTCTTGAGATCAAACACCTGTTTGTACTTAAGGTGCTTAGCCAAACTATTCTCCCTTATCTTCTCCACCGATAAGGCAGAATCTTCATTCTGAATCAACCACTCAGGATTACATTTAGTCCTGGCTCCTCTACCTCTCATAACTTCAAAAGGTGTAGTATCCAAAGCCTCATGGTTGGTAGTTCTATATATCCACAGAGTCTTAAAACACTTGGATCTCCCAATCACTGCCATTCCTGATAGCTAGTTGAATGACATTCTTGAGAACCCTAGTAAACCTCTCAATCATGCCATTCCCACTGGGGCTATACAAGGAAGTAGTCCTATGCTTAACACCAATCTTACTGAAATAATCTTTAGCTAATTTAGACATGAACTGTACCCCATTATCACGGATAATCTGTACAGGCATACCTCATGCACGAAAACCCTGTCAAGAAACTTAAGCAGTTCCTCAGCATCTACAATTTTGATTACAGGACACCTGGAAAGCACATAAATAAGTGCGATGTTGTACTTAGTTGGTGAACCAATGGGGCCCATAATGTCAATAGCCACTGTGTGCCACGGTTTACTTGGAATCATAGGTTTACACATGTTAGGACTCAAGGTTTTGAAAGACTTATCTGAATCTGCACAGCACACACAATTCCTCACTATTCTTTCAGTACACATGTCAATGCCAGGCCACCAATACCATCTTTTGACTCTTTGTTTTATTTTAACAATGCCTGCATGCCCTTTATGACACAACTTCACAATTTTAGCACGGAAAAGAGAAGGAGGAATTACTTTGTCACCTCTATACACAGCACCTTGTATAACCGACAGATCATTCCTCACTTCCCAAAAAGCTTTCAAATCCTTTAATATTTGGTGCTTCACTGGCCAACTCTGTTCTACAAAGACAATAAGCTGCTGAAAATTAGAATCTAAAGAGTATTGTGTTTACCATTCTTCTTCTTCCACTGGCGTTACACCGTGATCATGGATTAATGCAATATGGAAATCCTCCCTCTCATTTTCTTGACATTCTTGTAACTTAGTAGGCATACGAGAAACAAAAATCTGCCGACACATTTCTCTTTCCAGGTACATATTCAGTAGTATATATAAAGACTTGAAGCCTCATGGACATTCTTGCTATCCTGACAGAAGCTTTAACCCTTTCGCTGCTAGGCCTTTTCCCCCCCTGTGCTTAGCCTTTTTTTGGCTATTTGGGATAGTTCGCGCTTAGGCCCCTGTAACTTTTTGACCACATATGGTATTCACGCCAAATTTGCATCCTTTTCTTCCAACGTCATGGGTATTTTAAAAGTAACCAGGGTTTGTTGATTCCCCTGGATGGGACCCAGAAATTAGCCAAAATACAGCAAAAATATTTTTTTCCGAAAAATGGGAAACAAGTGCTGCAGATGAAAGCGTCTGGGTTTTTCCCTGCAAATGATATCAATAAAGGGTTTGTGGTGCTGAAATCACCATCTTCCCAGATTTCAGGGACTGACAGACTTTTGTCAGACAACCAACATTTTTTACACAGTTTTGGCATTTTACTGGGACATTGCCTATTTTTGCTATTTTTTGTGCTTTCAACATCCTTCAAGTTAATGGTAAAAATGAGTATGAAAGCAATAATGGATCCTGGGAAGCTATACATTTCTGAGAAGTAGACAAAATCTTGAATTCAGCAAGGGGTCATTTGTGTAGATCCTTCAAGGTTTTCTTATAGAAACTAACAGTTGAAAATGGGAAAATTGAAAATGAGTTAACAAAACAGCTATTTGTGCCAACATTTTCACCTGTAACTTCTTCTAAGTATGACAGATTTTTGAAAGCAATATACAGGTACATCCGCTGGACCCTTCTGGTTGTGGGATATATAGGACTTGTAGGTTCACCAAGAACCCGAGGAACCCAGAACCAATAACTGAGCAGCGCCTTGCAATGGTTTTTTATTGTGTACCGGTTATATAGCAATTCATTTGGGAAAATATAAATAGTGAAAAATCGGTATGAAAGACACCTATGTATTTCTGAAATGGGAACAAAATATAGAGTTTAGAAACAGTAGCTATTTGCACATCCCCAAAATTGTGGGTAACCATACTAGCATGTGAATTATAGGACATTTTTCAAAGTGACTTCTTTTTTACACATTGTCTTACATTTGGAAGGCAGAAATGCATTGAAAGTCATTGGTAATAACAGTTGCTCTACAATTCTGTGTTCCCCTAAGTATCCCGATAAAAATGGTACCTCACTTGTGTGGGTAGGTCTAGTGCTGGCAAAAGGGTCACCAGGGTCTGTTACCCAGAATCCCTTGCAAACCTCAAACTTTGTAAAAAAAACACATTTTCCTCACATTTCTGTGATGGAAAGTTCTGGAATCTGCGTGGATCCACAAAATTTCACTGACCCCGCATTCCCCAAAGTCTTCCGATAAAAATGGTACCTCACTTGTGTGGGTAGGCCTAGTGTCTGTGACAGGAAACGGCCCAAAACGCAACGTGGACACACCACATTTTTACAGTGAAAACTGACCCTTTTTTTGCAAAGTGCCTAGCTGTAGATATTGAACCCTAGCTCTGCCGGCACCTAGGGAAACCTAGCAAACCTATACATTTTTGATAAACTAGACACCCAGGGCAATCCAGAATGGGTTGACTTGCCTGGCTCTCACCAGGTTCTGTTACCCAGAATCCCTTGCAAAACTCAAACTATGTTAAAAAAAAACACATTTTCCTCACATTTCTGTGATGGAAAGATCTGGAATCTGCGTGGATACACAAAATTCAACCCACCCTGCATTCCCCAAAGTCTTCCAATAAAAATGGTACCTCACTTGTGTGGGTAGGCCTAATGCCCGCGACAGGAAATGGCCCAAAACACAATGTGGACACACCACATTTTTACAGTGAAAACTGACCCTTTTTTTGCAAAGTGCCTAGCTGTAGATTTTGAACCCTAGCTCTGCTGGCACCTAGGGAAACCTAGCAAACCTATATATTTTTTAAATTAGACACCTAGGGGAATCCAGGATGGGGTGACTTGTCTGGCTCTCACCCAGAATCCCTTGCAAACCACAAACTTTGTAAAAAAAAAACACATTTTCCTCACATTTCTATGACGGAAAGTTCTGGAATTTGTGTGGATCCACAAAATTCCACCCACTCCGTATTCCCCAAAGTCTTCCAATAAAAATGATACCTCACTCCTGTGGGTGGGTCAAGTACCCGCGACAGGCAAGGGCCCAAAATGTATTGTGGAGACATCAAAATCCCCTATCACAAAATTACCTGGTTTTGCAAGGGGGGCTCCTGGGTTTTTGGCCCCGGGCTCAGCGGCCATCTTGAGAAACCTACCAAACACATACATTTCTGAAAAGTAGACACCCTGGGGAGTCCAGGGAGGTATGGCTTGCATGGATCCCCCAACGTTTCCCTACCCAGAATCCCCTGCAAACTTCAAATTTAGCTGAACAAAATCAAATTTTTCTCACTTTTCTGTGTGGAAATGTTGTGGGATCACTGAGCTGATACAATTTTCCTACCACCTAGCATTCGCCTAGGTCTCCCGATAAAAATGGTACCTCACTTGGGTGGGTAGCCATAATGGCAGCAACAGGAAATGGCCCAAATAGTACTGTGGAGACTTCAAAATTCCCTATCATAAAACTACCTGATTTTACGGGGGCACCTGGGTTTTTTGGTCCCGGGCTTGCGGCCATCTAGGGAAACCTAGCAAACCCACACATTTCTGAAAACTAGACACCCTGGGGAGTCCAGTGTGGTATGGCTTGCGTAGATCCCCCAATGTTTCCCTACCCAGAATCCCCTTCAAACCTAAAGTTTAGCTGAAACAAATCACATTTTCCTCACTTTTCTGTGTGGGAATGTTGTGGGATCACCAGGCTGACACAAATGTCCTACCACCTAGATGCCCCCCCTGCAAAACCAGGTCATTTTATGATAGGTAATTTTGAAGTCTCCACAATAAGTTTTGGGCCCTTGCCTGTCGCAGGTACTTGACCCACCCACACGAGTGAGGTACCATTTTTATCGGGAGACCTGGGGGAACACTGGGTGATAGGAAATTTGTGTCAGTCCAGTGATCCTACAACTTTCCCACACAGAAATTTGAGAAAAACATGATTTTTTCATCAAAATTTGGGGTTTGCAGGGGATTCTGGGTAGGGTAACGTTGGGGGATCCACGCAACCCGTACCTTCCTGGACTCCCCCAGGTCTGTAGTTTTCAGAAATGTGTGGGTTTGGTAGGCTTCCCTAGATGACTGCCAAACCCGGGACCAAAAACTCATGTGACCCTCTTTGCAAAAGCAGATCGTTTTGTGATAGGTAATTTTGATTTCTCCACAATACGTTTTGGGCCCTTGCCTGTCGCGGGTACTTGACCCACCCCCAAGTGTGAGGTACCATTTTTATCAGGAGACCTGGGGGAACACTGGGTGGTAGGAAATTTTTGTCAGCTCGGTGATCCTACAACTTTCCCACACAGAAATTTGAGAAAAATCTGATTTTCTTCAGCAAAATTTGAGGTTTGCAGGGGATTCTGGGTAGGGAAACTTTGGGGGATACACGCAAGCCATACCTCGCTGGGCTCCCCCAGGTCTCTAGTTTTCTGAAATGTGTGGGTTTGATAGGTTTCCCTAGATGGCTGCCAAGCCCGGGACCAAAAACTCCTGTGACCCCCCTTGCAAAACCAGGTTGTTTTCGGCTACATAGGGGTCACCTGCATTTTTGGTCCCGGGGTCAGCAGCCATCTAGGGAAACCTACCAAACCCACACATTTCTTAAAACTAGAGACCCGGGGAAGTCTAGGGAGGTATGGGTTGCGTGGGTCCCCCCACGTTTCCCTACCCAGAATCCCCTGCAAACCTCAAATTTTGCTGAAAAAATCAAATATTTCTCAAATTTCTGTGTGGGAAAGTTGTAGGATCACCGGGATGACACAAGTTTCCTATCCCCCACCGTTTCCCTACCCAGAATCCCCTGCAAACCTCAAATTTTGATGAAAAAATCTAATTTTTCTCAAATTTCTGTGTGGAAAAGTCATAGGATCACCGGGCTCACACAAATTTCCTACCACCCAGCGTTCCTCCAGGTCTCTCGATAAAAATGGTACCTCACTCGTGTGGGTGGGTCACGTACCCGCGACAGGCAAGGGCCCAAAACGTATTGTGGAGACTTCAAAATTACCTATCATAAAACGACCTGGTTTAGCAGGGGGGGCACCTGGGTTTTTGTCACCGGGCTCGCGGTCATCTAGGGAAACCTACCAAACCCACACATTTCTGAAAACTAGACACCCTGGGGTGTCCAGTGTGGTATGGAAGCAACCAACAAGCATGATAAATGCAGTAAAATATTTACTCTCTTCATTTAACACTACTTGGTGATATGCTGCTGAAAGATCAATTGTAGAAAACCATTCAGCACCATTCACCAAAGCGAAATTTTAGGAAGGCAGAATTTGTCTCCCACAATGTTGTTATTTAAGTGGCACAGTCAATGCATAATCTTATTTTCCCATTACTCCGTCTTGCAACCACAATCGGAGAAATCCATTCGGAAGACTCAATGGCTTCAATTATGTCAGCCATAACCAAGTTCTCTAATTCCTTTTCTATTTCCATTCTGAGAAAAATAGGAATATTCCTCACTTTATGTATTTTGAGACATGCATCTTTTTTTAAAATAATGCTATGCTCAAAATTCTTGAGCTTCCCTATTGCACCGGAAAACACCTCTGGGAAATGCTTTTATACTTCTGCACCAATTATTTCACCCTTACCAATAATCATAATCAGATCAGGATTGTTGGGATTTAAAATGATATTTAGCTCGCCCTGGTCTTTCCAACCCAAAACAGAGAGCCCTTTCTTAGAGATTTATAGCTTTCCACTTCCCACATTCTTGATTCTGAACAGTAAAGATGTATACCCAATAATGTCTATTTTTTCTCCAGAAAATCCTTCTGGATGAATATCTGTATGCCACAATTTCTTTCATAACGACTTTACAACTTTGTTCTCCATATATATTTTCATTGACAATTGTATTGGGAGAAGACAGAGTCCATAAACATTTATACCTCCACACCTCCAATAATCATCAAACATGGTTTTTCCTTCACCCAATACTACTATCACTAACATTCAAAATGAACAACTTCTTGGACTCGAAATTATCTTTGTTTTCATCTGAATTGTAAATAGTAGGTCTTTTTACCTTTCCTTCCTCATCACTGGAGCCACAATCATCCACACACTTAACCTAACTACCCTTCTTTGTCTTACAAACTTTAGCAAAATGCCCAACAACGCCACATGCTGAAGACGTTTGTTTGAGTGCAGGGCAATATTTACTGGATGCAAGATGTGAGCTGCTGTCACAGCGATAGCATTTGAGATCTACTTTCTTTTTCTGGAACTCTTGAATCTTTACACCCTCCTTTTTTAATTTATTAAAAGACCTGGCTCTAACTTTAGTCACAAGCTACTCAGAAGACCCCTTACATTCACTTTTTAATGGTCTAGCACTGCGGCTGGACATCTCCGCCTTTCTTACTGTACAGTAAAATATCCTTTAGCTCAGCATCTCCATTTATCCATAGCTTTTCCTTAATAGCTGAATCTTTGGAATGCATAACTACCCTATCTCTAATGAGCTGTTCCTGTAAATGATCAAATTTACAATCACTCTCTAATTTTACGAACACCGCAACATACTCATCCACAGTTTCATTTGCATCCTGTTGCCTTTTAAAATACATATATCTCACAATACCAATGCATAGTTTGGGTGCAAAGTGGTTGTCAAAATCCTTAAGCATTTCATCAAAAACATTTGCATCTCTATGACCTGATGTCTTAGACATTTCTTCACACACTTTCAAACCCCACACAACATAAATCTAATAAATAAAACACCACAGCTCATTGCGTTAATTTTCTGTTCGTGACTGCCAGGCTTTTCTTTGAAGTGACAGACAGAAAGAAAAAGCCATTACATGGTCAATCCTAAATAGGGCAGGCGGTCTGATGGCCTTACTCTAACAGCCCTACTCCCTGTGGCCATTGGAGTAAGTTTTCCGATGGGAGAGCCTAGGGGTCAATGCTGTCAGAAAACTGGCAGACTTCATAATTTCGAATTGATAGGGGGGGCGTAGGGCTTGTGACAGACTACTCTATCTCTATCTCTCTAACTCTATTCCTCAAATATGGTCCTACTCTTTTGAAATGTATACCATACTTAAACTGAAAGTAGCAATTGAAAAGCCAACAAAAGTTTTTAAACTGTCCCCTTGAAACACTATTCTAAGGCATTTAAATGTTTCTATATTTCCTGCTTCTCCAAATAATCTGCTCTTTTAGCTTCATTTCAGTGTCTTGTCACGCCACACTGATTTAGTTGCTATTTTTTCAGGTTGTAAATTTGTTATCAACTCATTTGCTATACTGTGGACACCTGATGTAATATTTGATTCAGAAATTGATAACTGACCCCCCATCTGAACTGAAACCTACTTAGGGTGTAATTATGAGTCTGACAGTCCAGCCACTGCCACACCCGCAGTCCAACCGCCATATCACAATTTTGGCAGTCGGACCGCCATTGCACCCGCCAGGGATCCGCCGTTCCCTGGTGGTTGTGCGGTGGTCAGGGCCTCAGTAATATGCTGGTGGTGCCGCTGCGGCACCGCCATGCATATTACAAGTTTCAGGACCGCCAGAGGTGTCATTGAGGTCTTTGCTCCGTGAAAAGGCTGGCTGTCCTGAAAAAAAGATGGCCTACAGGGTCCCCTGTTGCCCATTTGCATGGGGATGCATGCAGGGGGGGCACAACATGTGCCCCCCTGTGTTCATGCTCCCCAGTTTGTGCAAGGCATGGACTTTACAGTCCATGCCATGCAGGAACTTTTTTTGTCGCTCCCATTGCAGTGCCCATTTTTAGACGCACTGTCGTGGGACCGCCAGACATGAGGAAACACTTAATCTGGCAGGCAGTGGGCACACAGGTTTGGCGGTGCAGGAGCAGGCTGCCGCCGTGGCGGTCCGCTCCCGCACCGCCAAAATAGTAATCAGGCCCTAAATGGCAGTAGCCCTGCTGTATTAGTTGCTCTTTGAGTTGCAATCTAACATAGACCTCTACCTAAGCCAGTATGGTATGATGGGGAGGGATTGTGTCAGTCACATTTATTATGTGAGAAACTAATGATTGACGTTGTTCAGAAGGCAGACTCACATTTTCATTGGTGGGTTTTGGGATTGTTTTACTTAGATCAAATCTGTGCATCATAAAACGTAGCAATGTGAAAAAACACAGGATTGCAAAGTGGTCAAGCGTTGCACTCTCTGAACATCAGACATTTTGGCAGGTTTCCATCTAGGTGTAAATTGTGTCATAAATATGTTTCGTGAAGACTGTTCCCGCAGACATTTTGTGTGAGACCATTCTGCTGTTCAACAAGGTTTTTACTATAGGTAATCATCTCAGTGCTAGTTATTTACATTCTTTGTTACTGTAAACAATCCTTTGTTTTCAGATATGGCCACAGTCAACTTTAGTTACATCAAGTGCAAGTATTCATATTTTACATATGTGACTTACTAACAATGGAGTCCCTGTTAGGCATCATGCAGTCTTATCTAATAAATCATGACAACTTATTTACCTTGACCCAGGATCTTAGAACAGATAAACAGCTATTCAATGTGCAGAATACAGACACTTTGTAAGTACCAATGACTGATAATATCTATAAACATTTGGGTGTCTTCACCTGCTTCAGAAGTGCACCTAGAGTCATGATAAAAACTTTTGCCACCCTAACCCTGCACGGGCATACTTATTAAGTCCATAGAAAATAAGAAAAACTCATTAGTCTAGCAAAAAATATTATACAACTTTATGTAATAAAGCTGTGCTCTCTCTATTATGCACATGCTCAAGAGTTGTGTTTCGCTTTCATCACGAGGTGATGTTCATAGGGTCTTGTCAAATTCCATAGAGGTACCCCAATATGGGCTCAGGTAACATCCTAACGCTTCACCTATATTCTTCCCTACATTACATACATAACAGTTCTTAGGGACTGACCTTTCACCTAGATACGACACTGCACACAGAACGCAGAATTTTCCCTGGTAAAGACATCATACATTATGCATGAGGATTCTCGGAAACTCAGCAGGACGACCATCTCCTGTATAATAACTATGTATAAAGTTAATTCCCGATGTCATCCTAAGTACGACAAGTGACACAGCAAGGTAGAACCCCCGGGGAGACCTTTGTGTATATAAACATC
The DNA here is from genome assembly GCA_963921515.1 of Calotriton arnoldi. Classification (NCBI taxonomy): domain Eukaryota; kingdom Metazoa; phylum Chordata; class Amphibia; order Caudata; family Salamandridae; genus Calotriton; species Calotriton arnoldi. Next base: position 210,764 of record CAWUFW010015333.1, read on the forward strand.
ACATCTTGCTGAGATAGTCAGAGGAGATCAGGACTTCCATGCCGACACACTGACGCGAGATGCTGAGGTTCCTACATGCAGACACTCCAGCTCGCAGTGGTCTAACATCCCTTGCGGGGTGTCCAGCTCGAGACCAAGACGGGGTCCCAGGGTCTCTCACTTCAGGTAATGGGGTTGACTTTATCCTAGAGGGATTCTTGGCTCAACACCTACATACATGCTAGGTACACTTAGGTACTTCTAATTAGGGTAGCATCGTAGGAGTACGCATTTTATTGTCATGTATTTTATATACTCGCCTGTATTCATGGTTATAGCAAAATGGTAGAAATCTACCATCCTTTTACTTTCCTAGTGCTTCTAATCATTTATATCTGTTACTGTCTAATGGTTGTTTCAGCACACCTATTTTACACTAGAATAACAACTGTTCAATAAATGCTTATTGACACCGTTTATTCTGTGTATCTCTCTGAAACTAAGTGAGCACGAGTGACTGAGTGAAAAGCATTGCACTGATTATACAGTCCTGAGGGATCAGGGTTGTCATGTTTGATAGTTGCCAAGAACTATTCTCTCCTTGGTAAGAGGAGTTTCTAGTGGCACTGTGAGCTAGCTGGTATACAGGCCAACATACCCGGTGGGGGTGTCTGGAATCAGTCTGGACACCAAGCTTGCAGTGTATGTTGCTCAAACGCGCAGATCTTGTATAACTTTTATAGGAACTAAACGACATGGCGCCGCCAACGTTGGTTTGGTACTTATTTAACGGTCAAAACTGAGTAGTTCAGTCGTGCTATTCTCAGAGTTGTCTGGAGTGGGAGGGAACAAAAATCCGCCACAGCTGAGTAGGCAAAAATCCTATGTATTGGCTGTTTGTTAATCAAACTTGAAGGACGCATTGTTCCTATTGTGCATAACACCTTATCTTAGTTCCCTTGAAAAACTCTTCTTACTAAAACAATGACTGAGCAAGTTGATAACGCTGTACATGAGCTAAATCTCTCAGCCGAAGAAGAAGATGCAGATGCAATACAAATTACAAAAAATGTTAGAAATGCCATCACCCTAAAACTAGCTTCATATGGTTTAACAGCTAGGGGTGGGCCAGTAACCTTCGTGATTGAGGCACACAAATCATTTAGAACAGAGGATTTCTATTCATGGGTTACATTCCCACAGGCAAGTGCACGAACAAAGACATTTCATTACTACACAGAAGATGAAATACCAAACGAATATTGTCTGTACGAGGACATTGAAATTCCGCTCACTTACCAGGAGCATTTCTACTGGTTTAAAGTTGCCCTACCCCATACAAGAAATAAAGTAAGACTCGGTCCGCTCGGAAGAGACGGAGCAACATGGCCAGTATTAGCAGCCTACACTCCACATCCTGACATTGAAACAATGCCAGCAGGAGACTTACTAACACTTCATAAAGAACTAATAAGACTGTACAGAAACATGACACAGTTCGTGATGAGAACACTCACAGTTCAGCCAGCAATGGCTACACCAACAGGCCCGACTCAGACATCAACAACCAAAATTACACCACAAACATTACACGCAGTGATGGGTAAAATGCCCACTAAATGTGAACAAATGCCATTCTGGGTGGCTCAAAAAATAACACAGCTAGAGGTGGAATTTCCAAACACCAGCCCACATGAAAAACACAGAATGTTAACAATTTGCTTGCCAATGGGGATAACACCCTAGATAGAGGATTGTACCTCTTGGGGTAGAGTCTTCGCTGCCATATATACCAGGACTCATGGTATCCCGTCATTAGCAGTAATACCAGATGTATTAAGACAAATACAGAACGAGTATGGAGCAGAACCTGCTCTGAACTTAGGGATGAAATTACTAGGTAATTTTGCCCAGGTATCAGCTATAATACTAGCAAAAATTAAAGGGGAGGCAGCATCGTTGGCAATCCGCCAATGCCTAAGGGAGTTCACTCCTCTACAATAGGAACATGAATTGCCTAAAATAATTGAAACTGCTTATGCAGAATTAGCCAGAGACAGTTTGGGGGCTAGAGCAATAAAACCTCAACTAATGGGTAGTACTGAAAAGGATACCTTTAAGCAAACACCTGCGTCTTCAAAGAAGATATTAACAAACAACAAAAGAATAAAGAGAACAGATCTCAATCCAGAGGTAGGTCTCCTCAACAGAAGCCCTCCGAAAGGAGGTATAACCTTAGGAATAGGGACAACGTTAGAAAACCTGACAGGTATCAGGACACTGACACACATTCCTCTCATTCCTTTCAGGGTTCATCGAAAAACTTGGAGAGGCAAGGACGGTCAGAACACAGACAAGAAGAGCGTACAAAGTCCAGAGATGCATAATGCACTTCAGACTACGCTTCCAAAAAAGAAGAAAAACCTAAAGCAAAACCTCAATTCAAAAAGAAGAAAGTAGCAGGTCTCAAAGTTAGACATGCCCAGAATTCTGAGGACTCAACTACTGAACGGGGAATGGGCTCTGACGATGCTATACAGCGCGACAGAAGTAACATAGCTCACCAGAACCTGATGGATTTTCTGGTGACAGCGGAGTTGCGTGAATATATCACGGTGGAAACACCTGATACTAGGGTAAGCGTCCCACATAGGTTACATGAAATAATACTCCAAATGGAAGGGGACAAGCCCAGAAAAATTAAAGGTCTCTTTTGGGAGAACCTGACTTTTGGTTACGACATTCTTTTAGCTGAAAGAGATTGGCCGCCTACTATTGTTATGGATTGCCCAAAGCGAGAAAAGGTAATTATGCCAGCCTTTTCCGACCTCGTTCCCCAATACTTAAAACACACATACTCGCGGGAGTGGACGGTAGCCCTTACTCCTGCACTATATCGCAACCATGTTGGGTGGGATGAAGGGTCAGCTTACCACGCGATACCACTAAAATCTACTCCAACTCCACAGAGACAGTATCCAATAAAACAGGAAGTGAAAGAACAGGTCAAGGAGATCTTAGATCAACTTGAATACCAAGGTTTGATTGAAACTTGCACCTCTTCAATGAATAATCCTTTGTTTCTCGCAATGAAACCCGATAATTCATATCGTCTAGTTTTAGACTACAGACACCTAAACTCATGTACAAAAACATTTGCAGTACAGAACGCACATAGTGCCGCATTAATGAATATCATTGTGCGGAAAAAATACAAAACTACATTAGATATCTTGAATGGATTCTTCTGCAAAAATATTGCACCTGAGAGCAGATACTTGACAGCATTCTCAGCGCTGGGGTCCCAGCGTCAATTTTGTCGACTCCCCCAGGGATATAAGAACAGCCCGGGGTGGTTTTCCGCCAGGGTAACGGAGTTACTTCAGAATCTGGACGAGGAGGCATTGTCCTACGTAGATGATATTTATCTGATGGATGATGACCTGGAGGAACACTTGACCAGGGTGAGCACCATAATTTTGGGATTTGCCTCTGAGGGCTACACATTTAACTTTAAAAAATCAAAAATAGCCCACCTCACTGTCCTGTTTTTGGGATATGAGCTTTCAAGTGAAGTCAAGAGCTTGGCAGCTAACTTTTTAGAAAAGTGTGCGCTGCTCCAACCTCCAAAATCACTGAAAAATTTACCATCCATTCTTGGGTTCCAGAATTTTGGTAGAACATACATTTTGGATTACGCAGAAAGAGTTAAACCTTTCTGTGACCTCATAAGACCTCATTTTTCAGTTAGGCAATGGACACAGGAACACGCAGATATTCTTCGTTCCCTACAAGATGACATGATAGCATCCAAACACTTACAGAAACGCGTAAATGTTCGCAATCTAATACTCCGGTAAGTTGCGGGTCAATCTGAGTACACCTACTTAACATACAATGAAGGTGAAACAGTACCAATAGCATACAAATCACACTTGTACACAAACGCTGAGATGCGGTTTGCAACCACAGAGAAAATTCTGACTGTAGTACAGACTGCTGTAGTGAGAGAAAGAGCACTGGCTCAGGGAAAATGAATAATTGTCGTAACCCCAGTACCAGCCTTAGAGGCTGCTACGAAGGCTAGCGTTCCAAATGCTAAATCTTTACATCCGAGATGGATACAATGGGCAAATTCTCTCACTGCATCAGATGTAGAATACAGATACGACCCAAGTCTAAAGACACAAGCATTTTTGCAATATGAACAGGACTATCCTCTCTTCAATGAAATAATGCCTCTAGATCAGTATGAATACATAATTTACACTGACGGATCTGCTCAGCTGGCCATTGGAAATAAACAACAATGCAGCGCTGCATGTGCGATTGTAAAAGGTCATATGCTGGACGTAAAGTTCCATCCAAGCTGTACAAAAACACAGTCTCTTGGAGACTGCACGGCTCAGCTGGCAGAATTAAAAGCTCTATTACTGGCACTGATAAATACAGATCGAGAATTCCCCACACTGATTGTGTGCGATACTTTTTACTGTGTCCAGTCATATAAAGAATATCTTCACCATTGGGGACAAAATGGGTTTAAAGACTCAAAAGGTGGCACAATTAAGCATAAAACGCTATGGGAACAGGTAGTTGAGTTGAAAAACGAACTACCAAGAGCTCACGTGATACACACGCTGAGTCATCAATGTGATGGCATTCACGTTGAAGGGAATTCATCAGCTGATGAAGCCGCGAAGGGGGCAGTACGAACTGCGTCCGTAGCTGCAATCACTCGTTCAAAGACTAGAATACACGGACAGATAATGGTAGCTGTCATTGCATCACGCAAAGACAATAAGGTACTTCCGAAAGGTTTTCCACTCAAGAACTCCTACAAGTTAGATGCAAATAACGTTCCATTTGCTCAGATTCCCGGAGTAGGGGATTTAGTAATACTAAACATGGATCGCAGATTAGGCTTAATTATAGCTGCACACGAGGGACTTGGTTCTGTGCATGCAGGAGTGTCAGCGACACTTTCTTTACTGAAACAACGCTATTGGTGGCCATGGTTAACAAATCAGACCAAAGACTATATCTTAAAGTGCGACATCTGCCAGCAGATGAAAGGCTCAACCGTAACACGTCCAGCACAGACACCATTATTAATGTCAGACAGACCTCTTGCGTGTGTCTATTTGAACCACTGTGGTCCCTTACAATCTGATGGGGCTTACAAGTACATAATGGTTGCAGTGGATTCCTGCTCGAGATTCCTATGTGTATGGCCTCAACGCTCGGCTGACGCTCAAATTGTTATCAAAGATTTGCGAGTCTTTATAGGGACATACACAGTTGGCACATTACATTCTGACCGTGGCCCCGCGTTTATCTCTAGGGCTTACAAGGAAGCCATGGGAAGTTTGGGTGTTGCACTGCGGTATTCCTCTCCGTACCATCCCGAGGGAAATTCAGTTGTGGAGAGGAAAAACCGGGACTTATAACAATCATTAACTGCTAGAGTATTAGGCGCGGGTGGTAGTTGGGTCAATCACTTCTATGGGGTACAGAGGGCCTTGAACAACATGCCAAGAAGTTCTCTAGGGGGTGTCACTCCTTACGAGGTCCTTTTTAGGACAAAAATGTGGGTACCTGATCTTGATTGTGAAGGCACAGTGGCGGATGGAAAACCTTTTGATATCAAGAAACGTTTGGCTGTTTTACAGGATCTGAATGAATCCAGAGCACTACAGAGCAATGTGTAGGTAAAATGGACCACCACTGGGGAAGTCAAGTCAGTCACGGCAAGACCTGTCTGGGTCCCTAAAGTCAGGGATCTGGTCAGAAAAAAGATAACAGACAAAAGGGAATTTGGACAATCATACAGAAAGCCTGTACCGGTCCTGGCCGTCGAAGGAACAAGAACTGTACTTCTGCCGCCTCTTGCCGGAAAAAAGGAAAAGAGATTTGTCTCCATTGATCTAATAAATCACACTATGTGGCCGATACTGAATAGTAGGTAATACCAACAAGGAAAACACCACTGCCTAACAACTATAATTAAAGTGCTAATCGTCACTGATATATATACACACACAGCAAGAACCTGACCCCCACGGAACAGAACTCAGGAGTATGAAATCAATTACATCAAATGTATAATATTAAATCAAAACGAGCATGAATATATCGAAATTGATAAATAATAACGAATATACAAATAACCTAGGCGCAACAAACACACAACTGCACACCCATTCAATCAAACCAATAAATACTCATACGTTCACATATATCCTGAAAAACATACAAATCCAACAAACTCTCAAAAAGAATATTCTAAAAATGGCCCCCCACGAGTATCCAGTTGATAGAATAGTGGTATCAACACAGAGTCATTTCATCAGTTGGAAACAAAGGTTTGTACAATTCATTTATACAGAATTATGTTTTCATTGACATAAATGAACAAACTCAGGGGGAGGCAAGAGAAAACAAGGACTATAGCGCTGACGCGCATTTCGGTATGTGACCCCGATGATGGGTCTCACCTTCTTCAGGGCGCAGTAACTTGGGAATACAGAGGAGGAAGCGCCTGGAAAGCATAGAAATAACAATTCATATACACATTCCAAAAATGATCTTAGGACAATCCTATACAATACAAGATACACAAGAATAAGGGGAGGGGGGAGGTTCTTGGATAAAATAGAAAGGATACGAGGATAAAAAGTGGGAGACGTGCACAGAGTCGGTGAAGAACCGGTGAATACCAAAAACCAGATTCAGAGAAACCTGTGAGGAAAAATAGACAATCAGTGTATCTGCATCTCAGACCCGTGATAGAATGAGAAAAAGGCGGAGAGTGGAGACGCTACTAAGATAAGTCGCCCTTTCAACAATGTGGGAAGCAGTCCAGAAATGGGAAAGACCCTAGACTATACCTGGACTGAACAAGCAAGGATCACATCCACGTCGGAGTAAAACAATGGTGAAAGTGCAGATAGAGGCCAGAAGGACTGATCTTGAATGGCAACAATGTGGGACAGACAAAGATACAAAAAATATATGTCAGACCAAGATATTTTTCAGTGACTACATGTCCAATCCCAAGGTCCCAAGTGGATAGAGATTCCACTGCAGATTACTTTCTCTTATCCTGGCTAAAAACGAGGACAGAAGGCAGGTCCCAACACTTTAACAAATGAATCAGGAAGGATGGAGGTCACCGGCCGGCATGGGGTGGATGAGGTGGGGGACCAGGGCCTGGGTCGGTGCCCACCCAAGGGTCAGATATGTAACCGGATACTCCTATTGAGATGCTTCACGATAGAGAGAGCCTAAAAGACAAGATCATAAGCTCTCCTAAGGACTACTGCAGCATGGAGATCTATGGTAATCAAAGTTGAAGAGGACCGTAGCCCGAACTGAATCACGGAGGCTATACAGGAGGCAGATAGGAGCGTGAGCATGAAATTGCACAGGGAAGGTAACATGCAAGGATCTAAAAGGAAAAACGGGGTGTAGGATAACTGCATGGGATATATGGTACCGGGCAGGAAAGGGGGATCCCCCCTGCCCAGATATTCATGCGAACCCAGAGAGGAGAGTAAAACACCCTGGGGGACAAACCAACCGATAATGAAAGGATGATAAGGTTCCCCAGCGCTTACCAGAAAAGTGCGCTATGCGCATGGGCCACGTCCTTCTAGTCTGGGATATACATGGTCGATGGGTCGAAATAGCATTCCTGTTAACAGAGGATGAAACACGGAAGACGCCACTGGCCCTAAATAGCTCTCCACCCGGAAGGACGGGAGCGTCGCCGTCAATGGAGCGGCGCATGAAGTTAGCGTCATGTCATCCACATTGCAGCAGCAGATGATGGTTTAGGCAGCCCCAACGTGGGTGCCATGTTTGAAAAGACTAAAGTTAGCGATGAAGATTGGCTTCTGAATAAAAGGCCAACAGGTCCCCCAGCATACCGATGGTAACATACGACGCCCAAACGTGGGCGCCATGTTGGAATAGACTAAATTAAAGGTGGATATAGGTAACAAAGTCAAAAAAGCCTAACAGATCAGGTACTGAGTATGAAAGATACACAGGGATAGTAAACAAAAAATTCCACGGAACCAGAAAAAGAACAATAAAAACCCAAAGATAATGAAAAGTAAAAGTAAAAAAGCCCACTGCTGCCACGAAGATGCTGATAGGGGGCGGCAGGGGCATGCTCTCGACAGGTTGTGATGACTTACAACCGTGGTCGAGACTCCAATCTGGAGATGGATCAAGGAGCCAAATTACTACTTGAAAAGGAGTGCAACAGATCCCTACAAGGGGGAAAAAACCAAAGATGAAATAAAAGATATGGGTCTCAAGGAACAAGGGCGACACATATCAGAGTGAGAATAAGGGTAGAATGAGGGTGGGAAAAGGATGGGAGATGAGGGGACACACAGGAATAGGGGTCCCATCCAAATAGGGAGGGTCTCAATGATGGCGCAGAAAGAGATATCTCAGTGCAGGAAGGAGATCAAACAACACGTTAGACCAACCAATACAGAGGAGACTTAGGGATCATGGGACTATTGGAGAATCGCGTTCTCCCATGGAATGAGTTCATTTAGCCCTTTTTCCCTTGTTTGGAGGGTGAAAACCCAGAATACTTCTCTTTTTCTATGAATAGCAGTGATGTCCCTGCCTTGTTGGGGTAATCTTTTCCAAGATTGACCACCTTAGATCACCCTCCGTGTGATTGGCTTCCTTCCAATGATTGACCAATGGTGCAGATTGTTTAATTATACGGATATTGGATTTATGTTCGCCAATCCTCTTTCTGCATTCGCGGCCCGTTTCCCCAACATAGGCCAAGTCGCACGGGCACAAAATAATGTAAACAATGTTGGAGGACCGGCAATTGGTCATTTCTTTAAGGAACACAGTTCTCTTGTTGATCCTGATCTTGTCGGCCACGATAGCATTAGGGCAGGCGTGACAAGAGCCACACTTGTGGTTTCCTTTAACAGGGTCGCCGCCTGCGATGGATTTTTGGCAGAAGTTGTCACTGTCCGATCTTTTAGCCCTAACTAAGAGATTGCAGAGGTTTTTGTTTCTCTTAAAGGCAAAAAAGGGTCTAGGCAGTTTTTGTTCATTTTCACAGATGTTCAAAAGGTGCCATTGTGTGTTGATAATTTGGCGCACTTTGTTGTCAAAATTCGAAAGTTTAGTTACACATACAAGTTTGTCTTGCTGCTCTTTTTTGTTGGGTCTAAACATGGTATCACGGTCATAGTATCTCGCTCTCTTAAGAGAGTCTTTGATTAATTTGATGGGATATCCTCTTCTGATAAGTTTATCTTGAAGAATTTCGGCTTGGGTCATGAAGTCCTTGATAGTGGTACAATTTCTTCTCAGTCGAAGAAATTGACTGAAAGGGATGCCATCCTTCTGGCATCGGGGGTGAAAACTACTAAAATGTAGTAGCGTATTTCGGAGCTGTGGGTTTGGTGTATGATGACACCGCCAGCTGGGCATTGTGGTGTTCAACCCATACATCTAGAAATTCGACTCTGACGTTACTGGTGTGTGCGGTAATTTTAAGATTTGGGTCACAAGCATTTATCCATAGGATAAATTTGGTCAGGGTTTCCTGCTCACCCTCCAGATGAAAAAAATATCATCGATAAAGCGTGACCAGTGGAGGACATTTTCAAAAAATTGTGCCATTTCATTGTAGATGTGATGAACTTCAAAATGGCCCATATACAGGCAGGCAACACTGGGGGCACAGGCGGCCCCCATGCTGACCCCCTGTATCTGTTGGAAAAGATCGCTGTTGATTTAAAAAAAAAATTCACTAAGAATCAGGTCCAGACATTCCAATTTGAACATAGAGTTGGTACAAACTGGCTCTGATTCTAGGACTTCCCCGATGACCCTCATAGCTTCCTTCTGGGGAATATTAGTATAGAGAGCCTCCAGGTCCATAGTGACTAGAACTTCCCTCTGATCATTGTAGGGGAGGTTCTCTATCTTAGAAATAAAATGACTGGTGTCTTTCACGTACGATGGGAGTTTGTGAACAATGGGCTTGAGGAATAGATGAACATATTTCGAAAGGGGTTCAGTGGCTGCCCCAATAGTGGAGACAATAGGTCTCAATGGGGGGTTCTTCTCATCCTTGTGAGTCTTTGGGACTCCGTATATGATGGGTATATGGGTATGTACTGGGGTGAGGAATTCAGCCTTTTTTTTACAAATGGTACCACTCTCAAATGCTTTCTCCACAATGTTAGCAATCCTGCGTTTGAGACTAGGTTCTGGGTTGTTGATGATCTTCTTGTAGTGTCTCTGTGATCCCAGTAGAGCATACATTTTCTCTACATACTTCATCGTATCAAAGATCACAATGCCACCTCCCTTGTCACAAGGCTTGATGGTGAGAAGATTGTTGTCTTTAAGGGAAACAAGGACGGTGTTTTCTTCTTTGGACATATTGAAAGGGGGTTTGGGTACAAATCTAATGGCCTTTTGAATTTTGCACATCACTACCTTTTCAAAGATCTCCACCTCTGGGCCGAGGAGATCTAGACTCGGAATGAAGTTAGATGGAGGTTTCAGTCCAGAGGGGTTCTATTAAGAGTGGAGGTGGGAACAAATGATAAACCCCTAGAGAGAAGAGATTCAGTATTGATGTCAATATTATCGGAGGATAGATTAAAAACTGGGATGGGATTCAAGTTCGCCAATATTGTTGACTGCGAGTCTGCAGATATTTTTGAGGTTGTTCCTGGTCTTGGTAGTAACCTCTCTGGTGTTGGTTCTGAAATCTCAGACGGTAATTGCCCCGTCTGTTCCCTAAAAAGCGATTGTTTGTGGGGGGCCTATTGTATTGTTCTTGTCTAGGTTGGTAATTATTGGTGTGGTGTGAAGGGCCCTCACTATCTGAATCGGTGGTATCTGAGAAAGTGGTCACACATCTATTCGCCCAGTTGGATGACCCCTGCCCCAATGGATTTTCACTGTTGGATGTGTAAAATTCTCTGTGAGGTATGGGTAAGTGCGTTCCTGGGAGAACAGTCGTATGTCCTTTCTCAATTTTTCAGTTTTTCTTTTTAAGAGATATTCGCAAAAAGGATCCAACTCGAATGTGATTTCCTCTAGTTTCTTCTTTCCTTCCTCTAGGCTGTTGTTCTGTTTCAATTTTTCTTCTATGTCTTGGATTTCCTTATTTAGAATGGAGACCACTTCCCTAGCTGTTTCAATTATAAAGATCATCCAGTCCCTAAAACATCTGTTGGAGATGAGAGCCCACTTTTCTAGGAATTGTCTAATCTCAATGAATAGGCCCGGTATGTTTCTCACCCTGAGACCGATCGGAATAGTACCGACTTTAGGTATTCTAACATGAAGTTAGTGTGAGATTCAGTTCTTTTTGATTTCTTTTTAGGGTTGAGTAATTTTATCCATTCCTTGTCTAGGCCTTTGGATAAGGTGAACGGTCGATCTCCACCTGGTATTTGGCCTAATAGTCTCGCAAAATCCTCGTCTGAGAATCCAAAGGTTTTAATCCTATCCATAGATAAATGGGGATCAGAAATTAGCAAAAGTAACTACTGAAAAGGATCAACAATGAATAGAATAAAGTAGGAAAAAGTGGATACAATACCGCAGAAAACCAACAAAATATAGTGCATATGTGTCTAAAAACAGAGAAGCTGGGAAAGATAGACACAAAAGTAAATCAATAAACTCAAGAATAAGTGAATAAGAACTGTGGCTGTGCACGACTCCACTAGGGGAAGGGGAACTGGAAATTACCCCCACAGCACAAGGCTGGGATAGAACAACCAATCACACAGAAGGGGGCCCCTGATTGGATACGTAGGCAGGGGAAACAGGGGAAAACAAGGTAATACCAACAAGGAAAACCCCACTGCTTAACAACTATAATTTGCATGGAGCACTTTTCTGGTAAGCGCTGGGGAACCTTATCATCCTTTCATTATCGGTTGGTTTGTCCCCCTGGGTGTTTTACTCTCCTCCCTGGGTTCGTGTGAATATCTAGACAGGGGGGATCCCCCTTTCCTGCCTGGTACCATATATCCCATGCGGTTATCCTACACCCCCGTTTTTCCTTTTAGCTCCTTGCACGTTATCTTCCCTGTGCAATTTCATGCTCACGCTCCTATCTGCCTCCTGTATAGCCTCCGTGATTCAGTTCAGGCTATGGTCCTCTTCTACTTTGATTACCATAGATATCCATGCCGCAGTAGTCCTTGGGAGAGATTATGATCTTGTCTTTTAGGCTCTCCCTATCGTGAAGCATCTCAATAGGAGTATCTGGTTACATTTCTGGCCCTTGGGTGGGCACCAGCCCAGGCCCTGGTCCCCCACCTCATCCACCCCATGCCAGCCGGCGACCTCCATCCTTCCTGATTCATTCGTTAAAGTGTTGGGACCTGCCTTCTGTCCTCGTTTTTAGCCAGGGTAAGAGAAAGCCATCTGCAGTGGAATCTCTATCCACTTGGGACCTTGGGATTGGACATGTAGACACTGAAAAATATCTTGGTCTGACAGATATATATTTTTTGTATCCTTGTCTGTCCCACGTTGTTGCCATTCAAGATCAGTCCTTCTGGCCTCTATCTGGACTTTCACCATTGTTTTCCTCCGACGTGGATGTGATCCTTGCTTGTTCAGTCCAGGTATAGTCTAGGGTCTTTCCCATTTTTGGACTGCTTCCCACATTGGTGAAAGGGTGACTTATCTTAGTAGCGTCTCCACTCTCCCCCTTTTTCTCATTCTATCACGGGTCTGAGATGCTGATACACTGATTGTCTATTTTTCCTCACAGGTTTCTCTGAATCTGGTTTTTGGTATTCACCGGTTCTTCACCGACTCTCTGCATGTCTCCCACTTTTTATCCTCGTATCCTTTATATTTTATCCAAGACCCTCCCACCTCCCCTTATTCTTGTGTATCTTGTATTGTATAGGCTTATCCTAAGATCATTTTTGGAATGTATATATGAATTGTTATTTCTATGCTTCCCAGGAGCTTCCTCCTCTGTATTCCCAAGTTACTGCGCCCTGAAGAAGGTGAGACCCATCATCGGGGTCACACACCGAAACGCGTATCGGCGCTGGAGTCCTTGTTTTCTCTTGCCTCCCCCTGAGTTTGTTCATTCATGTCAATGAAAACATAATTCTGTATAAATGAATTGTACAAACCTTTGTTTCCAACTGATGAAATGACTCTGTGTTGATACCACTATTTTATCAACTGGATACTCGTGGGGGGGCATTTTTAGAATGTTCTTTTTGAGAGTTTGTTGGATTTGTATGTTTTCAGGATATATGTGAACGTATGAGTATGTATTGGTTTGATTGAATGGGTGTGCAGTAGTGTGTTAGTTGCGCCTGGGTTATTTGTGTATTCGTTATTATTTATCAATTTCGATATATTCATGCTTGTTGTGATTTAATATAATAAATTTGATATAATTGATTTTATACTCCTGTGTTCTGTTCCGTGGGGGTAACATTCAGGCTGTGTGTGTATATATATCAGTGACAGTTACCACTTTAATTATAGTTGTTAGGCAGTGGGGTTTTCCTTGTTGGTATTACCTTGTTTTCCCCTGTTTCCCCTGCCCACGTATCCAATCAGGGGCCCCCTTCTGTGTGATTGGTCGATACTGAATAGTAGGCCTCGTGGGCTCCTGAATAGCCGACGCCCTTCTCTCGCTACCATACAGGAAGTACAGACGAAAAGGCTCATCACGTTTGAAGGATCACCTATACGGAATGATGGACTATGTAACAATGCCATGGAACTAGTTCCTCTTGATACAGAAATTCAAAATCAAAATGAAAGACAAATTTAAATTCGACCTAACACTGATGTCTACATAAACATGCCTCAACAAGAGTCATCTACAAGTTCAACAAAACCTGCTGAGCTGCCAAAAGTAGATCGAACTGCATCTGGCTATTTCATCGACTTCGATACCTTTTCCTTGGATCCGAGTGAACCTGAAACAACACCAGCTCCAATATCTCGTCAACAACAAATTAAAGACTTCTTCATTTTCCTTAAAAAGACTTACCTGATGTCACCTTGGCGAGAACTTTGGATAATCACCAAGATACTTTTCTTTCTTTTCTGGATAGGCTTAGTAACTGTCTTTTGTTTACTCGTTAATGGAACTTACCTTCGCCAAAGCTCTGCAGCATCAAAAGTGAACTTGATCCTGAAACCTCATGTTTCATCACATCGTGAACAAAGAGACTTGTCATCAGTGAACATTACAGCAGTTCCTATACCTGATGGTATAGTATGGGACAAGGTTGATTATGATATATTTGGTCCGACCGAACTTTTAAAAATACCACATTTGTTTAAAAATTCCTTAAATTATATCATTACCTCCAGTACATTTTCTGATGATTGGGATTTTGAAACTACAAAAAATATGTTGTCTGATTTAGAACAATCTGCCGCATTTTCTAGCAATGAAATGTTAGAAGGCACATCAGACTTTAACACAATGTATTTTTATCAATATTATGGTCATCATTTCCTACACAAATCCAGTACCCCTAGGAATATTTTCACATATCACCAATGGGAACATTGCCCTACACCACCGAAAAATTGTTCGAAAACGTTTGCACAAAAAGTTTCATATTTTTCATGGTTTAATGTTTCAGACCCGACCTCATATTACTATAAGGTTGCACCAACATCTACACAGAAAAATATGCTGACTAACACCAAACAGATTTACTCTGCTTCCTTCATTACCCAACTGTCTGAACAGGGTTTCGACTTATGGAAAGACACTATAGACTTAAAATCAGTCTGGGGTTCTAGAGACTGGCAAGTCCAGGCAACAGAAGTGCTATTTAGAGCATGCCTCATTCCCCAGCAGATGATATTTCTGAATGATACTTTGCAACAGACCTCCTGCCTTGGAATAGCCAAGAACAAGGATTTGAACACACCTCGGATTCCAACACCATCACCATTTTACATCACTAAAAGGGGCTACATTAGATGACATTTTACAATACAGTAGATCAGACCCCAATTGGAAGGGATGGTTGGTTTGGCCCACAGACACTTATAGATGTCAGGAAAGATTCAGGGGTACAACGGAAGGGTTCAGTATCCATAGGCCGGACCCACGCTATGTACAAAGAGAACATCCAGGGGTGGTGACATCATATAGTGTTGGAAAGTTATGCCTCGATTGGCTAAAAACCTCAACACTGACACAGGTGAAACAACACATATCCTT
This sequence comes from Calotriton arnoldi, assembly GCA_963921515.1. NCBI lineage: Eukaryota > Metazoa > Chordata > Amphibia > Caudata > Salamandridae > Calotriton > Calotriton arnoldi. The sequence goes on from CAWUFW010015333.1 coordinate 225,996, forward strand.
ACTTACAGAGGGTGTGGACCTACAGGATTTTTTATCGGGTCCCAGAAAGCCACGTCAAAAACGTTTCTATTATGCTGTCTATAATGAACTTTGGAAAATCTCCCAACAAGAAGCAGCGGAGAGAATACGAGAATTAGATAGGATTAACTTAGAAAAGGCTACTGCTGTGGATTACTTATTGGAAAGTTGCAAATGGAACTTCAATAATTGGTTGTGTTTTCTTCGGTATATTACTGATTGAGGATAAAAGTGACATTGTTTTTGGTGTGCTTTGGTGCATTTGGTGGACAACTTAGAAAAGGCGTTAGCTGTAGTTGACAATGGCATGGCTACATTAACTTCCAGGATTTTTTCACTGGGCAACATTGTATCTTCTGCTATTGATGTACTAGAACAAGATTTGTCCATACTACAGCACGGGCAATCACAATTGCGTTCTATTGTGTTATTGAACTGGACACTGCAATCATTGTGCGCAGGTTATGTGCCTTGGCGTTTTATCAACAGTACGTCCTTGTTTTCTAAATACAATCTAACGGAAAAATAGATGAAAATGGCACAGAGGGGAGCAAAATATACAATGCGGCGCATTGAAAAACTGGACAGATTACCTTTCACTGTGGCAGAATCACCGTCCACAGAGTGGTTGATCCATGGCCATATAATCTTACCGGTCACAACTTTCCAGTTTCAGTACTGTCTAGAACAACAACAGGCAGGCAGATATGAAGAAATGGGTAGGAAATTCATCAAGGAATCTTGGGAATTACCGTACAGATTTCGATGCAGGAGTGGGGATCTAGAGGTGCTTCTAAGCGGTGCAAACTGCGAGAACGCTTTAAGTGGATCTCTGATATGCCAGGATATTATGCTGCACGGGGCCTGCAATGGTTCAGTAGCGAACCTATCCTGTCACTTGAGGGGTACCCCAGCAGCCGTGATTACTCCAGTTTTCAGGTTACTTTCAAATGGAAGTTACTTGATGCTGAACGATCAAGGTTGTTGTGGGATGCATCGCATATCTAGTCACCGTGAGCTCCAGGGTTACTTGCTGTATGCAAGTATTGTTTCCACCGACACACACTGTCAGGGAGGCGCCGCTATCGCCTTCGTTGAATGTTTCCTTTATACGGTTTGATACTCTGAGCAGAATGAAAGCCATGCTTCTACAGAAACCCATGCCCTTAACCTCCGCCCGGGAGACTTTTGATCTCCAGATCGCAAGGTCCTCGGCTGAGATACAGGCACTCATACGTACGAACTGCCCCTTCCAATTAACAGAAATGGTAAATCGTATCTTTAATATGTCTGATACGACGGGTTTAGTCCACCTATTTAAGACCATAGGTTCAGGACTATTAAGCACCTTTCAGACGCTCCTAGGAGTTATACCAAACTTTACACACTCCGCATTCGGAAGCATCTTTGGAGGACTTCCGCTGATCCTGTTTCTAATAGCAGGTATCATGATTGTAATTTTTCTGCAACGCAATGGACGTCCCAGTCACCAAGAAGATTTAAACAGTCCTCATGGAGCGTAAATACCGTGGTCGCATGGTACAACATCTGGGCTCACCTCCCCACGGGAACTAAGCGCCTCTTGGTTCCTGTCATTTAGACCAGTCTGGATGGACTTCATCCTACCTGTTCTCCGATGCCTGTTCTGCGGAGAAGAATGCGTGTTGGATCTCTGTCTGACGCGTCCATCAATTGCGCAACCGGACGTTGATGCTTTACTGGACCCGATAACGGCCCATGTTTTGCAGTGTCCCGAGCGTATTCATATGTTGATGGCGGCATTCTTAGAGCCTCCAGAGGAAGTCTCTGCTCCTGTTGGAATGGATACCGGCTCCTCCACTGACACCCAGGCTTTTAATGGTGCACAAGCTGCCCCAGCATCGGCTGCTGGCAGCACGGAAGATCATCTGTGCTCAATTGACGTAATCTGAGAGGTGTTACAGGGATCGTCGTCTGCGAAGGCAGGCGACAGCAATGTTGTGTCTACCAGCCATGGCACATAAATATTTGACTCGTCGTCTGCTGGGAAAAAAAATCGATTTTTTTAAACAAACTCAAATTGGAACTCCAAAACAAATGACACTTTTTATGACCTGCATGGTTTTCTGATGCTTGTAGTTGTTCAAACTATATATACGGACACATTAGAGCTATTGCTTGAGTGACAATTTTTTCCTTTTTACATATTTTAGAATTTTTAACATTATTTAGCAGAACTATTGTTTTACTATAGTTCTTTGCGTACCAATGCCTAGACAGCCTAGTAGTATGTTAGCACTTAATTATGTCGTCCAGTCGGATGAGGAGTGGGTGTTATATTCCATAGAGGTACCCCAATATAGGCTCAGGTAACATCCTAACCCTTCACCTATATTCTTCCCTACATTACATACATAACAGTTCTTAGGGACTGACCTTTTACCTAGATACGACACTGCTCACAGAACGCGGGATTTTCCCTGGTAAAGGCCTTCATACATTATGCATGAGGATTCTCGGAAACTCAGCAGGATGACCATCTCCTATATAATAACTATGTATAAAGTTTATTCCTGACGTCATCCTAAGTCTGACAAGTGGCACAGCAAGGTAGAACCCCCGGGGAGACCTTTGGCTATATAAACATCACATCTTGCTGAGATAGTCAGAGGAGATCAGGACTTCCATGCCGACACACTGACGCGAGACGCTGAGGTTCCTGCATGCAGACACTCCAGCTCGCAGTGGTCTAACATCCCTTGCGGGGTGTCCAGCTCGAGACCAAGACGGGGTCCCACGGTCTCTCACTTCAGGTAATGGGGTTGACTTTATCCTAGAGGGATTCTTGGCTCAACACCTACATACATGCTAGGTACACTTAGGTACTTCTAGTTAGGGTAGCATTGTAGGAGTATGCATTTTTACTGTCATGTATTTTATAAGCTCGCCTGTATTCATGGTTATAGCAAAATGGTAGAAATCTACCATCCTTTTACTTTCCTAGTGCTTCTAATCATTTATATCTGTTACTGTCTAATGGTTGTTTCAGCACACCTATTTTACACTAGAATAACGACTGTTCAATAAATGCTTATTGAAAAATGTCCATACCGTTTATTCTGTGAATCTCTCTGAAACTAAGTGATCACGAGTGACTGAGCGAAAGTATTGCACTGTTTCCACAGTGCTGAGGGATCAGGGTTGTCATGTTCAATAGTTGCCAAGAACTATTCTCTCCTTGGTAAGAGGAGTTTCTAGTGGCACTGTGAGCTAGCTGGTATACAGGCCAACATACCCGGTTGGGGTGTCTGGAATCAGTCTAGACACCAAGCCCGCAGTGTATGTTGCCCAAACGTGCAGATCCTGTATAACTTTTATAGGAACTACACAACAGTCGGCTTTGTTAGTTATTCTCTAGTTTGCTGAAATTGGTAGGTAGTGGTGTTTATTTTAACTGAGACACCGTTGGGGCCTATAGTATCGAGCGAAGGTACTGTAACCTGGTACAGCAAGCACTTGTGCTTGACTTGAGAGGGATATCTATTAACAGCTTGTGATATTGAACCTTTGTTGAACATCTCTTCAAGGGATTGTGTGTAACTCAAAAGGGGCATCTAGTAATGCATTACAGCAGGGCAACTTTGTAAAAAAATGGCGAACTTGTGCCTGATGGACATTCTGTAACAGTTTGCAGCACAGCACCTTCTGTAAAGAATCTTGATATATTTGCAATGAATTTTGCCTAGATGAATGATTCACAATGTGGATCCTTCTAGCCATCTGCAGCATATTATCAGCACACTGCATTTTAACCTATTTAGTAGCCATGGCATTTAGAACAAATATGAGAGCTGACTCAAGCGGGACATTCAACAATAGCTTGTACTACTGCACCTTTGTGAAAGACTCTTCATGGGCTTGTGTTTGACGCAAGAGGGACATATAGTAACAGCTTGTACGACTGCAACTTCATGAAAACCCTTCATGGACTTGTGGGTGACTCAAGTGGGACATTCAATAAAATGTTGTATGACTGCACCATTGTGAAAGACTCTTTATGGACTTGTGTTTGGCTCAAGAGGGGCAACACAAAATAGCTTGCAGTACTGCAACCTTGCACAAGGATCTTCATGCACTTCTGCCTGACTCTTTATGGAAAACTAGTAAAGGAGATCTGTATTGCATCCTAATGAAGGAATCTTTTACGTTTTCCATATTTCACATTGCAAGGTTGATTGGTAAACAATATATTCTCTCTCAGTTATTCTAGAGTTAATTTAAGGAGACATCATGATGCAACAGCCAGCTTGATCCATGGCGCACACATTGTTTTAAACTGTTAGCTCTCAGCCGCGGCCCATACAGGTAAGAGCGGTGGGGCAGTGGGGCCGGGTTCGGGGGGGGGGTATTTTGACAGACGACCACGAGGGGACATTAATTATTTATTTAATTGCCCCTCTGCATCGTCCTTCGAAATCCCGGCCCCACCACTCTTACCTGCACAGGCCACGGCTGCTAGCTCTTCCAAATAGATGAGAGTTATTTGATGCACAGAATAAGGACACTTACTGAGTGCCAGATATTTGTAATCCCAATAAATATTAGGTTGTTTTCACCTGCATGTGCCTGAACACACAGATAATGCACTCAAAGAAGAAATAGTGACAATCACAGTCCTTAAGCAGCACTGGCATTTTTATTTTGCCCATAGAAAATAAGCAAAATGCATTAGACCAGTGTGAATAATTTGATTCAGAAGGTCCCAGACGAATCTCAAGTTACTGGACCACAATTGTACAACTGGGGTCTTTCACCTCTGGTGTCTTGGGGCCTCGATACTGTGATTCCTCAATGTAGGTACTAAATATCAGTTAAAGCACTTAACCATCAGTGTAGTAAGAAAGAGGAGCCCAGCACTAACTCAGGGATGTGTTGTGAGTCAGAAATTCAGAAATCAGAACCACAGAGAACAGCATGTAATTATTTTATATCAAGTCAGTACTTTGTAAAAGAATAAGTACTTTAATACATGTACAACCAAATATTAAGGACAAAATGACAGTTATATACAAGATCGCTGGTGGAAAAACCAACTGGAGCCCCTCCTAAATTAGCATCACAAGCTAATCTTGTACCCTACAGAATGTCAAAAACCCTTTAAACCTGGACTAGAACTGTGAATTGTGAAGTATCCTTAAGCATGTGTGCACTGACAGGCCCTCTGCATCACAACAGTAATACTCCTTTCTAAGCGCACAGCATAAACAAAGAAGGAGATTTACTATGAAAAGGCCAAGCATGCTGTCTTTGTCAGGGCATTCACAATTGCATTATAAGGTGTGCAGCCTTTGATAATGTATGTAAAAACAATACCAGAAACCTTTTAGCAGCACAGCATGTATGACATTTGATATTGCCATAATCAAGCCAATATACTGGATTTAGGAAGGTATTTGACTCATAAATGACAAAGCTTACTCCTTTGACAACAATACTTCTTTAACACCAGGCTGCTTACCAATTCATCACAATCCCATACCATACAAGATAAGACTCTCTGAGGAACTTCACTTAAATTAGGATCCAGAGAGGAAGTTAAACAGGTGTCTGGCTTCTGCTAGTCCATGCCCTCCACCTCTGGGGAAACAGATGGTTAGAAAACATTCTTCTTAAGCAAGGGGACCAAGGGGGCTCGCCTCAGCTACAGCAGCTCCAAGACACTGTTTAAAATGATAGAGGAGTCCATTTTCCCTTTGGGAACACCCTCAGAGATTTACACATATTTGTAGAACCTCTCAGGGCTTATGGGGGGCTCCTTGGAAGTGAGGTAGTTTCACTATTACTTCTTTTCTCTGTTAACCCTGATGCACCCACTGCCCATCACATTTTTCAGCCTGTGTGTCACTGCCTGGTGGGGTACCACTTCTCCTCCAGGACTTAGACTGCGGTCCAGCACCTCCTGCAGCCCTTATAACCACACCAGCTTCCTCACCCATCTATCACATCTCTCCTGATACTAGAGGGGTGAAGACACACTTTCTGCTCTCGTAGTAGTCTTTTCAGAGCAATGCTGGGGCACTGCAAACCCCCTCACACAGCAGCTCTCCCACCTAGCCATGCATGCCATGCATGCCATGCATCCTTTTCGGAGCTAGAGGAGTGGCAGGGTGGGTGAGCAATGCTGCCTCTAGTATGGGTAACATTGCTGAGACCACTGAGCTTCTCTGGAGCCATCAGCGATTCTCTTTAGTGGCACCAGCACTTCTGCTATGGGTACTTTAATTAAAAGCAGGTTTGTTTCACAGTTCCCCGAGGAGACTCAATTTCATACAACACCTTGGGCAGGGCCAACTGATTGTGCTTGTGTTTTCTCTGTGGCTGCAGGTGGTCCTATCTCCAGGGCACCCACAGCAGGCTGGAAAATGCATGCATAAGGTGAACTGATTTTTGGTGATCTTTATCCCAGCTGGAGCAAGTCCAGTTTGATTTTTATCCTTGTGTTTCTGAGCAAGCACTCCAGCCTCCACAGCCAATTTTCTGGGGCCTCAGGAGTCCTTTTTTATTAGTATCCTTCAAGTGAGGAAACTTACTGGCACATGCATCAAAAATGCCATTTGCGATTCCTTATTAGCGAAAAATAAGGATTCGCTAATAAGGAATTGCAAAAGCCAATGCATGTAGGAATCGCTAAAAAAATTGTGATTCCTACAAATTCCTTAATTGCGACTCGCAAATTGCGAGTCGCAATTAAGGAATGGCTTCCCATTCATTCCTATGGGCCTACAGGCCTACAGGCCCATAGGAATGAATGGGAATCATACGCAATTTGCGAGTACCCATTAGGTACTCGCAAATTGCGCATGCAATTTCAAGGTGCAAGGGTGTCAAAAGGACACCTTGTTGCACCCTGAAATTGTAATGTGCATCCATGTTGCGCACACACATGCCCCAAGGGCATGTGTGTGTGTAACATGTAACTTTGAAAAATGCACTTTAGAGCATTTTTCAAAGTTTTTGCAAATTAACGAGCAGTTTTTTTTCCGGTAATTTGCGACCCCTAATAGCGAAATCGCTATTTTAAATTGCTTCTAGCATTGAATTTAAGGAATCGCAAATTGCGATTCCTTAAATGCAATCGCAATTTGCGATTTTTGCATTTGGGATGATGCATCCCAAATGCAAAAATACCGGTCGCAAAGGGGCAGATTCTGAGAATCTGCCCGTTTGTGATCGGTATTTTCGTTGATGCATGTGCCCCTTAGAGCTTTCCAACAGGCTCAAGCACCCTGCTTTTCCCCCTTCTTAGCAGCTGTAGTGATTGGAGCTGCCCGCTAGTCCAACTCTGGGATGTTCCTGACAGCAGCCCCTCAAATGACTTCATGACAGACCACTATCCTTGCCTGCAATCCCAGCCCTTCCACCACTTGCAGACTGGCCATGTGTTCAGCAAGAGTCTGTATTGCCTGCTTCTAGGGTACCAACAACAAGACCAGTCCACAGACATCCAGGGGTCCACCTACTTGAGGCCCCCAACTAGCTCTCCCTGTACTAGATATTAGAGAAAGTCAGGCAGTTGATCCAGCCAGCTCTGGAGAGTGGCTAAGAAGTCCAGAGTACAAGCCAGGGGTCTCCAAATACCTGGCAGTAGAGGATCAGCTCAGACTGTCACTTCCTATGATCTTGCAGGCTCATTCTTTATTTTCTGTGATGGAAAAAGAGGACTTAAAAAGGGAGGTGGTGTTTCCTTTTATAAGTAAGGTACCCATGCAACCTGATGGTGCCACATTATCATGTGTCATATGCAGGTCCCAAATTACTGCCTGCCCCACCCATGGATTTCACTCTGGCAAGGTTTCAAAATGGCAGCCTTCTGATATATCTCACTTTCTGAGTCAAGCTCCACCCATCCTGGCCTTGTCTCATTGGGCCACGACTTTAACCAAATTTCCTGCTGTGAGAGAAGCAAGTGTTCTGCCTGTACTTCCATTGTCCAATGTGGAAACATCTTTTCAGCTAATCTACAAGACCGCTATTCCTAATAGCTATGTGGATTCCAACCCACCACATTCCTCAAGAAGAAGATGCCTTAATCTCCATGGATGGCCTCATTGTTTTTAATGGTCTTTGTTCTGCCGGCTTGGGGCAACTCAGTAATGAGCATTCCCAGCCATGTTGTTCAAACTATAAATCTTATAAAGATTGGTTCAGGAAAACATGCCAAATTATGAAATATGTGAAGGAATTCAAATATATCAAAACAGACATCATATTTGGTTTTTGCGCCCAATATTCTGGAGGCAAGGCAATGACTCTGGCCCATGTATCAAATTCCAATCAAGAATTTCAGTAAAACACAATTTTCAAATATAGTGCACAGTCAAGCATTCCACAGTAGGTTTTGGTCTCCAATTAAAACATATTAATTTTGGTCTGACCTCCATCTGCAACAGTGCTGCCTGTGCATCGATACCAAGCTGACTCAGACAACAGTCTAACATGCTCAGCCTAAGAGTATGTAGAAAATGTAGGGCAGCCCTATTAATTCTCTGGAATCTTGGCTCACTAAGGGGCAGATTTATTATTCTTTTATGCAACACAACGCAGCAATGCAACTTGCTGCGCTGTGGTGCTTGAAAGTTAGAGGGCAGAAATGCTCTAACTTTGCAAAGATATGGAACATTCTAACTCCCTCCTTGCGCTAGCGCACCGTGTGCTGCATAGCACCAATGAAGGCACCCCGGCTCCACAGTGCAAGGTTGCCTGCCTTATGGGTAGGATTGTTTTTGTGTAAGAAGGGATATTTTCAATAAAGCATTACGGTGACTGAGACCAGCATTGGGGGTCCCAAACCACAGTAGAGGTCCAAACTAAGGGCCTGATTATGATGACGGTTTGACCGCCACCAATAGCCCGTCGGTGGCGGTCCCACCGCCATCATAATGAAGATTCCCACCCGCCACATTAGGATGGCGGGTGGTGGTCGGAGCCTGTCAGAGGGAACTTCAATCCCTGCAATGGTGGCGGTGCCTGCCAGGCACTGCCGTAGCGATTATGTCGTCCTTCCCCGCTGGCCGTTTCATGGCGGTTTACCCGCCATGAAAAGGCTGGTGGAAAGGGACATTGGGGGGCATGTAGTGGCCCTCTCTCCCCGGCCCTCAGCTTTGGGTTGCCCCTACATATTCCTGCACCATGTGGCAGGCACTGCATGGTGCCTGCCACATAGCGCAGGTATAAGTGTATGTCTATTTTTTGTAAGGCGGCGTGTGCTTCAGCCCGCAGCACCCGCCGCAATACAAAACACATACATTGTGACCGTCGTGGTGGCGGTTGCATCCTAATGCCTATGGCAGGACCGCCAACAGCCAGTCGGGCTGTCCCATTTACAAAATGATGACGGTCGGAAGAAAGTCCGACCTCCACCATAATGAGGCCCTAAAGGTCTAAAAGCAAGGAATTGAGGATTTTCATGGGTAGCACCCAGATTACCACAACTAGTGAAAATGAACATGCAAATGTATGTGTTTAACCCATGCCCTCCAGATCCATGCCATGCTCAGAAACACATTTGAATGTTTTTTTTTTCTGTTGTTCCATTCCACTTTCAGCCAAAGGAGACATTGAAGGGGGGGAGACCCCTTCGTTCATAATTCTCTGTTATTCTTATATTGAGTGGGAAGTGGTGCTTTAACTAGAGATGGCTATGGGATTTTGGCTCCAAAGGTATTGCAGCCTGGTATAGGAAAGACTAGAGTCTGACTAAAAAAGGAACATCTAGTAACAGCTTGAGGCATTGACATTTAGTGAAAGAGTGTTCATGGTTTGGTGTCTCGCTGAGGCGCAATATTTAATAATGGCCTGCAGCACATGCAAGCAGTGCATAACTCTGATATCCTCCAATTTTCAAATTCCAAAAAGATCTTCATCCTCAAAAATGGGATTATACATGAACTAAAGGAATGTGATTGCTGTGTTCCATTTTTAAATCAACACATTTCTTATAATGTTAAAAAGCAGGGTCTGTGATATAACAAGCATTTGCAATGCAATTGGTATCGCCTTTGGGACCTTATATGTGTTTAGCTATGCAGCACATTAGCCTGTGTGCTGAAACATCTACTGTTCTTTAACATGGAGGGAAAGTAAGCACCAAACTGCGTGACATGCCAGGTATGGGAACACATGGAGAGAAATATTGCCTTTCAGGGGGAAATGGTATAGTCCAAAGCTCTGTTTTTAATATAAAAACAGGGCCTTCGGTGGTCATATCACTGAAAATACAAGATTTGAAAAAAAATTATTGTCTACGGGTGCTTGTGGAAGACAATTTCTATGGACTGGAATCTAGAGAATGCTAAAGTGATTCTGGTATTTTACTGACCTCTGCTGGTCGTTTTCTATCAAGATAGTTAAATAGAGGCAGTTGCCAGAAAAATAAAAAAGAAAGTTCCTCAGCAGAAAGCAATTCTGGTATTTTACTGACCTCTACTGGTCGTTTTCTATCAAGACAGTTAAATAGAGGCAGTTGAACAGAAATTAAAAGTCCCTAAGCAGAAGCAGACAAGTCCTAGGGCTGATCTCCAGAGCCCACAAAGTACATACACATATAAGTATATACTAAAGTATATACAAGAGGTCTCGAATGCTCCACCTAAAAAGGGCATAGTAGACTTAGGAACTCACTTAGAGCAGTTCTTTAGGCTATGAGTTATGGCGTAGGATGGCATGCTGTGTGACATGTGAGTTGTTTTCAAGCTCTCCTATTTAGCTTAATTTTGAATTGCAGTACATTGGTGAAGCTAGATCATCATATATATTCTTCACAAATAGGTGTTCTTTGATGTTCTAATCCATGCAAAAAGCAGTTGCACGTGCCTAGGTTTGTATACATTAGCACATTACAATCAGATCTCTTCACTTTGCTAATGCTTGTTTATATCTGATGCTAATGTATCCCGCACTATCAGAGCTGAAGTGTGCAGTATCTTCCTCATTCTGACTGTAAGACCTTTCAAAAACTTGATTTAGTTCTTACACTGTTTCTAGTCCTAGCATTTTTGTTTGTTCTATTTTCTATTAAGAACCCCTTTAACAGAAGAAATGGAGGTATGAAAAAGGAGCTAAGTTTTGGTTTCGGTTTAATCTATTTTTAATATAAATTCTGTTCATATTAATTTATTAATGCCTTGGCTCCTGGCTTTTACAAAAGCCTACAAAAACTCAAAACCTCACAATAGAATTTACATCTAGATATAAAAAAGTTAAATTGTAAACAAATTAAAATAAACATTCACAGTATCCAGTAAATACAAACTTTTAAAAGAAGCATTGACTTGCTTATGTGTCTGTCCTGATTTATTTTTCTTTAACTCTTATCCCATAAAATATAAGAGTAGAACTAATAAAAATAACATACAGCTCTTCATTGTGATAATAACCGTTGAGAGCGCGTTACAATCTCTCATCTGATGAATCTTTTTAAGCTGACTGGGACACCCAGGGAATTAGCAATAACAAAACAATTCAATCTTTGTGAAGCCCATTTGGCCACACAGTAAGGACCAGGAATCAGTGATTGAAGTTAAAGGAATTTTATTTCCACTTCCAGTCCAATATATATGCATGTCAGGGGAATATTAAAGAGATACAGAATTACAGCTGGCAAGATGAAAAATTGCAATTGGTACAGTCTCAGTAGGATAAGATCCAAAGTAATCACAGCCACAGCAATACAAAAACAGAGAATTAGAAATAGGTGTTCCTTAAAGAAACTCCGATTCTCTCTCCTGAACAAGATTGCGTTCTAAAATCATCTAACCAAGGTTCTAAGTTCAGAATAAGGATGGTCTCTAGCAAGGTTCGCCAACCCTTCTGTAGTGAGAGCTACTTCTGTTCAGTGAAAATCATTGTGAGCTACTGAATGCTAAACAACTTGTGCACTGTTACCAGACCCCCATGCGCAGCTTCATTGACTTTAAACCTTATATCCATTGAGCCATATACTGTGGTTTGAACAAAATACTTTTACTAGGGGCGCTATGACAGGGCTGCCATGTGTATCAGTGAGAGCATTGTCTTTGGGCATGTATGAACATGTGTGCGATACTCTGAGGAACTTCACAAAAACACAAACAGGTATCCAACTTCTGCTAGTCCCTGCCCTCTCCCTCTGGGGAAATATATGGCAAGAAAATGTTCTCCTTGTGATACCCCGAAACTGGTCCCAGGATGCTTGTTTCTGGTCTAGGGAGGACCTGTCCTGACAGTTTGGGCTATACTGTTCCCATGGGGAGCAGGGTCAGGACTGATTTGCATATGGTTGGGTTTAAACTGGAATGGCATGGGGAGCAAAAACCCAATAGATTTAGGCCAGATCTATGTACTGGGGTGAATGTTTGACATTGTTCAGCATTCTGCCCATCAATTGTTCTTTTTGCATTTGTCCTCCCGAGTGGGACGGGCATGCTCAAATGTGGGTCCCATGCTCTCCACGCCACTGGAGTCAAGCTAGCCTGGCTGTTGAGGGGTGATAAGGATGCTTGTTTCTGGACCAGGGAGGACCTGGCCTGGCAGTTCGGACTGGACTGTTCCCCTGGGAAGCAGGGTCAGTACTGATTTGCATATGGCTGGGTTCACACTGGAATGGCATGCACAGCAAAAAGACGATGGATTTAGGCCCAGATTTGTGTAAGGGGGTGAATGTTTGGCCTTGTTCAGTATTCTATCCATCAATTGTTCTTTTCGAACTGGTACGGGTAGCATTGCTGAGACCACTCAGTCTGGGTTTCATCCTTAACAGAATCTCTAATGCAATCGCTAGTGGGGCAGATATCCCAGAAACATGGATTGGGGACAGATCATCCCCATTTACAACAAAGGAGATAAAGGGGATCCTGACATTTATAGATCCATCAGTTTAATAGATACGGCCAAGAAAATCTTCAGTAAGCAGCTACTGGTTAAGATTCAGACCCGGTTGGAGGAATAACAGATATTGTCCCACCTACAAGCAGGATTTAGGCCAAATACGATTACTATAGATCAGGCGTTTTGATTTTTATTCATAATATGGAAGTGGGTTTTAATTAACAAGCATAGTTTATACATTGTAATTGGCCTTTAACCTAATATCAAGAGAGAAGTTATGGGTCGCATTAAAGACAATGGGGATGCCGATAGAATTGTTGAATTTAGTGATCCGCCTGCACCAGGGAAATTTTGCACAAGTCAGGTGGGGCAAAGAAGGTAAACTGACAGAACGTATAAATGTCTCCTGTGGTGTCCACCAGGGATGTGTGCTAGCCCCAACCCTCTTTACATTATGTATAACAAATTTGCTTTATGACTGCAAGGGAGACCCCACCTGAAAATACCAGGCCAGCAAGTACCTGCCCTCCTTTTCACCAACAACACAAAACTAATTTCTAAGACTCCCATGGGTCTACAAAATATTTTGAACAGGTTCACAGAGGTATGTGAGTCGTATGGCATAGAAATTAATGGTTTCAAAACCAAGTTCATGACCTTTCACCCACATAAGTCCTTTAACGGCAAAATGAAGCTTGGTCATGAGTATCTGGAACAGGTCAAAGAATTGAACTATTTTGGTGTGAGGTTGTCAAGTACTTTGTCCTTGTCAGCCCAGATTTTGAAAAGCCAAATGTCTCTACAACATATTGGATCCGCAATAGTGAAGAAACTTGGGGGGATTGAACTATCGCCCTATTTCTCCCACCCTGGAAATGTATTGTTCCAGGGTCTCTGAGCTGTGCTCTATGGAGCAGCACTATGGGGTTTCGAAAATGTAAAAAGGCAGGAAATGTCAGAAAATAAATTTATTAGAGCCATTTTGTTACTACCAAAGAGTGTCCCCCTTGTCCGGATGCCACTTGACCTGGGATTAAGGATGGTATTACTTACAGCTACGTTGAAACCATTACTTTTATTGGATTGAGATCTGGACAGGTAAATCACAGATTCCAATTAAGCAACCTGTGTCTGAGGCTAAAGCATTGGATAAATGGGATAGGAGCCCTTGGCTCAAAAATTTGAAGAAATGGTTGTTTAGGTTGGGCTTGGAAGAAATATGAGACAAACCGGAAAAGCTGGCTAAAGGGATGATAGTGAAACTAAATACAAGCTACTGGGATTATAATTTAGGCAATTGGATATTAGCAACGGCACATGACACTTTAACAAATGGTTTTATTGACATAAAAAGTACCTTGAAATTTGAGATATTTTTGGTTCAAACTGAACCTCCAGCAGCTAGATCTTTGTATCTAAAGTTCAGATATGCTACCCTGCCTGTTAACGTAGTGAAAAGCAAATGGAAGGCAGGCTCCACAACTTGTTGTACAGCTTGTTGTCCAGCATGTAATTATACCTCCGAATCGGTGGAACACTTTTTGTTCTTCTGTCCTGTTTACTTGAAAACCAGTTGAAGATGTTTAATTTCTGTCTGTTGGTCATTCTCTGTTTCACGTTATATTGAAGCAATTCGTATCTTAAGAACTGAAAACATGGAGTGGACTGTATTCTCAGTATCGAGATGTGTGCTTGGCGCATTTGTGGAAAATTATTGGAAAATACTTGAGCCATTTTACGATTATTGGCCTATTTACACATGCACCTTTCCTGGCTATACTGTCTTAAAATGTTAACTGATGTTACAAGGTGAACACTTCTATGTATAAAAGGGCATTTGATCTTGTTTAAACCAGAAGGTTTCGTATTTAAATTTTTAATGATTTTAACAACTGCTATAAAAAGGTTTAATATGTTTCCTTATGTACAATTGATCATTGATGGTACCTTTTCTTTACCTGCCTTAGCCATGACCATGAACATTTTAGATAAGAAATCCCAGTGAGAGTTCCATGATTTGGTTTTTATTCACAGCATGATGAAACTGTGATTTTTAGGAAACATGTTTTAAACTGATGTTGTAGTGTATCTTTTGTACAAACTGTGATGTACTTGTATTATCACTATGTTTCTGACCATATATTGGTCGAATAAACTACTACTACTACTACACTGAGCTTCTCTGGAGCAGACAACGATTGTCTTTAGTGGCACCAGTACTTCTGATATGGGTCACTTTAATTAAGAGCAGGTTTGTTCCAAAGTCCCGCTAGGATCTTTCAAGTGCGGAAACTTAGAGCCTTCCAACAGGTTCTAGCACTGCTGCTTTTTTCCCTTTGTAGCAGCTCTAATGATTGGACCTGCCCTGCAGTCCAATCCAGGTGGTTTCCTGACCTGGGATGTTCCTGGCAGCATCCCCCCAAGAAACTTCATGACAGAGCACTATCCTTGCCTGCAATCTCAGACCTTGCACCACTTTGAGTGGCCATGTGTTCAGCAAGAGTCTGTATTGCCTGCTTCTAGGGTACTTAGAACAGGACCAGTCCTAACACATCCAGACACCCCTCTCCTCAGGGCCCCCAACAAGCCCACCCTGTACTGAACATTAGAGGAAGTCATGTATTTGATCCAACCAGCTCCGGAGAGAGTCCAGAGTACACGCCAGGGTTCTCCAGACACCTAGCAGTGGAGCATCAGCTAAGACTGGTCCTTCCTCTGATCTTGCAGGCTTCTTCTTTGTTTTCTGTGGCTGAAAAACACTACTTAAAATGGTAGGTGGTGCTTCCTTTGATTAGGAAGGCACCCAGGCAACCCTGATGGTGCCACATTATCATAAGTCATATGCAGGACCCAATATACTGCCTGTCCCACCCATGAGTTTCACTCTGGCAAGGTTTCAAGATGGCAGCCTTCTCACAAATTATGACACATCTCACTTTCTGAGTCAAGCTCCACCCATCCAGGGCCGGTCTCATTGTTCCAAGATTTCAAACAAATTTCCTGTTGTGAGAGGAGCAAGGGTTCTACCTATACTCCCATTATCCAATGTGGAAACGTCGTTTAAGCTAAGGGAGTTAACAATAATAAAACAATTCAATCTTTGTGAAGCCCATTTGGCCACACAATAACGACCGGGAATCAGTTATTTAAATTAAGGAAATTTATTTCCACTTAATAGTCATCTGCTCCTAACAGCTATGTAGATTTCAACCCACCACATTCCTCCAGCAGGAGATGCTTTAATCTCCATAGATGGGCCAATTATTTTTAATGGTCTAAGTTCTGCCAGCGTTAGGCAGCTACGTAATGAGCTCTCCCAGCCATGCTGATCAGACCACAAACCTCATAAAGACTGGTTCATGGACCAATGCCTAGGTATGAAATATGAGATGGATTTCAGATATTTCGATACTCATATCATATTTTGCATTCTATGTCCAATATTTTGAAGGCAACACAATGATTCTGGCCTATGTATCAAATTCCAATCTAGACTTACAGTAAAACACAATTTTTAAATTTAGTGCACAGCCAAGCATTAAACAGTAGGTTTGGGTGTCAAATTAAATGATATTAGATTTGATCTGCAACAGTGCTGCCTGTGCAGTGATACAAAGCTGACTTAGACAACAGTCTTCGATGCTCAGCCTAAATGTATGTGGAAAATGTAGGGAAGCCCGATTAACATTCTGGAATCTGGGCTCACTAAGGGACATATTTATTATTCTTTTATTCAACACAATGAAGAAAAGCAACTTGCTGCACTGTGGTGCTTGAAAGGGAGAGGGCGGAAATACTCTAAATGTACAAAGATATGGAGCATTTCTGCTCCCTCCTTGTACTGGCACACACTAGCACCAATGCCGGCACCCCTGCACCACAGTGCAAGATTGCCTGCACTATAGGTAGGATTGTTTTTGTGCAAGACGGGATATCTTCTTACACAAAAACAATTCTTACGGCATTTTCCTCTTTCTATACATGCTGCAGAATGCAGCCCTGGCATAAAGTAACAAGGCATCGCTATGCGCTACATTGCAGTGCTTTATTCTAAACCATGCTGCGTTGCGTTACTTTCTATTTACTAAACCATGCAAAGCCACGCAAAGTGGTTTTAGATGGCCTAGTAAGGCTCTAAATTGATTTTGCATATGTGGCACTATTTCTTAGTAAATTTGCCCCTGAGTCTATATATAGAAATGGTTCACGTAGGATTGATTAGGTAAATCACTGTTTAGCTCAATAAAACATGAATTATTAATGGGACAAATAAAAAGCACATTTCTTATCTTAAGCATTTGTCCTGTTTTATACGTATCCTAATTTATACATTCTTACTATAACTACATATCATATAGGCCACATACAATCCCTTTTTTTCCTTTATCTGCTTTTTAATTTTGCCAATAACAATTCATGCTTTAATGAGCTAAACTATTGATTGGTTTTATCAATCCTGAAGGGAACCATTTCTATCAACAGGCTAAATATATGCACATGAGTGTGCACACATGATCACACACAACCTGACCAAAGCCCCTTACCCCTGCTGTACAATACCTGATCTTATTTTAGAAGGTATGCACTGGAGATTACAGAAATATTTCTATAATGCATTACGATGGGTGCGACCATCCCTGGGGGTTCCGTACCACAGCAGAGGTCCAAACCAAAGGTTAAAGGCAAAGAAACTGAGGATTTTCACGGGTAAAACCCAGATACGCAAAACTAGTGAAAATTGACATGCACGTGTATGTCTTTAACCCATGGCCTCTAGATGTTCTGCCATGCTCAGAAACACATTTGAAGGTTTTTTCTGGTGTTCCATTCCACTTTCAGGCAAAGGAGACATTGGAGGGTTGACCCTTTGTTCTATTTATATCAAGTGGGCAGTGGTGTTTGTTTTAACTAGGGATGCCTATGGGAACTTTGCTCCGAAGGTACTGCAGCCTGGTATAGGAGAAGGAAAAACTAGAGTCTGACTCAAAAGGAACATCTAGGAACAGCTTGCGGCATTGACGTTTAGTGAAAGAGTGTTAAGGATAAGGGGGCATATTTACGTTCCCTGGCGCATCCCTGCATATCAGCAGGGATGCGCCAGGAAAATGCGTCACGCAAGTTTACCCTTGCGCCACGTCCGATGCGCCGCATTTACAATGCGGCGCATCGTGGCGCAGGGATAAGCAGATGCGTGACGCATCTGCAGGCGGAAGGTTGGCGCAGTGCTGAAGCTGTGTCGCAAGCGACGCAACTCCAGCACTGTTCCAACCTTCCTATCCCTAACATGATGCGTCAATCCTTACGCCTGCTTGAAGCAGGCGTAAGGATTTGACGCACTAGCTGCCGGAAAAGTGACTGCGTGAAATCTTGTAGATTTCACTACGTCACTTTTCCGAGGCGTTCCTGCGCTGAACGCCCCCCCCTGGGGGCAGGTTTCATGTGGCGCAGGGGTTTACTACGTGACGCATCTCCCTAGATGCGTCACGTTGTAAATATAGCGCAACGCGGCGCATGGTTTGCGTCGCCGCTGCGTCACTTGCGTGACGCAACGGCGGCGCAAAAGTGGTGCAAGGGGCTTGTAAATATGCCCCTTGGTGTCTCGCTGAGGCGCAATATTTAATAATGACCTGCAGCACATGCAAGCAGTGCATAGCTCTGAAATCCTCCAATTTTCAACCTCCAAAAGAACTTCATCCTCAAAGATGAGATTATGCACGAACTAAAGGAATGTAATTCCTGTATTACATTTTTAAATTAACACATTTCTTATAAAGGTAAAAAGCAGGGTCTATGATATTAAAGGGCACAGCAGACTTAGGAACTCACTTAGAACAGTTCTTTAGGCTATGGGGTATGGCGTGGCATGGCATGCTGTGTGACGTGTGAGTTGAGTCAAGCTCTCCTATTTCACTTATTACTGAATTGCAGTACCTTGGTGAAGCTAGATCATCATATATATTCTTGACGAAGAGGTGTGCTTTGATGCTCTGACCTCTGCAAAAAGCAGTTGCACGTTTTCATACATTAGCACGTTATAATCAGATCTCTTCACTTCGCCAATGCTTGTTTATATCTGATGCTAATGTATACTGCACCATGAGAGCTGAACTGTGCAGTTTCTTCGTGATTCGAACCATAACACCTCTCAAAAACTTGATTTAGTTCTTACTCTGTTTCTATTCCTAGCATTTCTGTTTGTTCTATTTTCTATTAAGAACCAATTTAACAGACGAAACGGAGATATGAAAAAGGAGCTCCATTCCGGTTTCGGTTTAATCTATTTTGAATAAAAATTCCGTTAATATCAATCTATTAATGCCTTGGTTCCTGGCTTTTACAAAAGCCTACAAAAACTCAAAACCTTACAACAGAATTTACATCTAGATAAAAATAAGAAAAATGCTCAACAAATTAAAATAAACATTCACTGTATCCAATAAATACAAACTTTTAAAAGAACCATTGACTTACCTATGTGTCTGTTCTGATTTTTTTCTTTAATTCTTGCCTGATAAAATATAAGAGAAGAACTAATAAAAGTAACGTACAGCTCTTCATTGTGATAATAGCCATTGAGAGCGCGTTACACTCTCTCATCTGATGAATCTTTTAAGCTGACTGAGACGCCAAGGGAGTTCGCAATAATAAAACAATTCAATCTTTGTGAAGCCCATTTGGCCACACAGTAAGGACCAGGAATCGGTGATTGAAGTTAAGGAATTTTATTTCCAATTAATAGTCAGTCCAATATACATGCATTCAGGGGAATATTAAAAAGATACAAAATTACAGCTGGCAAACTAAAATATAGCAATCGGTTCAATCTCAGTAGGATAAGATACAAAATAATCCCTGCCACAGCAATACAAAAACTTAGAAATAGGTGTTCCTTAAAAAAACTCAGACTCAATCTCCTAAACATGAATGAGTTCTAAAATCATCTAATCAAGGATCTAGGTTTAGAATCAGGATCGTCTATAGCAGGGGTCTCCAACCTTTTCTATAGTGAGAGCTACTTCTGATCAGTGAAAATCATTGTGAGCTACAGAATGCTAAACAACTTGCGCATTGTTACCAGTCACCCCCGTGCGCAGTTTTAATGACTTTAAACCTTATGTCCATAGAGCCAGGTCCTGTGGTTTGAACAAAATACTTTAACTAGTGACACTATTACAGAGCTGTCATGTGTGTCAGTGAAAGAATGGTCTTTGGGGATGTATGAACATGTGTGCGTATGAATGGGATATATTTGTATGGAAGACTGAGAGCCTGTGTCATATGCACTTGCAGCACAGGAGATACCTTTCACCATATAGAAGAACGCGCTAGCACAGGCAGTGAATGATGGTACCATGAGCTCTGTGTTTTTTACATTTTTTATCTGTTTTAAACATTTGAGTGTCATATTTCTTTTAAAGTAAGCGCTACTCACCTGTTCCTATTATTGACCGGTCCTGCCTCTTCTTCCCCGTGCGCTCGCAATTGGTCTAGCGACCCTGAGGGTGTCAGCTGCTGCACAGCAGGGCTGATTGGCGGGGAGGAGCCAGGGGTCACGGGGGCATATAACGCACGCTGGAGCGGACGCGCAGTCATAGAAGAACGCGCTAGCACAGGCAGTGCATGATGGTCCCCTGAGCTCTGTGTTTTTTACATTTTTTATCTGTTTTAAACATTTGAGTGTCATATTTCTTTTAAAGTAAGCGCTACTCACATGTTCCTATTATTGACCAGTCCTGCCTCTTCTTCCCCGTGCGCTCGCACTTGGTCTAGCGACCCTGAGGGTGTCAGCTGCTGCACAGCAGGGCTGATTGGCGGGGAGGAGCCAGGGGTCACGGGGGCATATAACGCACGCTGGAGCGGACGCGCAGTCATAGAAGAACGCGCTAGCACAGGCAGTGCATAATGGTACCCCTGAGCTCTGTGTTTTTTACATTTTTTATCTGTTTTAAACATTTGAGTGTCATATTTCTTTTAAAGTAAGCGCTACTCACCTGTTCCTATTATTGACCGGTCCTGCCTCTTCTTCCCTGTGCGCTCGCACTTGGTCTAGCGACCCTGAGGGTGTCAGCTGCTGCACAGCAGGGCTGATTGGCGGGGAGGAGCCAGGGGTCACGGGGGCATATAACGCACGCTGGAGCGGACGCGCAGCGGACGCGCGCAGCGGGCGCGCCGCTGGCGCGCCAAAGGCGCGCCTAAGGCAAGCCCGTCTGCGCCCGTCCGCGCCCAAACGGGTCCAGGGGCCAGAACCCTCGGCCATTTATTGGCCTACACTAGTAATGAACTTAGATCATTCAATCATAGACTGTGCCCCTTGAAACCCGAAACAGCAGGTGTACTCAGGAGAGAAGGACTCCTTATCCCACAGAGGGGAGAGATACCTAGTCCCAATCAGGCCAACATTTCGGGCCATTCAATCTCTAGCGGCACTGATACCCTCAAACTCTCGGTCCTGAATACACGATCACTACAGAAACATGCTACCGAGATCCTTACGTTCCTACAAGATGAGGCACCAGACATCCTAGCCCTGACTGAAACCTGGCTAGACGATGATTCTGGCCCCACCTTACGGGCTGCACTACCCGAAAGCTATGATGCCTTCTGGCATAATAGGCCAGCGGGAAAAAGGGGAGGTGGGGTGGCGGTCTTGTTTAAAAGATACCTGACCATTGAAAAGGTGTCTGGAGATACCCAAAAGGTGCAGATACCCTCACTTTCAAGGTCTGCAACCATTCATCTAGCTTAACTATCACCATTGTATATCGCCCTCCCAAATGCCCCCCACACTTCATAGACCTTATGACTGAATGTGTCGCTAATCTCCGTTCACGTTTTCAACAACTCCTGGTGGTAGGAGATTTTAACTACCACTGGGACCTACAACCCAGAGAGGCACAGGCCCGTCAGCTGGAGGAGACGTTCACGAATCTTGGCCTTACTCAGTTAGTAACAACCCCTACGCATGAGCTTGGACATACCCTTGACCTAGTTTGGTCCACTACCTCGCTCACGACACTAAAAGATATCACCCCATGTGCGTGGTCTGACCACTATTGTATTAACCTGACCCGTCTCCTTACTAAGCACAATGCCAGACCCCTTTCGGACTGGAAACATGTCCGTAGCTGGTCAAAAATCGAGGCCCCAACATTGGTAAGCGCCCTCCGAGACCGCCCTTGTAAAAAGCCAGAAACAGCGGATATTGATGGCTGGTCCGAAGCTATTTCCAGCCGGCTTCTCTCTGGCATCAATGAAATAGCCCCTGAAAGGAAAATAAAAACTGGTAATAAAGGCAAAGGCGCTCCATGGTTTACGGAAGAGCTCAGAGCACTGAAACGTTTGCTTCGCCACCACGAACGACAGTGGCGCAAACACTATGAGCCTCTGGCCCTTGCAGAGTATAGAGCCAAAATTGCTTCCTATAAAAAAGCGCTCCTCCGTAGGAAGGCGGATTACTATGAAAATAGGATCCTAGTAGCAACTAATAAACAGAAAGAAACGTTTAAAATCCTGAAAGAACTCAGCCAAAAACAATCACTGACGTCTCCATCTAATCAAGAACAATGTAATGAATTTTTAATTTATTTCTCCAACAAAATACGGGATATCCTGATTGAGATTGATAACTCCCCATTTAAGCAATCTCCCGCTGCAGAGAAGGTCCTACAGGGAAAGCAAGCAGAAATGCTCTCTTCATTCCAAAACCTTGACACTGAAACTCTCCGACGCATTGCTACAAAAATTAAATCTGGCTCACCCGCCGACCCCTGTCCCCCTAGGATTTTTAATTTAGCCTTCCCTGAAATTGAGGAAGAAATCCTCGCCTTGTTGAACCTCTCCCTGGAGACTGGGAAGGTTCTGAGTTATTTCAAAGAAGCCAGGATTATCCCCCTGCTTAAAAAGATAGGTGCGGATCCATTCAATAAGAAAAACTTCAGACCCATCTCCCAACTTCCATTTCTTGCTAAAATTTTAGAGCAACATGTCCTGCAAAACCTAGTTAAGTTCACGAAGGATTACAACCTTCTGGAGGACAGGCAGGCTGGTTTCCGAGCTCACCATAGCACAGAATTGGTGATGTTATCAGTGCTTGATGACCTGAGGAGGACCACCGATAATAAAAAGCTTTGTGTTCTAGTCCTCCTTGACCTGTCGGCAGCATTCGACACGGTCAACCACGCTCTACTCCTAGAAAGATTAAGAATAATGGGGATCGGGGGTGCTGTTTTACAATGTATCACCTCATTCCTGACGAACCGCTCCCAAAGAATTCAGATGGGTGACTGGGTCTCAGAGAGGGGGCTCGTTCCCTGTGGAGTCCCACAGGGGTCGGCCCTATCACCCCTCCTATTTAACATATATCTCAGACCATTAATTACTGCCCTCTCGGCTATGGAGTGTCAAGTCTTCAATTATGCGGATGATACTCAAATCATTCTGCAAATTGAAAAGACCCCCCAAGCATACACCCGGGCGAAAGATGTTTTACGCTTCACGGTCAACTGGATGACTGCCAATTCCCTAAAGATCAACCCAGACAAAACTGAGGTTCTGGTTATGACCGATGCTGACAACCCTTGGAATTCCCTTTACTGGCCCCAGGAACTGGGTGATGCTCCGGCCCCAGTCCCAGTGGTAAAAAGTTTGGGAATTAAAGTGGACGCTAAGCTGTCATTGGCTAACCAGGTCTCCACTGTTTTTGGAACCTGTGTGGGCCTACTCAGGCTACTTAGGAGACTTTCCCCTATCCTCTCCTTCTCGACCGTGAGAACAGTCGTGACTGCCATGATCCTGTCCCGCCTCGACTACGGCAACTCGCTTTACATTGGACTGCCAGATTCTTTAGTAGGCAAATTGCAGATAGTCATAAATGACGCGGCAAGACTAATCTTTAAAGTACCCAGGCATACGCGTGCATCCCCCCTCTTGCAAAGTCTTCATTGGCTGCCCATGAAACAGAGGGCCAAATTCAAGGGCCTCTGTATTGTTCACAAGGTTTTTTATGGACTGGCACCCATCTATATTAAACAACGCCTTGAGAAATATGCCCCATGTCGCTCGCTAAGGTCATCCACGATGGGCCTTTTAGTCTACCCACGCTTCAACTATGTTACCAAGGGGGGCCGAGCCTTCTCCATTCTTCTCCCCACCCTTTGGAACAAGTTGCCTAGCCAGCTCCGTGCAGAAAACCGCCTTCTTCCTTTCAGAAAAAAACTGAAAACCATTCTCTTCACTGAAGCCTGGGCTTAACTGTTTTCCACTTGCTCTGGACTGGCGCCACTCTTCTTGCAGCGCTTAGAGACCTTCTGGTATTAAGCGCTCTATAAATTCAAATTAACAATAACAATATGTGGCACCGCTACATGTATAACACAAACAATCATTTTTTTTAAACAGGAGAAATTTAAAGTGCAGAAAAACGTTTTGCAAAAATGTTCATAATATGGAACATTTTTCAGCACTTTAAATTTCTATCATTTAAAAAAATGCTGTATTTTTCATCTATATTTATGGCCCAGTGTCTACTGGCCACTAGAAGCAAGTGGAGTGCTGTTTGCAAAAGCAACACTTTGAAATGGGAGAAATTTAAAATGAAGTGTTAACCTAATCATTAAGTTAACTTTTCATTTTATTTTTCTCTCATTTAAGAGCATTCAGAAACATCATTATGTTTACAGATCCAATATTGAGTTGACAAGCAATTTTATTTAAGAGTTAAATACCTCAGTGCTTCATTGTTCAACTCTGTGCCCCAGCCCTGGTCAAAAATCTGACTGCGTACTGCTCATTATCAGGCCTTGCTATCTGTAGCCTGATGCTAATAAGGTAAAATAAACACAGTCTTCCCTTAACTTCAAAAGGAAAATGTGACCCTGTGTTTATTTAAACGAATTGAAGGCTGTGAGCTACTCTGAAGGAGTCAGGGACCTACTGGTAGTTCGTGATTCACTGTTTGGAGGTACCTGGTCTATAGAGTGGGGTCTCCAAGAAATTCGGAAATGCAGGAAGGTGTCAGCATAGTGAAGACTCCAGTAGAAGTCTTGCAGAATTGGAATAAGTCTTTAGAATGTTCACCCTTCGACAACATTGCTTCTTCTTTAACACCAGGCTGTCTACCAATCAATCACAATCCCATACCGTACAAGGTAAGACTCTCTGAGTAACTTCACAAAAACTAAAACAGGTATCCGGCTTCTGCTAGTCCCTGCCCTCTCCCTCTGGGGAAAGATATAGTTTAAAAAAATTCTCCTTGTGCAAGGGGAGTATGGGGACTTGCTCAGCTACAGCAGGTTCCAAGATAATGATTAAAATGATGCAAGAGTCCATTGTCCTTTGTGAAACACCCTCAGAGTCTTACACATATTTTTAGAACCTCTCAGGGCTTATGGGGTGCTCCTTGGATGTGAGGTAGTTTCACTCTTTCTTCTTTCCTCTGTTACCATTGATGCACCCACTGCCCATCACATTTTTCAGTCAGTGTGCCACTTCCTGGTGGGGTACCACTTCTCCTCCAGTACTTAGACTGCAGTCCAACACCTCCTGCAGTGCTTATAATCACAACATCTTCCTCACCATTTTACCACTTCTCTCCTGGTACAAGAGGGTGAAGACACACTTTGTGCTCTCCTAGTGGTCTTTTCAGAGCAATGCTGGGGCTCTACCAGCCCCCTTACACAGCAACATATTGTGCTGAAGCTTATCCAGACCTGCACTGCACTTCTGGATCACCCGCTCTCCTACCTAGCCATTCATCCTTGTCATGGCAAGAGAAACGCAGGGTGGGTGTACAATGCTGCCACTGGTATGAGTAGCATTGCTGAGACCACTGAGTCTGGGGTTTCATCCTTAACAGAATCTCTAATGCAATCGCTAGTGGGGCACTTATCCCAGAAACCTGGAAAGGGGCGGAGATCGTCCCCATTTACAAGAAAGGGGATCTTGCTAATTATAGACCAATCAGTTTAATAGATGCAGCCCAGAGGATCTTCAGTAAGCAATTACTGGTTACGAAACAGACTGGGATGGAGGAACAGCAGATATTGTCCCACCTACAAGCAGGTTTTAGGCCCAATACGAGCACCCTAGATCAGATGTTTGGATTTTTATTGATAATATGGAAGTGGGTTTTAATTAAGAAGGGTCATTTATACATTGTATTTGTGGGTCTCAAATCTGCCTTTTACCTAATACCAAGAGAGAAGTATAGGTTGCATTAAAGAAAATGGGGATGTCGATAGAATTGTTAAATTTAGTGATCCGCCTGCACCAGGGGAATTTTGCACAAGTCCAGTGGGACAAAAAAGGTGTTGTATAGTTCACACTAATCCGTAGGACCTGTGCGTTTGTTGGACAACATAAACTTTGCATAAGGTGCCTAGACTGATTCTGAGCACCCCCGGAGGATATGTTGGCTTGGAGACCAGCTAGCTCACAGTGCCACCAAAATCTCCCCCTAACCTTACTAGGGAACGAATGGTTTCTGGCAACCACTGAACATGTCAACCCTGACCCCTCAAGGATCGTGGAAACAGATCAAAACCTTTCGCTCAGTCACTCGTGCTTACTGGTGCTCAGAGAAATATACAGAATACACAGTGGGACATTTCAATATATTTATTGAACCAACGCTATTTTTGTATAGAATACATGTGCTGCTATAATCAGTAGACCGAAGCAGATGTAAGTGATTACAAGCACCAATAGCGTACATATTAGATATAGTTCTACCATGGTGCTAAAACAGTGTATATATGCAGGCAATATAAACAAGGCATTAATCAGGCGTACTCCTACTATGCGAACCCTACTCTAAGTGTACCTAGAGTGTGTGTAGGTGTGAAGCCAAGAATCCCCCCAAGGGACGATCCAACCCCATTACCTGGTGGGAGAGAATGTAGGAGCCAGTCTTGGTCACTAACTGGACACCCCCTCATGGAGATGTCAGACCACTACATGGTGAAGTCTCAGCATGCATGGACCCTAGGTGTCAGCTGAAGTGCCTCCCCTGCTAAACTTTTGGGATGCTCTTTATTTGTAATAGAAAGCAGCCTTGCGATGTGCATATAGATTAGCGATGTTATGGATATGTAGATAGCCCTGCCGCCCTGTGGATGAAGATAGAACAACTTTTGTACATAGTGCAAAGAAGGGCATTGTACATGATGTTCGAGCCATCGTGATAATGTTGTGTGAAGCTAGATGTGTAAACAAAGTAGTTTCAGAGAAACTAACCCAACATTGTCATGCACGCAAATATTTGCAAAAGTTCAGAACAGAAATGTTATTTGTGAAAAATAGGACAATGTAAGAAATGAATATAGCATGTTACATCGCATGCTATTACAATGCGTACTTTTACAACGCGGTTGTTACAAAGACCGCGTTGTTAGTACGCAATACCCTTACATCGCAAGTCATTACAACGACTTGCTGTAGGGGGCGTGCTGGATTTAGAAATAGTATTATTTACTATTCCTACGCCAGTTTGCGCAACAGCAAGGAAGCTGTTGGATTTCATATTCAATACCTTGGCGCCCCTACAGCAAGTCATTCTAATGACTTGCGATGTAAAGGTATTGCGTACTAACAACGCGGTCGTTGTAACGACCGCGTTGTAATGGTACTTCATTGTAAAAACAGCGTTGTAAATGCTGTTTCCTGTAAGAAATGAGAGCTTCTCTACTTGGCTTAACCCGGGCACATAACACCCACTCCTCATACTAAGGGTCGATATATAAAAGCTATCTAAGCCAGCAGGCCATAATTAAGCAAAGTGAAAAAAAAAGGTTTAAAACTACTCTTAAAATCATCTAAAAGCAAGCTTTCCTTTAAAATATTCATATAAATGTCTTAAAGTCATTGAACTATTTTAAATCCCAAGCACTCAGAAAGCCATGGTGCCTAGAAAAATAAAGCAAAAAGCTGTTTTGATTCATTTTGTCTAAAAATAGGCCAAATAGTTCCCACCACACAAAAAAAGTAATTTGTTTATGTGTTCCGAGTGGTAGATGCAACATTGCTGTTGCCCACAACAGCAGACGATGTTCCCATGTGCGCACCTCTAAGCAGGTTTTTGGAGCAAAGGTAATTCCACCCAGTTCCCACAGCAGCTGCTGAGGGAGGGACCTCATCCTGTAAGCGTATCGTAGAGCCGGTGTCCAGTTCACTAGGAGCCAAAGCATCCCACGGTGGCTCGAAGAATGTATTAATCAGCAATGGAATACGCTGGGAACAACAATACCCATGGCCCTTTAAGGGGTCCATTAGTACTTCACTCTCTAGTGGCGCAACCAATTGTGATCCTAGGCATGAATCCAATATGCATTCATGGGTGCAAAGCAGGCAGTGCAATTCAGGTTGTACGCAGTGAAGCCAAACAGGCTAGAAGGACAAAAACCAGTGCTCATTTAGTTCTCGAAGTCAAGGTGAGCTGGAGCAGCGTTCCATGCGCTCATGGCATTGCAGCACAAGCAGTGCTGTCTCCATTCCAGGTTAAACTGGGAAGTCCATTGCGAAGCAGAAAAATTAAAATCAGGATTTTCACCACAAGTTGCAGGCCAAGCGGGAGCCCTCCATAAATGCTTCCCAATAAGGAGCGTATGAAAGATGGTATAATTCTGAAAATCGTCTGAAAGATGCTAACCAGTACAGAGCCAATACATTTAAAAAAGTGCACTATTCCCTTTGTATCAGATATATTAAAGATACGGTAAACCAGCTCCCCAAAATGCAGCGAGAAGTTACTGTGGAGTAGTGTCTGTATCTCAGACGAGGACCTTGCAACCTGGAGATCAAACGTCTCTCTGGCTGAAGGTAAGGCCACATCCTTTTGGAAAAACATGGCTTTCAGTTTGCTTAGAGAATCAAAGCGTATTTTGGAAACATTTATTAAGGCCATAGCGTTGTCTCCCTAATTGTGCGGGCAGGTGAAAACAGTACTTGTGTGCAACAAGTGACTATGGAATTAGCCGTTACTAGATAAGCGATGCCAGGTTCCATTCCACAGTAACCTTGATCATTCAGCATAAAATCACTCCCATTCGAGAATAGCTTGAAGACCGGATGAATCACGGTAGCCAGGAAACCCTTCAGATAACAGGAAAAGTTCACAACTGAAGCATTGCATGACTCATGAAGAGAAATGTCCTTGCAAACTAAGGACCCACTTAAAGCATAAACTGTCAGAATGTATAAATGTCTCCTGTGGTGTCCACCAGGGCTGTGTGTTAGCTAGCTGGTCTCCAAGCCAACATATCCTCCGGGGGTGCTCAGAATCAGTCTATGCACCTTCCCCAAAGTTTATGTTGTCCAACAAACGCACAGGTCCTACGGATTAGTGTGACCTACACGATGCCTTCTTTGCCCCACCGGACTTGTGCAAAATTCCCCTGGTGCAGGCAGATCACTAAATTTAACAATTCTTTCGGCATCCCCATTTTCTTTAATGCAACCCATACTTCTCTCTTGGTATTAGGTAGAAGTCAAACCCTTTTTACACTATATATAAATGATCTAGTAAATCTGCTTTATGACTGCAAGGGAGACCCCCCGAAAATAGCAGGCCAGCAAGTTCCTGCCCTCCTTTTCATGACAACACACTACTAATTTCTTAGACTTCCGTGGGCCTACAAAATATTTTGAACAGTTTCACAGAGCATGTGAGTCATATGCCTTAGAAATTAATGGTTTCAAAACCAAGTTAATGACTCTTCGCCCACATAAGTCCTTTAAAGGCAAAATGAAGCTTGGTCACGAGTATCTGGAACAGGTCAAAGAATTTGACTACTTATGTGTGACGTTGGCAAGTAGTTTGTCCTGCTCAGCCCAGGTACTGAATAGCCAAATGTCTCTACAACATATTTGAGCCACAAAAGTGAAGGAACTTCGGTGATTGATCTATCTCCCTATTTCCACCACACTGTAAATTTATCTTACCGGGGGCTCGGAGCTGCCTTCTATAGAGCAGAACTATGGGGTTTTGAAAATGTAAAAGGGCTGGAGATGGTAGAAAATACATTTATTAGAGCCATTTTGTCACTGCCAAAGAGTGCCCCCCTTGTCCCGATGCAACTTGACCTGGGATTAAGGATGGTATCACATACAGCTACATTGAAACCATTACTTTATTGAATTAAGTTCTGGACAGGTAAATTACAGATTCCAATTAAGCAAGCTGTGTCTGAGGTTAAAGCATTGGATAAATGGTATAAGAGCCCTTGGCTCAAAAATTAAATAATTGGTTGTATAGGTTGGGCCTGGAAGAAAGATGGGACAAACTGCAAAAACTGGATAAAGCCATCATAGTGTATATAAATGCAAGCTACTGGGATTATATTTTAGGCTTTTGGTTATGTGCAATGGCACATAGCATTTTCACAAAGATCTAGATCACTGTATCTAAAGTTCAGATATGGTACCCTGTCCGTTAAGGTATTGAAAGGCAAGTGGAAGACAGGCTCCATAACTTGTTGTACAGCTGGTTGTCTAGCAGGAAATTGTACCTCCGAATCGCTGGAACACGGTTTGTTCTTCTGTCCTGCTTACTTGCAAACCAGGAGAAGATGTGTAATTTCTGTCTATCCGTCACCTCTGTTTCATGCTACTTTGAAGCAATGCATGTCTTAAGAACTGAAAACATACAGCCTAATTTGGATGTTGTTGGGATCACCACCGACAGGCCATCGGTGGTGGTCACACCAACATCCAGGGCAGTGGTCCTACTGCTGGATTGCTATACCTGCAGTCGGAGCGCAGTGGTTGGGGGGAAAGACCACCACCTCCGACAGGATCAAGCATCCCATCGGAGTGGCGATCGGAATCCAATCTCTACAATGTGCAGGCACCGCCATAGAGATTAGGATGTCCCTTTCTCTCAGCCTTTATGGTCTGACCTCCATGTAAAGGCAGACGAAAATGGACTTTGTGGGCCCTTACAGGGCCCCTGTGGGCCACTGAAAAGTGGCCAGAGGGACACACAGAGTGCCCCCACACACATCCATGCACTGTGTACCAGGCACCACATGGTGCCTGGCACACAGTGCATGGATGTGCACAAAGTGCCTAATTCTAAAGCAGCTTGTACTGTGGCCCTTTTCCTGGGCCGCAGTACAAGCCGCTGTAGAAAAAGGCATTTTACGACTGCCTGCACAGTGGTCCTATCGTAATCAGGCAGGTGGGACTGCCAAAACATTGTCGGACGGATACCTGCATGCGGTGATGGCAGTTGGACGCTCATCTGACCGCCATCGTAATGAGGGCCTTAGAGTGGAAAGTATTCTCAATATCAAGATACCTGATGTATGTTTGGTGCATTTGTGGAAAATTATTGGAAAATACTTAAGCCATCTTATGATTATTTGCCAGTTTGCATATGCTCCTTTCCTGGCTATAATGTGTTAAAATTCTAACTGATGTTACAAGGTTAACACTTTTATGTATGAAAGGGCATTTGATTTGGGTAACTCAGACGTTTTAGTATTTACATTTGTTATGCTTTTAATAACTAGCCTGAAAATGTTTAATATGTTTCCTTATGTACTATTGACCATTGATGTATAGTACTTTTTCTTTTCCTGCCTTAAGCAGGAGCAGTTTAAAGGTAGAAAAGTTCAAAAGTTTAGATAGGAAGTCCCAGTGAGAGTTCCATGATTTGGTTTTTATTCACAGCATGATGAACCTGTGATTTTTAGGAAACGTGTTTTTAAATTGATGTTGTATTGTATCTTTTTCTTTTGCAAATGCTGTGATGTACTTGTTTTATTAATATGTTTATGACCATGTATTGGTCGAATAAACTACTACTACTACTCTGGAGCAGACAACGATTGTCTTTAGTGGCACCAGCACTTCTGATATGGGTCACTTTAATTAAGAGCAGGTTTGTTACACAGTCCCCTGAGGAGACTCATTTCCATACAACACCTTGGGCAGGGTCAACAAAATTGTGCTTGGGTTTTCTCTGTGGCTGCAGGTGGCACCAGCTCCAAGGCACCCACTGCAGGCTGGAAAATGGAGCCATAAGGTCAACAGATTTTTGATGATCTTTATCCCAGCTGGAGTGAGTCCAGTGTGATTTTTATCCTTGAGTTTCTGAAGGAGCTCTCCAGCCTCCACAACCAATCTTCTGGGGCCTTTCAAGTCAGGAAACTTAGGGGCATATTATCAAGAACGGCGTTAAAATTGTCGCCGCTTTAGCGGCAGAAAACTGCCGCTAAAGCGGCGATAATGGGCTTGATAATATGCCCTGGAGAATTCCAATAGAAGCCCATGTTGACACCAGAACATGGGCTTCTATTGGAATTCTCAAGGGCATATTATCAAGCCCATTATCACCGCTTTAGCAGCAGTTTTCTGCCGCTAAAGCAACGATCATTTTAACGCCGTTTCTTGATAATATGCCCCTTGGAGCCTTCCAACAGGCTCTTGCACCGCTGCTTTTTTCTCTTCTTAGCAGTGTGGTGCTTATAAAGGAGAGGGCAGAAATGCTCTAAATTTACAAAGATATGGAGCATTTCAGCCCCCTCCCACACTGTGTGCTGCCTAGCACCAACGTAGGCACCCTTGCACCACAGTGCAAGGTTGTCTGCATTATGGGTAAGAATGTTTTTGTGCAAGAAGAGATATCTTCCTACACAATACCAATCTTTAAAGGAATTTTCTTTTTTCTATATGGGCTGCAGATTGCAGCCCTGATGTAAAGTAACGTAAGGCCTCGCTTACTAAACCATGCTGTGCTGTGTTACTTTTTTTAATTTTCTTAACCATGCACCGGTACTTAAAGTGGTTTTGCATTGCTTAGTAAATCTTTACAACAAATTTGCAACCCTGGCGCAAAATCTTAGTAAATCTGCTTCTGAGTCCATAAATAGAAATGGTTTACATAGGGATTGATTAGGTAAATCACTGTTTAGCTCAAAAACATAGGGGCATATTAGCAAGACCGGCGATAAAATTATCGCTGTTTTAGCGGCAGGAAACTGCCGCTAAAACGGCGATAATGGGCTTGCTAATATGCGTTATAGAATTCAATAGAAGCCCAGGTTAGATGTCCTGCACATCTAACCTGGGCTTCTATTGGAATTCTATAACGCATATTAGCAAGCCCATTATCGCCGCTTTAGCGGCAGTTTCCTGCCGCTAAAACGGCGATAATTTTATCGCCGGTCTTGCTAATATGCCCCATTAATTGTTATTGACACAAATAAAAAACACATTTCTTTACCTTAAGCATTTGCCTGTTTTATACGTGTCCTAATTTATACTTTCATGCTATAACTAGACATCATATAGGTCAAATACAATCACTTTTTCTGCTTTTCATTTTTGCCAATAACAATTCATGCTTTATTGAGCTAAACTATTGATTGGCTTTATCAATCCTGAAGGGAACCATTTCTATCAACAGACTAAATATATGCACATGAGTGTGCACACCTGTTCACACACAACCTGACCAAAGCCCCTTACCCCTGCTGTACAATACCTGATCTTATTTTAGAAGGTATGCACTGGAGATTACAGAAATATTTCTATAAAGCATTACGATGGGTGAGACCACCTTTGGGGGTCCCGTACCACAGCAGAGGTCCAAACCAAAGGCTAAAGGCAAAGAAACCGAGGATTTTAATGGATAAAACCCAGATTCCCACAACTAGTGAAAATGGACATGCACATTAACCCATGGCCTCTAGATGTTCTGCCATGCTCGGAAACACATTTGAAGTTTGTTTCTGTTGTTCCATTCCACTTTCAGCCAAAGGAGACATTGAAGGAGGCCCTCTTTGTTCATAATTCTGAGTTTTTCTTATATCGAGTGAGAAGTGGCGTTTGTTTTAACTAGGCATGCCTATGGGAACTTTGCTCCGAAGGTACTGCAGCCTGGTATAGGAAAAAGAAAAACTAGAGTCTGACTCAAAAGGAACATCTAGGAACAGCTTGCGGCATTGACGTTTGGTGAAAGAGTGTTCACGGTTTGGCTTCTGGCTAAGGAGCAATATGTAATAAATAATTGCCTGCAGCACATGCAAGCAGTGCATAGTCTGAAATCCTCCAATTTTCAAACTCCAAAAAGAACTTCATCCTCAAAAATGAGATTATGCACGAACTAAAGGAATGTAATTGCTGTGTTCCATTTTTAAATCAACACATTTCTTATAATGATAAAAAAGCAGGGTCTATGATATTAAAGGGCACAGCAGACTTAGGAACTCACTTAGAACAGTACTTTAGGCTATGGGGTATGGCGTGGCATGGCATGCTGTGTGAGTTGAGTCAAGCTCTTCTATTTAACTTATTATTGACTTACAGTACATTGGTGAAGCTAGATCATCATATAAATTCTTCATGAATAGGTGTGCTTTGATGTTCTAATCCATGCAAAAGTAGTTGCACGTGCCTACGTTTGCATACATTAGCACATTACCATCAGATCTATTTACTTTGCCAATGCTTGTTTATACCTGCTGCTAATGTTTTCTGCACTTTGAGAGCTGAATTGGGCAGTATCTTCCTCATTCTGACCACAAGACCTTTAAAAAAGAACTTGATTTAGTTCTTACAATGTTTGTATTTCTAGCATTTCTGTTTGTTCTATTTTTGATTACGAACAGGTTTAAACGGAAGAAACGGAGATATTAAAAAGGAGCCAATGCTTGGTTTTGGTTTAATTTATTTTTAATATAAATTCCGTTCATATTAATTTATTAATGCCTTTGCTCCTGGCTTTTAAAAATGCCTATTAAAACTCAAAACTTTACAGTAGAATTTACATATAGATAAAAAGAAAAGCAATTGTAAACAAATTAAAATAAACATTCACTGTATCCAGTAAATACAAACTTTTAAAAGAAGCATTGACTTGCTTATGTGTCTGTTCTGATTTTTCCTTTAAATCTCATCTGATAAAATATGAGAAGGACTAATAAAAATAACGTACAGCTCTTCATTGTGATAATAGCCATTGAGAGCGCGTTACACTCTCTCATCTGATGAATCTTTTTAAGCTGGCTGAGACGCCAAGGGAGTTCGCAATAATAAAACAAATCAATCTTTGTGAAGCCCATTTGGCCACACAAAAGGACCAGGATTCGGTGATTGAAGTTAAGGGATTTTATTTCCAATTAATAGTCAGTCCAATATATATGCATGACAGGGGAAAATTAAAAAAATACAGAGTTACAGCTGGCAAGATGAAAAATTGCAATCGGTTCAGTCTCAGTAGGATAAGATACAATATGATCACAGCCACAGCAAAACAAAAACAGAGAATTAGAAATAGGTGTTCCTTAAAGAAACTCAGACTCCCTCTCCTAAACATGAATAAGTTCTAAAATCTACTAATCAAGGTTTTAAGTTTAGAATAAGGAAGGTCTATAGAGTGGGGTCTCAAGGAAATTCCGAAATGCGGGAAGGCATCCGCATAGTTTAGACTTCAGTAGAAGTCTTCCAGAATTGGAATAAGTGTTCAGCATGAAACTTCACACTTGTAAGAATAAAGGAAGCAGGGAGGTCTGTACCCCTCAAAGTCTAAGGAAATCTGTTCTGACTCCTAACAGGGTGAACATTAATTAAATGAGACAGAAACTTCAGCAACATTCGTATCTCTTCCCACCCCAACAGGGACCAATCATTTCAATTCTCATGGTGTGCATTTGCAACATCATCTGCGTTTTCCATCCCACATAACTTGGACAGTTATTGCAACCTTGAACATCCCACCGTTGAATCAATCAATCAATTAATGATTTGTATAGCGCAGCTACTCACCCATAATGGTCTCAAGGCGCTGTTCCTGATATACGATGAATAGGAGGCTTCATCTGGTCATTAGGTCTTCATGCTTTTGCCAAGATTTCTCTTTTCAGACCTTACTATCAATAAAATAATACATATAACAATACTCTTTTCTCTAGCTAATGAAACCTTGAGAGCGCACCTGCAAAAGAATGAGCAAGCTGACCAAGCAAAGTAAATTTCAAAATCAAGGCCTTTAGTCAGGCTAACTTTAACTAAACATTTAGGGCCTGATTATGATGTTGGGGGGATCATCGTGGTCTCTGGACCGACCAACCTTCGGTCTGCAGTACCGACACCGCCATTACAATGCGACCGCACATGGTGCGGTTGCATACTCCCATTTCCCTATGGGAGCTTTTGCTGCGGCTGTAAACCGGCCTAGCACAAGCTCCCAAGAAGAAATGGGAGCCTTTGTAAATCCTTGCACCACGTGGCAGGCACCTCATGGTGCCTGCCACATGGTGCAGGGATTTAAAGTGGGGCACCATAGGTGCTCCCTAGGCCACCAACCGGAGGCTGTGGAGACATGGGGGCTCTGCTAGGGCAGCCCAAAGTCGCTTTCTGACAGCAAACCGACATCATAATCCCCACAGCGTAAACGCCGTACATAGGGGATTATGAGTGGCCTCCGACTGGCCGAAGGGCTCCTCGAGCCAGTCGGAAGCCAACTCGGTACGACCGGCTGGTTTGAAATCCGACAACCTTTATCATAATGAGGCTGTCTGATTTGAAACCTACAATGTGAGTTGGAAAGCCTCCGACCAGCGGTGGGAGGCTTTCCGACTCACAATGTAATAGGCCCCTTAATGTGCATTTCAAATATATGATTATACATACACACATGAAACTTTCAGAATAAATGCAAACATGAAATAAAGAATGCAAGTTTACCTATGTAAATGTAACTTGAAATATAAAATGTGAATAATTAATATATGTAAGCTTTTTAAAAAACATAAGTGCACACGCTTATAAAGCTTCAGTTTCCCAGTAGTTACATTTAATTAATGGGTTTAAATGTTCACACACATTAATATTAAGGTACACAGAAAATATAATGTCAAAATATAAATGCATAGTTGTGCAATGATAACCTGTAAAGGATGGAGTCTAAATTGCTCTACACCACCATCCTCTCATGTTCCTTCCAACTAGAAGACCTTTTAATATTAATAAAAGGTGTAGTGTGTCTGGAGAGAGAACTACTTTACCTAGAGCTCACTTGGTCCTATATGATGGAGGCAGCCTTACACTATAGTGCCAGGGCTTCAAGTTCCTTTGAAAACTCAGCATTTACAGTGAATTCGACTCCTGTAAATTATTCCCCCCAAAAAATGTAATTCACAATATTCCCCTGCCCATGAAATATCAGTACCATCGTACACGCTAATTCCAGGCAGGGAAATAACAGGAAATACTTTTAGCCAAGCACCTCAAGGACCTAACTGTCCAAGGCGTGATGACAATTGGGCATAAATATTTGGTTGGAGAGATGTGTGATTGTTTTATTATCTATGTGGATGGGTTGAGTGTGTTGTATGAGGTCTGGACATGTGGTCTCATCATTTCGTGGCAAATCTGATGCTGCTGATTGAGCACCTTTCTTTTTAGAAGTATGTGAGAAAAATACAAGGTGATTCTGCTAGGTGTGTGGTTCAGCTAAAATCCAGGGCCAGATTTATCAAGGTTTTGCAAGGGGGCGCAAGGGCAATGCAAAACCTAAGTGAGATTAGTCAAGCCTCTCAAGGCCACCTTGCATGGCCCTGCATGGTTTTATAAATCTGCAGTAACGCAAGGCAGTGCAAATCGCTGCCTTGCGTTACTCTGCCCCAGGGAGTAAGGGAGAATATTCCCACTCATCCACCCATGGATTTTGGCATGTTCCCAGATTTACCATTAGTGGTAAACCTGGTAATGCGTCAAAATGCCACACCATCCCCAGAGCACATGTAGAAAGTGGAAAATGTTTCTGAGAATTGTTTTTGTGCAGGAAGGTGTTCCTTCCAGTGCAAAGACAATCCTGCCTACAACGCAGGCACCCTTGCACCATGCCTGTGTTGTCATTAGGCAGCCAAATGTGCGCCAGCACTAGGAAAGGACAGGAATGTGCCATATAATGTTGAATATGGTGCATTCCTGCCCTTTCACACTGGCTAATGAGGGGTGTTACCTCAAAACCGGTCCCAGATGCTTGTTTCTGATCCAGGGAGGACCTGGCCTGGCAGTTCGGGCTGGACTGTTCCCATGGGGCACAGGGTCAAGACTGATTTGCATATGGCTGGGTCTGAACTGGAATGGCGTGGCGTGCAACAAAACGATGGATTTAACCCAGATCTGTGACTGGGGATGAATGTTTGATTAATTCAACATTCCGTCCATCATCTGTTCTTTTTGCATTTGTCACCCTAGGTGGGAAGGGTATGCCCAGCCATGGGTCCCGTGCTCGCTATGCCACCAGATTCAAGCTAGCCTGGCTGATGAGGGGTGTTACCCCGAAACCGGACCCAGGATGCTTGTTTCTGTTCCAGGGAGGAGCTGGCCTGGCAGTTCGGGCTGGACTGTTCCCATTGGGCACAGGGTCAAGACTGATTTGCATATGGCTGGGTCTGAACTTGAATGGCGTGGAGTGCAAAAAAACAATGGATGTAACCCAGATCTGTGTCTGGGGGTGAATGTTTGATTAATTCAACATTCCGTCCATCATCTGTTCTTTTTGCATTTGTCGCCCCAAGTGGGAAGGGTATGCTTTCACGCAGTGCAGCACAGCAAAGGGGCTTGCTGCATTGCGTTGCACGAAAAAATTATAAATGTGGGCCCTAGTTATTTTGTTAATGGAACAACACAACTGCTAAATAGCCATATGCACAAAAATGAGGGTTTGTTTTGCACACAGCTTTTATGTTGTGATCCAGCGCTATCAATAACATTTCTTCTCCTTTAGGTATTGACGTCCAGGTTGAAAAACATTCCTCTTCACAACTATACCAATATGACTGTGGGGCCCATAACACCGCAATAAACATTCACTCTCACATTTATTCCCTGGAACACATCCACCTTTACCTTAGGAGAAAAAGTTAATGATTTGCTGGAAGGAGACGGGATACCTTTTTAAATCAGTAGGATAATTCTAAAATGTTCTCAGGTATTCCGCTCATTGGTCAATGGACCAACTAGTAGGAATCAGTTGATGGTGATTAAGACCAGCTCAATCACTACAAACTCTTGTTAAACATTTACATTTATTATTGAGCTAAAGAACCACAGACTCATAAATTTAATTGTAATATATTTTATCTAAATTTTATAAGCATGAATAAATTCAGTTTTATTAATCAGATCAATACATTTATTATTATATAAGAGTAAATTGGAATTTCAATGCATACCCTTTAGATGGAAAAATAAAGTTCGTCACAGCAGTTAAATTCAGATCCCAGCATAGAACTCCCAAATGCTGACTGTCTGTCCTGGTAAACAGGCCTTCTCGACGGACCACCTATATAGGTTTTCCGCCACTCTTTCGTTCTTTCTCAATTAAGATTTAAGAGTAAAAGATTAATCGTATTAAAATATAAATGTCTATTGAAAAATAGCAGCGGCTTCTCCAGCGTCAGCGTCCTATGCTCAATAAAAATATGTAAAAAGCAGCGCTCCTCCTACCTAAGAGTAGGTCCTCTTATACCCTAATACTAGCTTACTAAACAGAAAAGTTAAATTTTTGGGGCGAGATTCACTCTAATTGGTCCTTTTGGGGGTGGCATACATCTCATTAAGTGTCTCCTTGTTCTAACCAGTTTCTGAGGAATGTTCATAACTTTGTCCTTTCTCACGGATTCAGGACATTACCAATCCAATCGATGGTCTCTATTTGTATCTTCTTTCCGATACTTTATTTTGAACAGTTCATTGTCCATTCACATATACACTGCGACTTCTCACGCTCTTTCGCTAAGTCCCCCTTGGCACACGCTTGGGTGATAAGGTCATCACAGCCTTGATCCCGCTTCCATCCTAGGCTTTGGAAATAACCACGTGATGCTTTCGTTTACAGCTTTTTTCTTTCGCTTGAAGCCATCTTGCGCACGCGCACTTTAGCTTTTTCGCCTCAGCAGCCATTTTTACAGCACGGCCTAGCAGGCCTAAGCAAACTATCATAGAAATAAACAGAAAATAGTTAAGAATAAGGAAAATAAGCCTTTTCGCTTCCCTCCCGTCATTCTACGTACCCCAATTAGGTGTTACCTAGCAAAAGCAACATATAAAGCTATTCCTTACTTACCAATCGCTTTATTTTGCCACCATACAATTTACTACAAAGCACAAATCTTGCAATATTATTCTAATTAGTACGCAAATCATTATGTTAGCGTTATTCATATTAACAATTGTAAGTAGATTAGTTTGCACATGAAGTGGCATGTTACCAGAACATTTATGAAGAAAACATACGTTGTTGGTTATTCACTGAAACAAACAATTTTATTAATTATTAATGTTAATATTAGGGGGTTCAACATTTTCTCATTTACCTTGCTCCATCAACTCCCTCTTTGGTGATTTTTAATATCACCACAAAAACCCATGTCACACCAATTTGTCAGATAGCATATTTCTTGTCCATTTGCTTCTTGTTAGTTTTACACAACTGTATCCCTTTTATCTTGTCTCTTTGTTTTCTTATACATGCTTTCTTTTAGTTCTTCCAGCTATATTTCACCTATCTCTCTTTCTCTTTCTCTTTCTTTATTTAACTTATTTTCTCTGTCTATTTTGTTTTGTCTTTTTCTCCTTTTGATACATATAATAACGAATCTCACAACTAATACTACTAGAATTATTATCGTTGCTGTTATCATAACTTTCCCTAAAATAAAACTACTTATCTTAGAAAACCAATTTGATACTGAGGAAAAACTCTTACCAAGTTTCTCCCAGGCATTTTCAACCTCCAGTAGAACAAGTTCTTTGTGCAAGTTTGTAATATTCTTTATATACTTTTGTATATTTTCACTTTTATCTGGAATATAAGTGCAACAATGTTGGACTTTCAGCATTCCACAGACTCCACCCTCTTTAGCCAAAAGAATGTCAAGGGCAAGTCGATTTTGCATCAACATAGCTCTCATGGCAACCATCTCAGTATTTACCATCAAGAACCCTCCAGCAGTATCTGTAGATAAACGATCTACTACTGTGGATAATTTCCGAATTTTAAATGCATTCAAAGATATTCCCACTGCTGGTATCAATGCTCCAAAAATATCACCCACTATTTCTGAAAAACTTTCCCTTTTTCTACGTGTGAATGTCTCACCCATCTCGTGTGTTCCTTTTTCTTCTCTATCTACATGAAAAATCTTTGGAAAGACCAGGCCTAAGTAGCACGAGCCATACCAATGGTCCGGCAACCTGTAATAAGCTCTGTTCCACAAATATAATAGATCCCTGGAAATATTGGATCTTTTCCCCCTTTGAATCCCCAACCTCCTAAAATGTTATAGTTGTCTCGACAATCACTGGAACACACGAAATAGTTATCATACCTTGTTCTATTTCTACTAATGCACAACCTTCCCTGTTGGGGCCAATCCAAAGTCATAGCTGCATTTGTCTTTTTCTTGTCATTATTTTCTTCCTCAAACGCCCAAAGAGGTGTTTTTGTCTCTTCTATCACTTTTCTTTGAAATTTTACTCTTCTGTTTTCAACCATTTCTAAAAACACCTTTTCTTCCTTCCTTAATTCACAGGTAAGGTTGTGTTTAACTATATCATCTGAAGTTAGAACTTTATTTTCTAAGAAAAATTCTCCAAACGTCCTTGCCTCTTTCACCTTATTTAGTTCGGAAACTATAGGAATCTTTGCAAAAATCTCATCTATATTAGTATAATAATATTCTAATCTCCCTGTTTTATAAAGTAGACTAGCTAAAACACTACATGTTATTCCATACGTCAAGGGAAGGTGATGATAGGTCACACCTTCTGCAACAGACGCAGGCAATTGCATACAAACATAACAATCTCTCACATCCATTGTTTCTACATATTCGTATAATAATTTAGTGAAATTATTTTTTGAAAAATCTGTTATTGATTTATCTTTATGTAACTCTGCACTACCTTTTAATATAGCTGTTTCTTGCATGTTAGCTCCCTTTTCCCTCTCTGTGTTATTCTTTAATATGGACGTTTCTTCTACAGCTAATCTAATTGGAATGGTGATTGCTAACATAAACCATACGGTCATTAATAATACTGTACAAAAGAAGCACATCTTACACCATCTATGTAAGAACTCACATCTACATGTTCTATTTTTAGTATCTACCATCTTCTTCTATTATCTATATTTATAATATGTACACAAAATGTGTCTCCACACCTCAGAAATGACCTCTTAGCCACCCTACGCTCTCACTTTGTCTCGTTTGGTACTTTCTTTAGTTCTTTTCAGAACTCTTTCTTGTCAAATTCGGGTTTTGTCCAGTCCGGTAGAAATTTCTTTCAAATTTCTTTAAACTTGTTGCACTTCACTTTCACCCATTTGGTTGTAGCTTTGTTCAGGGTTCTCGTGAGTGATTTCTTCTTCTTTGATATCAGTCAACGCAATGTATAGCCATTCAGGCGATTTATACTTCAGATTTGCTTTCTTTACTCTTTTTGTTTTCTGCAGGTGTTTTCCACCTTGTTTTTCTTGTTCCTTTTGACTTGTTATTTCATTTACTTGTTCTGCATTCTTTCCATTTAAGTTTATGATCTTGTATCTCAATCTTTTAATTTCATGGGGCCAATTGTCTCCTTTTCTCGGCCTTTTCGGTTCACTTTCTTTTTCCTCTCTTTCTGCTCTCCAAGTTCTCTTCCTTGTTTCTAATTTCTGTTTTCTTTCTTCCCCACTTTCTTCTGATTCTGATTCAGACCTTTCTTTATTGTCTCTTATCTTGAACTTTATGATTTCACCTCTTTCCTCTATTTCTGATCCTCCTTGTCTCTTTCCTTGATCGCCTATCTCTGTCCCTCCTCGAGGTTCTTCCGAATTTGTGTCGATTTCTCTATCTGTTTCTATATTTCCCTGTTCCTTTATTTGCCGATCTGTCCCTATTGCTCCTCGGGAGTCTTCCGATTCTTCTACCTTTCTATTTGTAACTATCCCTTCTTCATCTATTAAAATGATTTCTGAAGGACCTTTACCATAGCTTGTACTTGGTTGCTCACTATTGCTGTCTCTTTGCTCAGTTTCTTCTTTTATGATATCAAATTTCCAATCCTTTTTCAGATTTTCATCACAATCTGAGTGATCTGTATCAGAGGCTGAACTGGTGTCTGATATTTCCAGATGTCGACTTACAGGTCGATCTTCAGATTCTGGAATCGTTTCTATTTCATTCTCTCCTTCTGTCGTTGAACTTGTACTTGGGATTTCCAGATGTCGACTTACAGGTCGATCTTCAGGTTCTGGGGCCCTGTTCGCTTCTTCTTCTGCATCAGATGCTGAACTGGTATCGGATATTTCGAGATGTCGACTTACATGTCAAACTTCAGGATCTGGAACTCTGATGGTGTGGCTGGATGTACCCAGTGCTTCACTCCTGCACATTTGACTGCAGTGGTTGTCACCAGGATCACTTGTCTCGGTCGGTCCCAGCGGGGAACCAAACAATTTCTTCTTCTGTGGACTTTTATGCGGACCCAATCTCCAGGATTCAAATCATGAGCTGGTTTTCTTTCGAGAGTGGTCGCATCCGGTCCAACCTGATGAAACACAGAACGTACCACATCAGCCAATCCTTTGCAATAATCCAACACGAGATCATCAGTTATAGTCAGCAGTTTGTTGACAGGTACATGTGCTTGCCTCATTGCTCGTCCCATGATTATTTCGTGGGGACTCAGACCTGTCTTTCTTTCAGGTATGCTTCTGATAGTCATTAAGACCAATGGCAAGGCATCTGGCCATTTGAGTCCTGTGGCTTGACACATTTTCCCTAACCTGTTTTTTATCGTTCCATTCACTTGCTCTACTACTCCAGAAGCCTCTGGTCTGTATGCACAGTGAAGTTTCTGTTTAATACCGAGTGCTTCACATATTAATTGTATTAATTTGTTTTGGAAATGTGTTCCTCTATCTGTTTCAATCGTTACTGGAAAACCGTATCTAGGGATGAATTCTCTCAGCATGAGTTTTGCTACTGTAATCCCATCATTCCTTCTGGTCGGGTAGGCTTCCACCCAACGAGAAAACAAACAGACGACCACAAGAACATACCTTAGTCTATTGCTTGGGGGCATTTCAATAAAATCCATCTGCATTCTGGTGAAAGGACCCCCTTCTCGTCCTATTGTTCCTAGACTCACTACTGTCTTCCTTCCTGGATTTATCTGTTGACAAATAAGGCATCTTTGACAAAGACTCTCAGCTATGGCTCTGAATTTTGGGTTATACCAGGTTTGTCTAAAAAGTCTAATCATTGCATCTCTTCCAATATGAGCTTGTCCATGGTACATCCGTGCCATGTCAGAAATCATGCTATCAGGCATTACTGGTCTTTCATCTCTGTAAACCCAAACATCATTTTTCTCCCTTTTCCTGCATCCTGCTTTTATCCAGCTATCTTTTTCTTCATCATCTGCTGCTTCCTGCAATTGTCTCACCTCGTTCCATGTCTCGACAGGGTTAGTAAAAAGCAAAGGACATGAAACATGC
This sequence comes from Calotriton arnoldi, assembly GCA_963921515.1. Lineage (NCBI taxonomy): Eukaryota > Metazoa > Chordata > Amphibia > Caudata > Salamandridae > Calotriton > Calotriton arnoldi. The sequence continues at coordinate 270,355 of CAWUFW010015333.1, forward strand.
TCTTTTTCCCTGCCTCGGTTCAATGAGACTACATTTTTGGCACAGTACTGAGCTATTTCTTCAGCAAATTTGTTGCCCATAGTTATGTAGTCTTCCCCATTTTTGTGTGCATTGCACTTTACTACCGCAATCTGTTTAGGCAGCTGTATCGCCTCAAGCAACTTTTTCACAAACTCACCATTTCTGATTGGTGTCCCTGCAGACGTCAAGAAACCTCTCTGAGACCAGATCTGCCCGAAATCATGAACCACTCCGAAGCCATATTGGCTATCCGTGATTACTGTGATTCGAACATTCTTTCCCAATTTGCATGCCTGAATTAGAGCAACTAGCTCAGCCACTTGGGCAGAACGTATTCCTCTCAAACAAGATGCTTCCATTACGGCAGCTACTGTACAAACTGCATATGCCGCACTCAGAATTCCTTCACTCGTCCTCAAACATGAGCCATCCACGAACAACACATAATCTGATTCCTTTAAAGGCTCATCCCGAATATCCGGACGCGGTTTTGTACAATACTCAAGTACATTCAAGCAATCATGGTCAACTTCATCCATATCTATCACACTCTCTTCATCTGGCAATGATGTTGAAGGATTTACATTTGTGCATCTGTCAATGGTCACATTGTCTGCACTCAAAATCACTTTTTCATACCTAGTCAGCCGACTATGTGTCATGTATTGAGTTTTGGTTCTTGTCAAAAGAATTTCTACAGAATGAGGAACATATACTCTCAATGGATATCCCATCACGATGCCTTCACTCTGCTCCAGACTCACGCAAGTAGCAGCAACTGCTTTCAAACATCCAGGCAACGCCTTTGCTACCGGGTCTAAAACAGCTGAAAAATATGCAATGGGTCTTTTCATGTTTCCATGTCTCTGCACTAGGACTGAAAGCGCACACCCATCTCTCTCACTACAATACAGCTTAAAATCTTTTTCATAATCAGGCATTCCCAGTGCCGGGGCTTCACACAGTTTCGTTTTTAATTCTCTGAACGCTTTCATTTCTTCATCATTCAGTTCAAAGGGATCTTTAACATCCTTTTTTGTCAATCGCTGTAATGGTTTTGCAATTAATGAAAATCCACTTATCCATTGTCGGCAATATCCAACCATTCCCAGGAACATTCTTTCCTCTCTTTGTGTCATTGGAGCTCTCATTCCTTGAATTATTTTTATTCTCTCAGTCGTTACTTTTCACACTCCCTTTTCAATCTTATGACCTAAATATTGGACTTCTTGTTGACAAAACTGTAATTTTGATGGGGACACCTTATGTCCTCCTTTTGCTAAATGATTCAGCAAAGCAATTGTGTCGGTAACACATGCTGCCTTGGTTTTTGATGCCACTAATAGGTCATCAATGTACTGAACCATCACAGATTTTTCGGGCATTTTTAAATTTTCCAATGATTTCTTTAGAATCTGATTAAAGATCGAGGGGCTTTCTGTATACCCCTGAGGAATACGGCACCATGCCAAGATACGCTCTCCGAACCTGAACGCAAATAATGGCTGGCTATCTGGATGTAATGGGATTGAGAAAAATGCATGGCACAAATCGATGACTGTGTACCATTCTGCTTCCCGTGTGATCTGATATAGAATTACAGCAGGGTTTGGTACAATTGGACAACAAGGAGCAACGATTTTATTTACCTTTCTCAAATCTTGTACTATTCTATATGTTCCGTTTGGCTTTTTTATTCCCATTATAGGTGAATTACATGGACTGCTCATTATTTCTCTCAGAATTCCTTGTTCAATCATTTTGTTTATTACAGGTGTTATTCCTTCAATTATTTCTGGCGTTAATTTATACTGGGGAGTATTTGGGTAACTTGTTCCTTCTTTAACAGAAATTTTAACAGGGTCTACTCCTTTCATTAACCCTATATCTTCACCCGTAAAATCCCACACTTCCTGTTTTACTGTTTCTTTCAGCTCAATTGGGATTTTCTCTACATCAAACACAGGGAATAAATCATTCACTTCTGACTCTAAATTCACCATTGTCATTTTATACAGTACATCTTCATCGGGGGTCTGAAATGCAGTAGCGGCTCCTGGTGGGAGTGCTACCGGGCGGTGACGTGGGGCGGGGGAGGGGCAGGGTGGGATGTAGTAAACACCGGAATACGGATGAATGCAGGTAAGTAGACAATTAAATCAATAAAATGAATTTCGTTGCACGCGCTGCACCGCCAAATGCGATGCAGCGCGCGCAACGAAATTCGATACTTTATTTTGAACAGTTCATTGTCCATTCACATATACACTGCGACTTCTCACGCTCTTTCGCTAAGTCCCCCCTTGGCACACGCTTGGGTGATAAGGTCATCACAGCCTTGGTCCCGCTTCCATCCTAGGCTTTGGAAATAACCACGTGATGCTTTCGTTTACAGCTTTTTTCTTTCGCTTGGAAGCCATCTTGCGCATGCGCACTTTAGCTTTTTCGCCTCAGCAGCCATTTTTACAGCACGGCCTAGCAGGCCTAAGCGAACTATCATAGAAATAAACAGAAAATAGTTAATAATAAGGAAAATAAGCCTTTTCGCTTCCCTCCCGTCATGCTACGTACCCCAATTAGGTGTTACCTAGCAAAAGCAACATATAAAGCTATTCCTTACTTACCAATCGCTTTATTTTGCCACCATACAATTTACTACAAAGCACAAATCTTGCAATATTATTCTAATTAGTACGCAAATCATTATGTTAGCGTTATTCACATTAACAATTGTAAGTAGATTAGTTTGCACATGAAGTGGCATGTTACCAAAACATTTATGAAGAAAACATACGTTGTTGGTTATTCACTGAAACGAACAATTTTATTAATTATTAATGTTAATATTAGGGGGTTCAAAATTTTCTCATTTACCTTGCTCCATCAGTTGTAAACAAATTAACAATTCTATGGTGAGAATGGATTATATTTCAAACCTCCTACTTTTAGACTGGGCACCGTGCTGCATTTATTCCACAAGAGGGCCATTTCACAACTTTGAATACAAGTTCTGAATGATGGTTGGAGCACATTCTTCCAATTTCCACAGACATGCTGAATTTCTATTATTTTGGGCTGATGCTGTTATGGGTATATTCTCATTTTATAGCTTAGCACTGTGGTGAATCCAGTCACTTTCACTGAAGAACATGACTGATTTGAGGTGTTACTGTGGTCAAATGTGCTTAACAGCCGTATTCAATGAGCACCATTGTCCAACTTCAGCTATCACTTTGCTCTTCAATGTTTATAACTTAAAATCCTTCTACCATATTTAGGGCCCAATTTATATATTGTCAGTATGTATATTCCATCACAACAACGACGGAGTATACATACTGTCAAAACAAAGGTCCACCCGTCAAATTTAAAAGCTTGCACACCTTCTGTTTTTAATCATGGCACAGACTACTCTGTCTTCGCTGTGATTAAACCCCTCTGACACTCCTGTGGAGTAAGGGCTTTGGAGGCAGACCTTTAATTTAGATGATGAGCGGAATTAGAGGTCAGTTTTCACTGACTGTCACTGCCAGGAAGAACCTGGTAGTAATGGGCAGTGACAACTGCTAAATGCCTCTACCATGGCAAGGGGGGGAATTTTCTTTTTGAAAGTACAAAAGAAAACAGTTTGGTGCAGGGTTCCACCATGTTGATAGAGGCTTGTGCCAAACTGTAAGCAGCATTGACAGAAACTGCTTAGCGGTCATTCTAAATTAGGGAGACAGCACCTCAATCAGGGGGTCGAAAAATGCGCTGCCCGCTTATATATAAAGTAGGCCCTTAATTCCTTCCCTAGTCGCAGATTCTTGGTTTGATGAAAAAAAGAGAGTAATGTATTTATCTCATTGTGTCTACTGGCCTCCTGCCATGCTTAATACTAATTGTTACAGTTCTAAATTATGAGCATAAATCAACCTTGGAGATGGTAAGTCAATTTATAACGTTTTAATTCTCCAGCAGTTTACATTTTGAAAGTGAATTTTGCTGGGAAAAAAACTTTTTTTTGTACGACCTTTAATACCCAAACACTTACTGTGAGAAATTGGGTTGTTGGTTGACTGGGGTGTGAGCCCTGGCAAAGCAACAGCCACAATCCATTGCAGGCTGAGCCCCAGAATGTTACTAAATTAACCTGTGCTTAACCCTGGGTAGCATGGCACAAAAATCAGTCAGGCTTCACTTAGAGGCATTATGGTGTCTCCAACCAGTCGATCAGGAGTTTCCTATAGCTTCCAGACACCTTTAGGGTAGCTCACAGCCTTGAGTACATTTTTAAACAAGCACATGATCACATTTTTCTTTTAAAGTTAAAGGAAGGCTGTGTTTATTTATTTTTTAAAAAGTCCTCATATAACATCAAGAACACAGAGCGTCCGCCTCCCCCCCTTCCGCTCCGAAGCCACCGAGATCATCTGCGGCGTACCCCAGGGCTCATCCCTCAGCCCAACGTTGTTTAACATCTACATGGCACCACTCGCCCACGTCACCCGACTGCACAACCTCAACATCATCTCTTACGCCGATGACACCCAGCTGATCCTCTCACTCACCAAGGACCCCCACACCGCCAAAGCCAACCTCCACGAAGGAATGAAGGCCGTCGCCGAATGGATGAGGAACAGCCGACTGAAGTTGAACTCGGACAAGACGGAGGTCCTCATCCTCGGATCTACCCCCTCGGCCTGGGACGACTCCTCGTGGCCGACCGCACTGGGAACTGCTCCAACACCCACCGACCACGCACGCAACCTAGGGGTCATCCTCGACTCCACCCTCTCCATGACTAAGCAGGTCAACGCTGTCTCTTCCGCCTGCTTCAACACCCTCCGCATGCTCCGCAAGATCTACAAGTGGATCCCCACCGAAACGAGAAGAACGGTCACCCAGGCCCTTGTCAGCAGCAGATTGGACTACGGAAACGCCCTCTACGCTGGAGCCTCGGCCAAACTCCTGAAACGGCTTCAACGCATCCAGAACGCTTCTGCACGCCTGATCCTTGACAATCCTCGCCGCAGCCACATCACACCCCACCTGAGAGACCTGCACTGGCTCCCCGTCAACAAGAGGTAACCTTCAAGCTCCTCACCCACGCACACAAGGCTCTCCACAACACCGGACCAGCGTACCTCAATAGACGACTCAGCTTCTACACCCCTACCCGCCAGCTCCGCTCCGCCGACCTCGCCCTCGCCACAGTCCCCCGCATCTGAAGAGCGAGCTCCGGGGGCAGATCGTTCTCCCACCTCGCCGCCAAGACCTGGAACACCCTCCCCATCCACCTACGGCAGACCCAAGACCTGCTGACCTTCAGAAGACTCCTCAAGACCTGGCTCTTCGAGAAGTAGCAGCACTCCCCCCCTCCCTCCCCCTCCAGCGCCTTGAGACCCTCACGGGTATGTAGTGCGCTTTACAAATGCTATGATTGATTGATTGATTGAATAAAGGTAACAGAGCTTGGGTTTGGCAGATTAAGCAGGCAATTGCGCCAACTTTTCCCCTACCATGGGGAGATTTCGAAATTGCACTCCTATTCCAGCTCCACCACCATCTTGCTAAATCTTTTTAGAGTGAAACATTCGCTCTTAAGACTTAGCTATTGATATTTTAATCATAGGACCGATTTCTTTTTTAACCACTTTAGACCTTTATCTCCAATTTATTGTTCTTCCCATTTCTCCCTGGTCTCCCAAAATTGTAACCTTTTTTCTATTTTCTAGGGAACTCTTACGGTCCAGAGACCTTATTCTCCGGATTGATGATACCCACTCTAATTTAGTTGGAGCTGTGGGTAATACCCACTTAATACAGATCTCCCTCCTTGCGAACAACATTAACATAAACAGCAGAGATTTTTGATTTCTGGATAGTTTACTCCTTCCCTCTTGTACTCCAAAGATAACCATTTGGAGGCTTACCTTGATATCTTGACTTGTAACCTATTTAACCATCTTACCCACTTCCAGCCAGAAGGATTCTTTCAGAGGCACCACCAGAACATATGGACGTCATCCGCCCTTTTCTCTCCACATTTCGGGCACCTCTTCGGTTCTTGTTTCCCAAGCTTGGACAGCTTCCATGGTGCCCAATATGCCCTGTGAACTGTAAAAAATGTTTTTTCTTGAGGGGTGCGGATTTCACAGTAGACCAAAATGTAGTCATCTATACTTTTCAAAATCCCCATTATTTTCTCCTGTTTTTTCAGACTATTCGCCCAGCTCAGAAGTTGATAGTACTTAAATTTAGAAAACTGTCCGTCTGTGGTTCCATCTAGTATCTCCCAGGGGACTAGTCAGTTTTCTTGCAAAAGTTGACCCCTTTTGTTTATTCCCCTTTGTCTTAGTGGATCTGCCATTTTATCTACAAGGCATACAGGAGTCCCCGGATAGTCCCATATTGGGGCAGAAGCACAATAATAGGGTATCGCCAACGAACGTCTGGAAGGCTGTGTTTATTATCCATTATTATCATCAGGCTGCAGTTAGCAGGGTCTGCTAATGAGCAGTGTTCAGTAAAGATTTATGACCCAGGCTGGAGCTCAGGCACAAAGGTGAAGAACTGAAGCACTGAGATATTTAGCTCTTAAATAAAAGTCCTAGTGAACTCAGTATTGGAGTGTGAGAACAAATTGATGCTTTGAAATGGGAGAAAATTCAAATGAAATGTTATCTTAATGATTAAGTTAACTCTTCATTTTAATTTTCTCACATTTCAAAGTGTCGCAATTACAAACAGCAGGCCTCTTGCTTCTAATGGCCAGTAGACACTGTGCGATATTTAGAATTGAAAGATGCAGTCATTTTTTAAATGGGAGAAATTTATAGTGCAGCAAACTCATCCATATTTTGAACATTTTAGCTGAAAATTTTTCTGCATTTAAAATTTCTCCCATTTAAAAAAATTGTTCTATGTTTGTGTTAAATATGTAATATGTAATGGTGCCACATATGGTGAAAGGTATGTCCTGTGCCACAAGTACATACGACACAGGCTCTCAGTCACTCATACACATATATTCCATTCATATGCACACATCCCTAAAGAAAACACTCTCACTGACACACATGGCAGCCCTGTCATAATGTCGCTAGTCAAAGTATTCTTTTTCCAAACCATAGTATCTGGCTCTATGGACACTAGCCTTAAAGTCAATGAAGCTGGGCTCGGGGTGGTTGGTAACAATGCGTGAGTTGTTTATTCTTCAGTAGCTCACAATTACTTTAACTGATCAGAAGTAGCTCTCACCACAGAAAAGGTTGGCGACCCCACTGTGAAGCATTTAAGCAGCACACAAACAGCAATAAAGTGAAAACACAACACAAAAAAAATACCAAGCCAATTTAGAAAAATAGAGTAAATTGTAATTAATTATTTTACACCAAAACAACAGAAATCCAATCAGTAGAACCGGAGTTATGATTTTTTAAAGATTTTAGTAAAAATAGCACAAAGTGCCAACTATGGATATCTGGTCACAAATGCAGGCTGACCGTGATTGAACACAGGTGGGCTATAGGCATCAGATTTGTCCCGCTGAAAGTTTACCTTCTCAAGTCAGTGCCAAGAGTCCCATTCATGGTGGAGAGGTCCTTGAGGAGCAGAAAAAGCGTCATGAGAGGGTGCCGGAGTAGTGCGAAGAGCAGTTCAGGTGTCGCGGACAGCGTTGCTGAAGCTTTGTGTTGGCGGTCCCTGTGAGCGGTCGATGCTGTAGCGCAAAAAGGCAGCTGCTGGTGCTTCACGTGGAATGGAGGCGTGGGTGGCTAGGTCTTAGCACGAACCAGCCTGTTCGTGGTCACGAAGATCCCAAAAACTTTAATACAGCTTTTTGAGGCCACACCAAGGGTTCAGGGCCTGAGGGTCACCAATTGGGGGTCAGGAATTCACGTCAGCTGGGTTCAGGTGCTGGTTCAGGATGTTGGGGAGCCTACTATGTCCCTAAGGCTCAGATCATGAGGCCAGCAGACTAGCCCTTGAAGTCACTCTGGTAGTCCTGGGTTCAGGTTGCAAACCCAGTCCTTCTTCCCCAGGCAAGAGGGCAGCATGGCAGAAAGGCAGCAATTCAGCAAGGCAGCAGCAGGTCAGCAGTCCAGTAGAGTGGCTGTCCTTTCAGAAGCACAGCAGTCCTTCTTCCTTACAGAGTATCCACAGGTCCACAGGTCCAGAAGTGTACTGAAGAGTTGGTTTCTGAGGTCTCCTTTTTATACACTGGTGCCCTCCTTCTGGAAGGTGGGAGAAGCTTCTAGACAGTGGCTTTAAAGGGCATAGAGATTCCTGGCTCCCCTTCCTTGGATCCTAGCTGGCTGCAGTGACAATGGGTGGGTGATAGGTCCTTTGTGTGAGGGCTGAGCACTCCCTATTCAGTTGCAAGTGGGGCTGTGCTCAGCCAGATGGCCTGTTAAGGCACAAGTAATCCCTCTATTGTGTGACTGTCTGGGAGGAATTCACAAAGTCTAACTGTCAGTTACAGCAAGTCGTGTGATCCAAGACAGACTATAGGCACAAAAGGGCAGAAAAATGACAACTTTCTAAAAGTGATTACCACCAACAGGGACAGCCCTAATACCTGAACCAGAGCCACTTTCCAAAGGTGGAATTTTCAAAATTGTAATTAAAAACCAGACTGTTCCATTAAATAGGGTTTTTCATTACAATTCCAAAAACACCAAATGTGATATAGGTACCTGCTCCCAATTGGAAATTACTGCTTATTAGGTATAACAAGGAATCCCCAATGTTATGCTATGGGAGGGGTAGGCCTCACAGTAGTGAAAAACGAATTTACGAGATTGCACTATCAGGAAATGTCAAACTTAAAAGTACATGTCCAACGTTTTAATTAATATGCACCTTGCCCTATGGGCCACCTAGGGCCTACAAAAGGGGAGTTTAGGGCTTGTCAAAGCTGTTTTATTGTGAAGTCGACATGGCAGTTTAAAAGTGCCTTCAAGCTGTAGTGCTAGGCCAGAGACATGTTTTAGGCTACTACTTAAGTGGGTGTTGCAGGCCCACTCGTAGCATTTAATTTACAGGCCCTGGGTATATGGTAAAACAATCTACAAGGGACTTACAAGTAAAATAAATATGCCAATTGGGTGTAAGCCAATTTATCCATGTTTTAGGGAGCGAGCGCTTTAGCACTGGTTAGCATTAGTAAAGTGCACAGAGTCCTAAGGGCAACAAAACGAATTCAGCAAAAAACTGGAGAGTAAAGGAAAAATGTTTGGGGGTGACCCTACAGAGAGAGCCAGGTCCAACACTTACTATCTGCTGAATGCTTTAGAATCTTACACTTAACATCTACTTCTACTTGTCATTTGGCCGGGATAACTTTCAATTTCAATTTAAAAATCATCCATCAAGATGTGTGCCCGCCGAGCTTCAGTACCAGGGCACCTGCCAAGAAGTAAATGCAATACTCCATGTGATGCATTATTGATATGCTGATTTTAATCTGACAAGCAATGTCAAGGAAAACAGATTGATCAGTAAAGAACTCTGATTATGGTTTTCTTTGTGATTAACTGCAGTCCAGGGCGAAATCTTCACTTCACCTGCATAATCTCGCATAATGTCCTGTATTTCACATTAGCACTTTTTAGGCAAAATGCCACAAATGATGCCACTGCACTTGGTCGCATAATTAGGCTGACGTTTGTGGAAAAATCATAATGTTAGTGTACAGGAACAATGCGAATGAACAGAAAACAAGTAGCTTCTGTTTGTGTTATGTGTGATCTAACACTATATATTTTTTTAGAACAAAATGCATCAGACATCCAAAATAGATGCAAGGACGCATTTCATGTAAAAACGTAGCGCAAAATAAGGGGTTACGCTTCTTTCATAATTTTGCTACATTTTCCGGAAATTTCAAATAATTACACTAGCAGAAATTACGCAAATTTTGCACAGCCTAGTTAGCTGCCACCCTCTTCCCTCACTCAATGTTGAATTTGCTCTATAATATATCTGCACTAGACACATCGGTGCTCAATTGTTTTGGTCTCCAAATAGTGGCTTACGATATGGAGGTCGTCCATTGAAACTTTTGACACTTCCATAACAGTGAATGAGTGGTGAAATGCAGAATGTGAAGCTATGAGTAACTAACGAAGGATGCCGCCTGGTTGTTGTGGAAGGGTATGGTCAGGAGTATTTTTGCGCTTGTGATCTGTGCTGCCCCTGGGTAGAGCAGAAGATCATTCTGAGGTCTAAATGAGGCAAAAAGACAGGCAGATGTGAGAGGGTCCATGGAGCGTACATTACTACTTGAAAATTCAAAGTTACATCTTTGAATGTCTTACCAATAAAGTATGGAGGTGATCCCTTTTATATTCGGCGGTGCATGTAGTTATAATGCTGTGAAAACTACAAGACAAATCTTAGATAAACAGTTCATAAGAGCTTCTCTTCCTGGATCTCTTTAGCTTAATTGCTCTGCAAAGTTTACGTTTGCATTGATGGAGGGACAACCTCAGGCCGATCTACAAGATGATTATATGATGAGGGGCGGCTAATATAATAATGTCCATTACTATTAGCAATCACTGTTGATAATAATCTGATCATGGCTGCAGCTAAACTGAAGGTGAAAAAGCACCATCAGTTGAAGAACTCAAAGCTGCACAAACGTTGAACACATCACTCCTGAGCTCCAACTTGAAAAACAGATGTTAGTGGCTGAACTACAAGCCCCTTTCATAAAAGGAGATATTCAAAAATGTATACTGGCATTCAAGAAGAACATCAAAGGACTTTACGAAAGCTCCAAACATGATTTTTTAAATCTTGTATTTAACACAAAATTGGCTGAGGTTAACAATCCTCGCAATTTAGTGCTCAGAATCTGTAAAAAAAATAAAAGTGTTTCTTCCATGATCTATTTATTCTTTTGATGCAGGCTGCCTACTGGCTCTGAAAACAACACGCTATGATGTGCTTCTGTGTTTTTGGAAAGCAGGGCTATCCTTTAGCATGGGTGAGCTGGGCCCACGTCCAGGAAGGTCACCTTCAGACGGGGCATGGAGCAGTCTGCATACAGATCAAGCTGCAGTCTCCTTCTGGACCTGTTTCCAGTAATTCAGCCCACCCTGCAATTACTCAGGTGAGGGTGAGGGAGGAGTGGGGAAGTTTGTGTAATTATCTAAGGCATGGTCACTGTATCCAAAAGGCCCCCAGTCTTGTCATGCATGCCACACCTTGCAGGAACGAGGGTGCAATTCAAGGGGGGCTAAACATTTGCACCCCTGCATGCATCCCTAGCCCAGATTCGGCGGGGGCCCTGTTAGGGCCCCCTTACCTGCATGTCTGCCACCCTTTTAATGGTGGTTCCCCCCCATGAAAATTTATTTATTTAAGGAGTTTTATATAGCGCTGGCCGGACCCGGGTGTATCGGAGGTCTTTACAACAGTTTTTCGCAAGAGTTATATAGTAGAGCAGTCTTATGCATAAAGGTACGGAAGTCCAAGTGTGCTGTGGATTGTTGAGGTAGAACGTGAGTCCTGAGGTAACCTCATTGTATGCATTATTGAGGTAGTACATGAGTCCTGAGGTAACCTCATTGTATGCACAAATTGTCTTGGAATGAGCTGAGGTAGGTCTTTGTGATACAAAGTCAGAGAGCAACGGAGTCGGGGTTAGCGTTAAGGCGGCTATCCATTCGGGAGGGAGCGGTTGCGGAAGAGGGCTTTTAGGTGTTTTTTTAATTTTGTGAAGGACGAGATAGTTCTGATATCTGCTGGGATGGAGTTCCAGATTTTGGGCGCGTTTCCGGCGAAGGACCTAGCAGCGGTTTTTTGTTTGCGTGTTTTCATAGGGATGAGAAGAAGGGTGGTGGAGCTCCTTAGGTTTCTTGTCTGACCGGCCCTCTTGAGTTTGGCGGCCAGATAGTCCGGTTTTCCTGTGTGTAGGGCTTTGTGCGTGAGGCAGGCAGTTCTGAAATTAGCACGCTGTTCACTGGGAGCCATTTTAGTTGAATGTGATTGTATTTCCTGATTCCAGTGACCATTCTGGCTGCTGCGTTGAGGGTTGTTTTGAGGGGAGCTAGGTGGGATTTTGTGGTGCCAGTTAGGGTTGCATTCCCATAGTCGAGTCTGGATAGCACCAGTGATTGGGTGGCTTGTTTGAGATCCTTGGTAGGGATGAATGGTTTAATTTTGTTGAGAAGCTTCAGGTTGAGGAAGGCACTCTTTGCAGAGTTTTTAATGTGATTGGCCATGTCAAGTTTTGGGTCTAGGGTGATTCCTAGTGATTCCTAGTGATTTTACGGAGTTAGCCAGAGTGAGATTACCGTTGAGAGCATCCATAGCTTTAAGCCATTCTGCAATTTGAGGGTTCTCCTCTTTGTTGGAGATGAGGAGGATCTCCGTTTTGTCTTGATTGAGTTTTAGGTGATTTTGAGACAGCCAATGTTGTATTTCTTTTAGAGTGTCATTGAGTCTGAGGATGTCATCTAGGGAGGAGGTTTCTAGATAGATCTGGGTGTCATCAGCATATAGGTGGAAGGGGATGTTGGCATTTTTAAGTATGGTGGTGAGGGGTTCCATGTATATGTTGAACTGTTGTGGTGAGAGCACTGAACCTTGGGGTACACCCCTGCTGACGGGGTGTAGGTCGGAGGTAAAGTTTTTGATTTCTATCCTTTGCGAACGGTTATGTAAGAAGGAGGAGAACCAGCGTAAGACCACCTCATCGGCACCTACCCTTTCTTGTAGGGCCTTGATGAGGAGTTGGTGATCAACCGTGTCAAAGGCTGCCGATAGGTCGAGGAGAATGAGTAGGCAGCATTGATCGGTATCAAGGGATTTGTGGATATCGTCTGTGATGCTGAGGATCGTAGTCTCGGTGCTATAGCCTTTTCTGAACCCCAATTGGTGGGGATCAAGAAGGTTGCTGTTGTCCATGTGCTGAGTCAGTTGTGAGAGGCGCATTTTTCGAGGATTTTGGATAGGAGGGGGAGATTGGAGACGGGTCTGAAGTTATTCAGGTCCATGCAGTCGAGGCCTGTTTTTTTTAGTAGTGGCGTTACTTGGCCGACTTTGAGGCATTCAGGTATGATGCCGGTTCTCAGGGAGCTGTTAATGATCCTGCACCAGAACAGGGCTATGGAGAGTTTTAGTTTTTTGGTCAATTGGGTGGGTATAGGGTCAAGGACGTGAGAGGCGGGTTTGGAGGTGGAGATTAGCTTGAGGATCTCGGCTTCCGGGATGGGGTTGAAGGACTTCCATGTTTTCGTGGGGTTCAAGCACGTGCTTTCTATTGTAACTGGAGGCAGGCTTTTGCAGGCGGGGTTGGTGTTGATGTCTAGTGAGAGCTCAATCTTGGTGATTTTTTCTTCGAAGAAGTTGGCGAAGTTTTCGCACAATTCCTTGGAGGCCTGCATAGAGGATTCAGGGGGCTTGGAGGTTTGTTGCTTGATGATTTTAAACAGTTCATTGGGGCTGTTTTTTGCGTTGTCCAGGGCGGAGCAGAAAAAGGTGGATTTTTCGCTGCAGATGTGTTTTTTGTATTTTTTTTTAGCTGCTTTGAGTTGTTCGAGTAGGTTTGTGGAGGGGTTCCTTCTTCATAGTCTTTCTGTGGCTCTAAGTTGTCTCCTTTCGTTGTTAATGTCCGTGTTGAACCAGGATCTAGATGGGATGTACCTGGTTGGTTTTAGTTTCAGGGGGGCTACTTGGTCTAGAATGGATGTCAAGGTTGTGTTGTAATGGGCAGTGAGTTCTGTAGTGGATAGATAATCCGCGGAGGTAGTGAGGAAGGAGTTGACCTTTTCCTCCAGGTCAGTCATGTTGATCTGAGTGAGGTTTCTGGTCCATTTGGGATGTTCTTGGGCGGGGGGATGGAGAGTGATTGGTTGAGTGAGGTGGAAGAGGATTAAGTGATGGTCTGACCAGTTCACGGGCAGGGTGTGGTTTATCATAACTGTGTCACGTTTGGCAATAATGGCATCTAGAATTGCTCCTTTTTTGTGAGTTTCCTCTGTGCAGTGTTGGATAAGGTTGTTGTTGTGTAGCAGCTCATTCAGGTTCTGGATTAGCGGGTTGTTTTCTTCATTCCAGTGTAGGTTGAGGTCGCCCAGAATTAAGTTATTCACATCTCGGAGTGAGCAGTGGGCAATCAGGTCAGACAGGTGTTCAGTGAAAGTGGTGGAGTTGCCTGGGGGGTGGTAGATAAGGTGGCAGATTAGTGTTTTGTTGTTGCTAGTGCTGATGTTGACGGTTAGGCATTCAAAGGTGTTGTAGTTGAAGGAGTCTGTTTCCGTCACGGAAATATTGTCTCTGTGGATGATTGCTATGCCCCCTCCTCTTTGGTCTTTTCTATCTTTGTTGGTGATTGTAAAGCCTGGGGGGACGAGAGTGTCCAGGAGTGGTAGGGAGGAATCATTTAGCCAGGTTTCGGTGATGAATGCTATGTCTGTCGTGAGTAAGGATGGATTCTGCTAGCTCTGTGGCATGTTTGGTGTCTGATCTGCAGTTTATGAGCATGCAGTTGGTGGGGGTCGTCTCTGTTTTGGGTTTCTTCGTTCGGGGGGCCGTGGGGATGTTAGTGCGGGTGGTCGGGGGTCTGGGGATTTTGGAGGGGCTTGGTCTCTTCCTAGTCCGGTGATCACCTGGATTTTGGATTGGAGGGTGACAGTAATAGGATTGTCATACGAGGAGGCGAGGTCTGCCGCTGCACTCTCAGACATTGCGTCTCTAGCTCTTTTGGGTCTCTGTGTCTGATTGGAGAGGGGGGTAAAGATCCATCTCTGGTGGGGAGCCTTGGACGGCCTTAGTTGTGTATGGGTGGGGAAGGGGCGGGTATGCAGAGGCTGATGGGACGCGGCGAGGTTAGCTAGGATTTCGCTAAAGCCCTGGATTATAGTTGCTATCTGGGTTTCCAGCAGGGAGAGTCGCTGCTCAGTATCTGATTCGTTGAGGTACTGGGACTGGTCCTGTGCGGGTGTGTTGGGCCTAGGGGGAGAGAGTCTCCGGGTGTTGGGTAGCCTAGTTGTGGTTGTGTTGTCCGTGTGGGGTCTGGGGGGAGAGAGTCTCAGGGTGTTGGGTAGCCTTGTTGTGGTTGTGTTGTCCATGTGGGGTCTAGGCGGGGCCGTGAGTGCAGGGTGGCGGGGGTCGTGCTGGGGTGTTGGTGTTTTATTGCATGTGGGTTTGGGGAGGTGGTTGGCAGTCAGAGCTTGAGTGTTCAAGTTGTTCGAAGTGGATTGAGGTGGGTGGAGGGCAGGTGGTGGGTGGGGGTGAGAGCCGGAGGGGGGAAGTAGAGGGGTCATGTTCTCCCTGGGGGTGGTGAGGGTGATGTCGTGTGGTGAAGGGCATGTGTGATTACAAGGGAGTACCAGAAAGGTGGTTGAGTTCTGATGGCGGGTCCGGTTCTTCGGGGGGAGGAGTAGGGGCGGGAAGGGGAGGAGTGCGTGAGAGGGGGCATTCCGGAGAGATGGGAAGAGGGTGTCAAAGGACTCTAAATTGTCGTTGTTGGCTTGTATCAGGACTGTGCTGTTGGAGTAGATGGTCACAGTGGTATTTCCAATACGCCTTGGGCGGTTTGGAAGTGATAGTGTCAGTTTGCAGCTATGTGAAGTGTTAGTTGTTTTGGAAATGTTGAGCTGCGATCTGAGGATGGAGTTCCATATTTCGTGTCTTTCAGTGTGGAAAATTAGATCCATTTTTACCTGTCCTTTGGAGGAGCAGTGGTAGATGTCTGCGAATAGTGATTCGGGATGTTGTCTGATCAGTTTTTGCTTAAAGTTCTTTTTCGCTTTGGGTGAGAGGTTAGGCGGGAAACTGATCGAGAAGGAGTTCGGGCCATGCGGTATTAAGTGGTTCGCAGAAGAGGGGATGGTGTGGGCTGACGTGGCGGAAGGCATTGTGTGTGGGTGGGATGGGGGGCAGGCTCCATAATGGAAGGTGGGAAAGTGTTTTCAGAGCTGTCCTAGGAGGGTAGTATGAGAGTGATTGCAGAGATTCGCGTTGTTATTCTTGGGCCAGTTAATGAGAGCAGACTCGGGGGGGCTGGTGGATTGAGACGCGGGAGGTGGAGATTGCTGGGGTCACCACTGTGAGTAGAAGATCCGAAAATTGCTTATGTGGGGAGTTAGTTGGTGTAAGCTATGTGCCTTGGGCGGCCATCTTAGGGTCAAGCACATTGGGAGGGGGCTGGTATGATGGTGTGGTCGAAGGGTAAAGGTGAGGCAAGATTCTGGAGGAGAGGAAACTATTCTGAGACTTAGTGACTCATCGGGAGAGGATTAGGGCAAGTTATGGCCCCGGGCGACCCTCTTAAGGTCAGGTGCAATTTAGTGGTGGTCTCGGGTGTGCTCGGGCTCTCTGCACTCTACCTATTGGGGTGGTTCTCAAAGGTGCAGCAGAGGTCAAGAGCGTTGTGGTCACAGCTATAGTAGGAGTTTGTGACTCACCGGTGGAGCTTTCGTTGTCTGGGTGGGTTCGGAGCCCCGGGCAACCATCTTGCTTGTGAGGTGCAGCACCTGGGGTGTGGGGAGGTCAGTCTCGACGTGCGGGGAGGGGTCGCGTTAGACCTGATTATTTCAGGGTCAGGCAGTGATCAGCGTAGAGCTCACATCCGTGGGGAGAATTTGCCACTCAGTGGTGGAGGTTTTTGATTGTCAGGTCGGGGTTCGATGCCCTGGGCGGCCATCTTGTGGTTGGCACCGGAGAGGCACAGCACCTCGGGAGAGGAGAGGTCGGTCTCAGCATGCAGGGGGGGTCGCGCTACATCCGGAACAGGTCTGGCTGTCTTCAAAAGGTTCTTTGGCGTAGTTGGGTTAGAAGTAGAGCGTTTTTTTGGGAAAAGGGAAAAGGGAAGTGGATATGCAGGTCGTAATATGCTTGGCCGTGGCAGCTTTTTCACTGCAAGCATATACAGGCTGTTTGTAGACCGCCGCCACAGCGGGATCCTTGATCCCGGCTGAGGCGGCAGTCTTGTGGTGGTCCTACCGCCACACTTGTAATAGGGCGAACAGGTGGTGGTGGTCAGATCTCCACCGCGAGTGCGGGGTCCCATGACCGCCGTACTCGTAATAAGGTACTTAATATTTTTCACGTGTTTTGTCCAGATTATTTTCTCTTATATGACTGAATGTATTGGCTTATGTTTCCAGCGCCATCTTCTCTGACACCTAAATATGGTGAAACATTAGTTAACTCTAATTGCCATATTTAACTATAAAATTAGGCCATAGTACTATGGAATAGGAAGCGAATTAGTTTCATGAAATTTAAATGCCACATGTAAGGTGCAATACAAATTAAAACCACCCACATGAGCGAAATTAAAAGCCTGACTTAGAGCATGTAATTGCAACCTTAAACAGATATGAGCAAAGATACTGCAGACACGTCAAAGAAAATTGCTTTTGAAAGCCTACTTTTAATATTAGGTAACATGCAAAACAGAAGCAGATCTAATATTTAGGGCCAGCTGTACGACCATTTTTTGCGGCCGCAAATGGGTTTATCGGCCCGTTTGCGACCGCAAAATATGTCTGCCCCATGTAAAAACCCTATTTTGCGACTCCGTAACCTATTACCAACTCGCAAGATAGGGTTTGCGACATGCTATTAGGAAGGGGCATGCCAAGGGCGTCCCTTCCTAACAGCAAGTCGCACTTCAATTTACGATTGTTTTGTAATCGCAATTGCAGTCACAAAACAATTTATCACCTACTTCAAATAGGTGGTAAGCCACTCGCAAACAGGAAGGGGTCCCCAGGGGACCCCTTCCCCCTTGTGAATGTATGCAAAAATATTTTTTAAGAGCAGGCAGCGGTCCCACGGACCACTGCCTACTCTTAAAAAATGAAACAGGAACGTTTCATTTTTCTTTTTTAAATGCATCCCATTTTCCTTCAAGGAAAACGGGCTGCATTTAACAAAAAAGCTGCTTTATTTAAAAAGCAGTCACAGACAAGATGGTCTGCTGACCCCAGCAGGCCACCATCCCTGGGAGTGCTTGCCAATATTAATGAGGCAGGCCGTTTGCGATCCCATTAGGAATCGCAAACAGTGTCTGAGACACTGTTGTAAATGACATTTTGCGAGTCGCAAATTGCGAGTTGCAAAACGACTCAATTTGCGACTCGCAAATTGTAAGGGTCATATATCTGGCCCTTGGAGTAATATGTCTATACATTAAATGGATGCAAAAATTATATTCCAGTTCATTAGATTGTCACAGCTATTTCCTGTAGTAAAAATCAATATGTGAATACAATTCATAATTTAAATATGTTTGGTTAAAAGGTAGCTCCAGAAATCATCCACATACCTTTACAAATATCAAATACAGTGGGCGGGTAACACATATTGCTGTTAAATATGTTAAAAGGCAATTGCGGCCGGCATGGCTCGCGGGTGGGGGGTGGACGCTGGGGGGTTGCAGGGGGAGGGGAGTTGCGGGGGATGGGGGTCGCAGGGGGGGTTTCATAATTAAAAAAAATTAAAAGCCTACCTTTAGGCCGGATCCCGCGTCTTCTCTGCTCCTGCAATCCTGCGTCCGACCGGAACAGGAAGCAGGCAGCCAGGCTCCCTCCCCTAAGCCAATCACAACGCTGCAATGCAGCATTGTGATTGATCTGAGCGCCGTGACTGGGCGCTCAGCCAGTGGTTGGAGGGGTGGGCATGTTCGCCATGCAGGCTGCAATGCAGCCTGCATTGAGAAGGGGAAAGTGTGCATGACTGGCTTGGGCGGCCCGAGAAGGCCGACCAACAGTCATTGCGCACTCAGGAGTGGGCAAACCACTCCTCCCCTGCCCTCCCTCATTTTACTGATACAACCTCAGACTGAGAGTAAGACGTTCCATAGCCTGACACTGGGGTCTTGTGAGTTCACCCAGGATTTTAATAGTAAACAATAGGAGATGCTGTAAAAGGAGGCTACTTTAACTGTGGGAATTTTCTTATTAGTGATAGGAAAACGCTATCCAGGAGTTGAAGAAATAGGTACTCTTTGCCTAGGCTTTGGCAAGAAGAAGTGGGAGAGAGGTCTTTATGACCTTTGCATCTGGGGCAACATTCCCTAAAGCGGAGCATAGCAAGATTGGAAGCATTTAAGAGAACGAATCTGGGTGGTACAACCTTGCCATCCCAACTTGTGAGACGCAGAACAGTAATGGCACCTGTTTTTGATATTTGGTGCAAGAGTGGACTTCGATGGACACTTTTGTTAATGCACATAGAATATAATTGACTTTTATACACCCATTGCTACCAACATTTTTTGTTTGTTTTCTCAAGTTCACATCACCTGATTCCCCTATTCTCTTATTGCAATATTGTTCTTGTTTTCATTATCTAATTGTTTTTCTCTTTCCTAAATTGGTTTGGCTAATGTATTGTTTTCTGACTTGAATGTTGTTTTCGTACTTCTCAAATATTTATATATACATTTCTCTGGAGAAAAGCCTGCTACTTTGCCTAATGCTACTGGGGGTTAAGTTCAGTTTTTCCTTATTGAAGCTTTGTTTACCCTAACGAGACACCGATGCACTAGTTTACTAACTTTGTGGAAGTCCATAACTTGGTCTCTCAAGTTCATCATTAAAAGTTTCATAGTTAGGATAAGGGATTGTGTTAAATTAGGTTAGATCTTGGCATAGGGTATGGTTTGGATTAGGTCTAATAGGGTTATATTCGAGGAAATATCATGAAAACAGATATGATGGCTATGCATTGCAAAAGAATATTTGCTGGAGATTTATTGGAGTCCTTCTATAACTAATTAAAATGTATTTTAAATGTTTCACTGTAGTGGTTTCTTGGTATGCAAGTATTTCTCTGGAACATTATTCTTCTGTAGTTCTTTTTCTAAAGGTATTTCTCTCTGAAACATTTTTTTGCATTGACATAGATCCACTGTCACCTCATCCAGCCCACACAAATTTGCAAAGTGCTAGGCAGGAAATGTGATCCAATTCTGTGGTGAAGATGCCAGTGTTAAATATATTGATAACATCAGCTGATTAAGGTGTCAAATTGTATTGGACCTTTAACCAGAGACTAAATAGCAATTTTGTAGCCTTAAACGTCAACACTAATTTAATCATCTCATACCCACATACTCCAATTATGAAGTGTCTAATGCAATAGCTGGCTGAGTTAAAAAGCTTGATTCCAAATTAGGTTGCAACCCAGAGGCCATGGATTTAAATACTTACTGGACTAACTCAACCTTTCAGTTCTCCATGGCTATAAATAAAATGAGTAATATAAAACATATTCTGCCTGGATCACAAACGTGTACTTTGCTCTTATCAGATATTCTCTTTAAAAAGAAGCACTTAGATTATACCAATTTGCAGTTCTGCAGAGGCTTCAAGGAAAGGCAATGCAAGTTAGGGATAGCACACAATAAGCCATGCCAGTCAATTCGATTTTGGTTCAAAAATGAAAAACATATATTCTCAGGACATGCTCTTATCTAATTAGGGAGAATGCTGGCGAGCAGATAGTGCCAATTAGGAAGGATTGGCAAAATGGATGCCTAAAGTTTTCTTACAATGTAAAATCTTCAGCAACAGAGATCCCAACAACTGTACACTACTAATCATCTTCCTCCAGGCATTATGCATGTATGCACTGCAACTTCCATTACAGTCATCAGCCCAGACTGAACATCCCCTAAGCAACTGTAAGCACCAATGTGTAATTCATCTGATGATGTTGAGAAAATATATTAAATAGCACTTCGATAACCTATTAGGACATTCTGGTACTCCTCAGTGATTAAGGAAGTGAATGTGACAGAAAGAAGAGCCCTAACTGGCATATAATAGCCACTTTTTCAGTTGTTTGCAAAAGGAAAAAAAGGTTAGATTGCAAAGAAAGCACCAGAGAATACGGTACCAGAGTATGGTGAACTAAATATAGTTTCCCAAATTACTGGGCCCTGTTGGACTTGGCCCTTTTGGCAGGTTCACCCATAAACTTTTTGCCTTTTTCTCTGACATGGTGTTGGTGGTTTTAGGCCTCTGGGCACTTTAGCACTGTGGTCCAGTGTAAAGTGCGTGCCCTCTCTGTGTTACATTGGTGAGATTGGCCTGCCCTCCCATAGGAATGCATTGGGGATTCCCTGATCAGTGTGTGTCAGTGGTAATTCAGGATATGGGAGGAGCAGCGTGGTCGAGTTTAGTATGTATGAAATTGTGAGAATAAATGCTGCGCAATGGTGTGCGCAGATTTATTATGACTGTTGGAGAAATGCCACTTTTAGAAGTTGGCATTTCTGTGTGCTATGTGTCTGCCTGCCTGATGTGAATTGCATGTCTGGCTTGTGAGTGACAGGGGCTGGGAGGTGTGTGTGGCTCCAGGAGGGGCAGGGTGAGTCAGCGCTAGGCTGAATAGGACATCTACATTTGGAGTGGTGGGAGGAGTAATCCCCTGACCCTGAATAGGATTGTGCCTGCCCTGTACAATGCTGGCTCTGCCCCCTGTGGTGTGTCTGATCACCTAGACCCCACCTGACAAAGGGGAAGAGGAGCTTGGAAAACAAAGTGCTCCAAATCCCCCCTGAACCGGTTGCATCTGGTTCCCCCAAACCCTACACTGCAGACAAAGGAATACCTGGTATAAATATAGGGGCTGTGACCCCATGATGTTGGTTCAGTTCTTGTGCTGTTCTATGCTGGTGTGCTGTTCCTGACGTGCTGGGGGATTGCTGCTGCTGGGGCCAAGGAGGAACCGCCATGGGGGCTTGCCTCCCTGCTGGAGGGCCCTGTGTGCTGGCCCCCCTGGGCCCAGCTATGCCCCTGGCCCCTGGAAGGCCCTTGCGCCCTGGGAGCACTTTTACCTTTATTTCCCAGGGCCTTAAGGACTAAAATGCTGGATTCTGGCTTTTATCGCCCTGTGAGCGCTTTTATCTTAATTTACTGGCCCCTAAATGGAGGAGAGAGCGTGGGCTTCGCAGCGCGGAGCTGCCGCCCTTTTAGAGGGAATCCCGACGTGAGGGATTCCCCCGTGATGCTGGAAATTGCGGGTGCCCACCCCGCATTGACGATTTTATTTTGGAGAGCGGGTGCCCACCCCGCTCTCATGTTATTCAAATTGCGGGTGCCCACCCCGCTTATGCTGTTATTTTAATTGCGGGTGCCCACCCCACACTTTGCCGAGTGTAAGAACGCCGCTGCGGCCCGAGAGCACCAAAACCGGAAGACAGACGCCCGCGCCTGACTCTGGGCGGGGCCTGCGGCATAGGGCCGGAAGAGGTGCCAGAGTGGCGAATCCGAGCGAGGCTCCCGTGAGCGGTTGGGAGCCCCGGCGACAGAGGGAGAAGATGTCGGCAGACGGGAGTCCACCCCGCCTGCATGGATGCGGCCGAATTCAAAGCGGGCTCCCGTGTAAGCTGAGGGAAGCCCCGCGCGCACCGAGAGCACCGGCAAAGTGAGGAGGATCCCCGATGCCGGTCCCGAGTGAAGAGAGAGTCCGGTGAGTGGAGCTGGTGGGGAGGGGGTGTGTGTCGAGGCACGCTATCGGTGCCTGCCCCCGCAGGTGCTCCCCCGAGGCACAGAGGTGCCAGTGCCTCTTTGGCTCACAGCTGCACCGCACCAGCGCGGGCAGTTGCAACGTTTTGCCATATTTGTTTTGAGAGGGCACAGAGGGGCCCGTGCCCCTTCCACTTTGGCCTGAGCGGTCCCGCCGTTGAGGGCCGCTCCAACGAGGGGCATATTTGTTGTTTGAGGGCCCAGAGGGGCCCGTGCTTTCCCTGGTGTGGCTATGCTTTCACAGTTGCCCCGCTTGACAGTGGGCAACTGCAACGATGGGGGCAATTGGGTTTAGAGAGGCCCAGTGGGGCTGAAGAGGCACAGATGTGCCAGGGCCCCTTCACTTTGTTTGTTCCCAGCTGCGCCGCCCCAGCGCGGGCAGCTGCAACGTTTGGCATATATGTTCTCAGGGCACAGTGGTGCCAGGGCCTCTATTGGATTCCCAGCTGCACGGCAATTAGCGTCAGCTGCACCGTTTAGGCTGACATTTCTTTGGGGGGCATTCTTTGTATGAGATAGGAGTGAGATACACTCCTCTGCCCCAGCGCAATTGCGCGGGTGGATACTGCTGCATTGGCAGCCACCCTGACATTTGGACATAGGGCATTTGAGCCCCTTTGAGAAGGCCAGTTGGCCAGGGGGGGACTGTTAGGTTTGTAGGGCGCCAGGCCCTAATGCGATTTATGTGGTGCTAGGAATGTGATTCATGTCCTGTGAGCTATGCACCGTGATTTATGCCTCTACTGTGTTCATGTTATGAGGTTTTGCATATTGTGGTTTATGCTTGTGAGGTTATGCCCCTAATGTGAGTTATACTTAGGAGGTTGGCGCAGAAGGTATTTCACGCCTAAATGTGATACTGTGCATAATATGATTTATGTTGCAGGATAATGCTGAGTACAGTGTTTGCCAGTAATTACTGGTTGTGTTCTACGTTTAATATATGTTCTACATTTACTATCTTTACTAAGTGATGGTTCTGACAGTGGCCCAATTGGCCCTGTCATGTGTATATAATCCCCTGTAAATATTGCCTAGTGCCAGTTGGCACAGTGTATATTGTGTGATTACTATTCTAATGTGTTTATGACAATACAAAGGCTATTTTTATATATAACCTTGTGTGGAGTTCCTTTTGTAGTGTGCCTAGTGGGTTGCTGCTGTGTGTGTGTGTTGCGCAAACGCCTTACACATTGCCTCCGGGATAGGCCTGACTGCTCGTGCCAAGCTACCAAGGGGGTGAGCAGGGGTTATCTTCGGCGTGTAACTCCCTTGCCCTGACTGGAGTGGTGGTCTCTGCCTGGCTTTGGCGCAAGCCTTAGCCAACCAGAGATCCCATTTCTAACAGGCCCTGAATATTGTTTACAAATACATCACCCCATTGGAGTAAATAATAGAAAATCTACACATAAAGTGATGATATTTTCACAAATGATATTTAAGTCAGATTGTTAATATGGATATCAATGTATTTGTCGATAAAAATGAACTATCGTCCTTATTAATTGAATCACCAGTTCTGACTCCACATCTACCTTGACAGGCAAGAATGTAGTCAGGCAGGCCCTGCGTCCTAGGCCCGGGATTACTGATTGGTGGGCCACAGGTTGGAGGGTGCATAGCTGGCTGGCAGATATGCAGACAGTAAACCCTTAATCAATCCCACAGATAGGTGCAGCGACATTGCAATGGTCAGGGGAGATTGCCCCCAGTAAAGCACACATGGCCAGGGGGGTATGCATGCCTCTGAAAACAGCATAAAGTCAAAGGCCACATGAGTTAAGAATACATAGACAATCTGGACCTAGCACAAGTAGAGATCATGGGCTCCCCATGCCAGGCATTTGGACACATACACCCCTGCCATCACTGTGTCCTCGCAAGGTCGAGACCTACCTGTAGTAACCATTTGACCATTAATTTATGACTCTAA
This sequence comes from Calotriton arnoldi, assembly GCA_963921515.1. Classification (NCBI taxonomy): domain Eukaryota; kingdom Metazoa; phylum Chordata; class Amphibia; order Caudata; family Salamandridae; genus Calotriton; species Calotriton arnoldi. Next base: position 294,790 of record CAWUFW010015333.1, read on the forward strand.
GGCAGCAATCAACATTCCTCACCATATAAGGCATGCCCGAAACTTTTATTGCTTGTTGTAATATTGTATATATGATGAACGCAAACCTATTGTATATTGAGACAGTCCTCAAACCTCATGCCTCTAACTGTTCTCCTGGCTGAACTGTTTAATTAAACAAACTGTTCCTGTTTTGCAAATGCCTCTTGTCTTCTATTTTAACTAGGAATTCGAACCCATGCAACAAGATTATATTTTTGTACACAATAGTCTAACATACAACCCTCCAAACAAAGCTGATTCCAGAACGTAACAGCACAATTTGTAGCCTCCTAATATGGATCTTAGGGCGGGCTGTGCTGGAGCCCAAAGATTGAGTAGATCTATAAGGAAGTAAGGGAAGTAGCAAATACTGAGGCTGTTTCTTATGAAAAGCTTTATGGACAAGGCAAATAAAACTTGAAGAGTGAACACTTACAATGTGGAGTCATTCCAGATTCACTGTTGCTGAGAGATGGGGGTCTTAAGAGGAAAACCCAGAATAAGGTCAGCAGCAGAGTTCTGAAGTACCTTCATCCAAGTTGTGAGGTACTGTGGAAGATCTATATGAGAACCTGCGTTACTGGTTGACTGGGGTGTGAGCCTTAGTCAAGAAGCAACCACAATCCTTGTCAGGGTAAGGCACAAGCAAACCCCAACTTAACCTGTGCTGAACCCCCTGGTAGCTTGGCATGGAGCAGTCAGGCTTAACTTGAAGGCAAAGTTTAAAGTATTTGTGCAACACTTCAAACAGTGCTATGGTGAAAACACCACACAAAAAGTATCCCACACCAAGTTAGAAAAATAGAGCAAATTTTAATAAGTGAGGTAAGACCAAAATGACAAAGATCCAATCAGTAGAACCGGAATCATAAATTGTTCAAGATTTTAGAGAAAATAGCACCAAAAAGCACAAAGCTCCACATCTTGATATCTGGTCGCACTGAACCGTGTCAAAGTCATACTTTCAGGCTGACCGTGATGGAGAGCAGGTCAAAGACTGTTACCAGGTCAGATCGTCTAAAGTTTACCTGCTCAAGTTTGTGTCAAGAGTCCCATTCATGTTGAAGAGGGCTGAGAGGAGCAGGGAGAGCATTGCAGGAGGCTGTCAGAGAAGCACAAAGAGCTGGCCAACGTCACGGGCAGGTGTTGCTGGAGCTTCGCGTTGGTGGTCCCCGTGAGCAGTCAATGCTAGAGTGCAAAGAATCATGCTGACAGAGCTTTGTGCTGAATCGCCATGCAAGTGGCAAGGTCTCGGTGTGAACGGGCCCATTCACAGCCGTGATGAGACAAAAAGCTTGAATTCAGCTCAGTTGAGCCACACCAAGGGTCCATGGCCTGAGAAGCATCACCTGAGGGTCAGGAAATCACCATATGTAGCTCCAGTGGCTGGTGCACAATTTTGGGGAATCTTTTATGTACCTGAGGCTCAGATAAAGAGGCTATTAGACTAGCTCTTGGAGTCACTCTGGTGTCCTGGGTTCAATATGAAGTTGCAGGTCCAGTTCTTCCTTCCCAGGCAAGAAGGTAGCAGGCAGCAGGTCAGCAGGGTAACTGGGCAGCAGTTCCTTCAGAGGAACAGTCCAGCAGAGTGGCCGTCCTTTCAGCAGCACAGAAGTCCTTCTTCCTGGCAGAGTATCCATAGGTTCAGAAGTTTACTGAAAAGTTGGTGTCTGAGGACCAGTACTTATGCACAGTTGTGCCTTTGAAGTGGGGAGAGGCATCTAGAGGCTTGCTTTTGAAGTGCACAGATGCCCTACCTTCCTGGCTCCAGTCCAGACTAACTAAAACAGTCTATTTAAGTGCAAGTGGAGCTAGGCCCAGATCCTCCCATCCATCCTGCTAGTGATAGCCCATCCTGTCTACCTAAGCCCCCCTTTGTGTGTGGCTGTCTAGGAAGAATACTAAGCCTGGGTGGTGAACTCCGATCCGTTCGCAGAGTTTGCAGAGTTTTTCACACTCTGCGCTACGGTAAGTTGGTGAGTGCCAGCGAGGGAAATCCAACGCTAGACCACTTCCCTGCGAGATTTCTCAATGCGGGTGGTCGCGGATGGTCTCTATCTCTCACGTTGAGAAACCTTCCATTTGCGTTGAGGAATCTGCAGCTCGAGTATAACTTCTACTCGAGCGGCAGAAAGAAGCAGCGCCCTCTTGCACTGTGTGAGATGCCGTTCGTGCTGATTTTATAGCACGGGACAAACACCCGGCACTAAAAATCAGTGCAAATGGCACGAGGTAACCCACTCTGCCGCTCGTTTAACTCTGCGTAGCTTGGTGGAGTTTTTTTGTCACTTAGCGGAACTCCATGAACTCCGCCCAGGCTTAAAGAATGTACAAAGCCCAACTGACAACCACACCCAGTCATGTGACCCAGAGACAGTCAGCAGGCACCAAATGGCTAAGGCAAGAAAATGTCAACTTTCCAAAAGTGGCATTTTCAGAATTGTAATTTAAAACCCAACTTCACCATAGGTTAGGATTTTAAATTGTGATTCCTGAGACACCAAACATGAGCTGGTTTCCTATTCCCATTTGCAAATTACACATAAAATATAATAAGGTAACACCAATGTTATCCTATGGGAGCGGTAAACATGCAGTAGTGAAAAACACATTTAAGAGTTTTTCACTACTGGGACATGCACAACTTAAAAGTGCATGCCTTACTTTTTGAATAAATTGCACACTGCCCTCTGGGATGTCCAGGGCCTACTCTAGGGGTGACTTATATGTATTAAAAAGTAAGGTGGGGGACTGGCAAAAGGTTTATTTTGCCAGTTTGATATGGCAGTTTAAAAACTGTACACACATGCTGCAAAGACAGGCTTGAGACAGGTTTAAAGGGCCACTTAAGTGGGTGGCACAATCAGTGCTGCAGACCCCCTAGTAGCATTTAATTTACAGCCCTGAGCACATGTAGTGGCACTTTACTAGGGACTTGTAAGGAAATTAAATATGGCAATTGGGTATAAGTCAGTGTTGCCATGTTTTAAGCAGAGGGTACAAGCACTTTAGCACTGGTTAGTAGTGGTAAAATGCACAGGGCCTCGTTTATGAGACTCCTTGCGCCTCCGGAACGTCACTTTTTTGACGTTCCATGGCGCAGAAGCCTGCGTGGTATTTATCAGGTAGCACTAAGCCACTTTTTTTGGCTTAATGCTGCCTGATACATATCACTCCCTTTAACGCAGTGTTCTGCGTTAAAGTGGCATGCAATGGGTGTTGCTGGTGCAAAGGTGCCTGCGTTGGCGCACGGCAGCACATTGTGCGCCGGCGCAGGGGAAAAGGACAGGAATGCGCCGTATCTTAGCAGGAAGGCAAAACCTCATAAATGAGGCCCACAGAGTTCTAGAGCCAGCAAAAACAAAGCTGGCAAAAGGAGGAGGTCTCAAATCAAAAAGTTAGAGGGAGACCATGCTAATGATGCCAGGTTTAGCAGTCTAACTAAGGGGAATTCCTCTAACCTAGTCGAAATAAAATTGTGCACCTGATAACAATTTTCTGGCAATCCATTGGAAAAAAAGGTGAATGACTTTCTGAAGCATTCTGATATAGCAGGAGAAGTTGACACATACCTTATACATTGGATAAGAAAAAAGTAACTGTCTGATTAAAATGGACTTGAAGATTTATATCACATTAGGCAGGAGCAGAGGGCAACCTACTTCAGAAAGCCACCAGAGAGAACTTCAGGAAGTTAGCAGCAACACCTGCAATATCATGGGTAGCATTATGCATGTTAATGCAAATTTCTGTTAATCAACCAACATATGGCAGCAACATATTTTATGACTCCATAATTGCCATGGTCAAAATCAGGTCACTTCATCTCCTTCAATTAAAAGGGGCCCCAGGTCTATTGATGCCCCCCCTCCCCATGATGGCAAAGTCTTGAGCCTGTAAGTCCAGTTTCAGGCAGCCCTGAAGCATTTAGATTATACCCTGTCCAGGTGTTCATGCTTTCCATGTTACTCATGAGCCTCCAGACAAAGTAGGGGGTACCATAGGCCAATTTAAAATGGGCCTTTCTTTCTCTTCATGTGGATTTGAAAAATGGAATACGGTTATCTATTGTGATGTCTATTGGGACATGCTTCTACTTGGTGGCACTTCCAATTTCTGCACTCTTGAATAGAGGCTTCAGGAAAGGTTTACACTCAAGCAAGACAGAACATTATTTTAAAAAGCTGTGAGTTTTGATGGGAATTTTAGAGCGTTTGGGCCTAGGAATTCTTCACTCAGTAGCTAGTGCACTGGATACAAATGGCAAGCAATCACCAGAACCTTATTTTACCTGGCACATCAGAAGAAAGAAGAATTCTGTTTGGCCTTCCAGTGAAAAAGCCTGGTGTGACTCCTGTTTTTCAATTGATCCCATTGAACTGGATGTGCTCTCCCCCAGGGTGTCAGCTGAGCGGCCTCCTGTAACTGTTTCAGGGTAACAAAAGGCTGATGAAGGACCCCATCCCAAGTGGAAGGGTCATCTGTCTGATTGATAATGGACTGTAGTACCCCTGGCTATTAAGAGACCTTGGCCTCTGAAGGACTGGAATAGGGCAGGCAAGGCACATAACCTCGCAGAGACAGATGAATCCTCACCAATTAAGAATTCCCGATTTGTGCACTCAGAGCTTTTTGCAGCAAAAATCAAGGCTAAAGCATGACTGCCTAAAAAAGAATTGGACCTAGTGGAGCTGTTCTTTGCGACAAATTCATCAGAGTGGAAAAGCATCAGAGAGCTCTAAATCCAGCTTTGGTGTGCTCAGAGATTTGGGCACCAAAAAGAAAGGAGCATGAAAATAGTGTATCAGACTTTAGGGGCCATCTCCCGCTTCAGCATTCTTCCTTGCTCAATGGAAGAGTTTAACTTCCAGAAAAATGATTAAGGTAAAACTTTTGACCAGTATGACCCACTAGGCTTTCCTAACCCTGCTACATTATAGTCAGCCTTAAATTATGTCTGGATCACACTCGACTGTGATCATCGACTTTGATTGACACTTGACCATTTCTTGGCTTCTTTTGCTTTATAGCTTTTAAAATCCATATCTCCAGTTTCCATTTTCCTTACTCTGTTTAACCAGTGTGTGTCATTTTGTACATTAAATTACTTTGTTTATTTTTTAAATTAGTTTAGGGAATTTTATTGTTTTGTGTTCTCATTTTCAATGCTCTTTAGGGCTGCTTGAACGTACTATGAATTTCTCCTTGAACCGCCTGATGCTTGTGATGCAGGTACCAGAGGTTAAACAGAATCCCTATATCAACTGTGTTGTACCCTAAAAGGATTATATTTTACTACATTGGTGGGGTCATCTCCCCCCAAATTAATAAAGCGCTTTCTGACACTATCAATTTCCACACAGAGGACAGTGCTTATCCTCCCATCCATTTCTGCTGCTGAGGAACTGCAGCACCAACAAAAGTTTAGTGGAGAGAGAGAACAATTAATGCACAACTACTACAGGCATCATCTCGGAATCATTTGGAATTTTAATAACACAGACCACTTGTTTGAATTAAATGGTTGGGGTAACAGCAGACCTCCATCCACGTGTTTGCATTCCCAAATGGATTTTTTTTTTAAAGCAGCTTGTGTTCCTGAAATAATGTTTCATAAATAAACGATTATTGGGTTACCCATAGTACGAGTAATTTCCAATTTTTTCTGCCTAAGTCAACCTGGTTGCTTGCTGTCACAGGAGAGTTTGTTTGTACAGGAATATCTCAATAGAAAGTCATACAATGAAAAGCATTACGAAAGTCAGTATTTTAATACATGCGCCCTCCTTCATGTAAGTTGTGTAACTACATATTTCTTGCAAGAATTATTGTACTATATAAGAAAAGACAAAACAACTTTGCTCATCTCCACTAAATAGACAAAAGCAAAGTTATAGTGACAGACACACACACAATGTGTTGTTATCATAACTTCTAGTATGTTTAGTATGTTTTAACATTCTGTTTAGCATTATTTGCACATCACAGGGTGACCAATTACAGTATATCACTGAAATATCTTGAACGGGCCATGTGGTGTTGTGCAGTGGCACGCTGGGGATCAGTTTTGTCACCTGTCCAAAGCAACCATAAAGGTAATATATTGTCACCAAGATAGTGGTCCGAACCGAGACATCTGTGTGAATTAAGGCAGCCTCATATAATAATGAAATTACACTGGGTTAACCTTTAGAACAGTGTGTCATGTCAAACTTATTGAAGTAAAAACAAAAAGTGGAGTTCTTTTAGTTGGGCTTATTGGAAACGTATGAACTTTCTGCAATATTTGCCCCAATACTGCCAGTGTGACTGACCAGCATTTCATATGTCGTGCCATAGAACATTCATGCATCAAATGCCTCAGACAGATTTAATAAAGGATGTGTTCGAACACAGCAGCCGACAACCTAAAGCACAGGTCAGGTCATCAAGGACTGAAGCCACAATTGAATCAGTACCTCACAATGGTCTAAAGTCAGCCTGCACCAGGTGCAACAGATTTAATGAATAACAAAGATTGTTCATTCATTTCAATGTAGGGGGATGATGGAGATTGGTCTGTAATTATTATTATTATTAATCGTTGCTGAGACGTGGCTGAAGTTGTATGAATGGAGGTGTCATCATTGGGCTTTTTGAATTGTGTTATCTGGAACAGACACTGAGCTCAAAGAGAGGCAAGGGGAAGGTACTGTTATGATTGGAGCAAATTGTGATCAATGGTGGTGGGATCTTGCTTCTGAAACTGGATGGATTTGGCATGGTTAATGGGCAGGTGGTAAAAAAACGACTTTGTCTTCATTTTCACGAATGAAACATTTTTAAAGAGCTTTTAAGAATGGTGACTCTTGATTGTGAGCCTCAGTGGGTTGCTGTGCTCAAACAGGAACTGGAGAAATTATTTTTGTGGGGTTGCAGGTTGTAAAATGTGTGATGTGGAGTAAAACGCTTTTTAATTGCAGCTTATTATGGGAGCAATTTGGCTCTCGGCCGTTACCCTGCTATCTTAATTGTGGATAAACCTCTACTGCATCTCTTGGCCATTTGCATGGGGATGCATGCACATAGTTCCTGCACGGCATGAACTTCACAGTCCATGCCGTGCAGGAACTATTTTTGGCGTTTCCATTGTGGTGCCCATTTTCAGAGGCACCGTCGTAGGAGGAGTGCCAAACAAAGCCCAGCAGACACAAGGAAAATCGTGATCTGGTTAGCAGTGGGCACACAGGTTTGGTCGTGTGGGAGCGGGCTGCCAGCGTGCCGGCGTGGCGGTCTGCTCCCGCTCCGCCAAACTCGTAATCAGGTCCTAAGGGCCAGATGTACATACGTTTTGTGATTCTCAAACCAGTCACTAACCGTTTTAAAATTATAAAATGCCTTGTTGTGATGTACAATGGCCCTAAATTGAGTCAATCTCAAAAGTCACATAGCGAATGAATAGTTTTGGTAATTGCAAACTGTGGATTCAAATTGTGATTACCAATTTGCAAATCACAAATCCAGTAAGCATTTGCAAACAGTGCATTGTTATGAAAATAAAAAGTTGCATTTGCAAAATATCAGAAAGTCAAAGCAGGTGGTATTCGTGTTCAATTTGTGTAAAATGCATTTAAACCATCATAGGATTACCACTGTGACATGGTATATTACGTGATTATTTTGTTGCACAGGGAGTCGCATAAATAAATGAATATATTACTTATAACTACAGCAGAGGTTGCAGATGCTGAGTAGAAAATGTAATGCATAAAGGATGTCAAGCAGGTATTTGAAGTTTGCCCTGTGTAATCAGGACCAATTGGCTTAAATGTGACTAAATTACTGTTGTATGGCACATCATGGCAAATACGTAAATCAGTACTGTGGAAAGAATGCAATACAATACAAAATAGCCACATTAGTAACAAATCATTTCATAAATAGGGTGCAATTACTTTTCCTTACCCTTACATATTAACTAGTAATGTGTCTTTCACTGCAGTCTTTATTATTTATTTATTTAGTGTTTTGTATAGCGCGAACATGACCCGTGAGGGTATCAGAGCGCTTTACAGCAGTAGTAAGTAATTACATTAATTACAAGAATTAACAAAAACAAGTTAGATACAAAAAGGATCATGCAAACATGAGAGAAGAGTCGACAAACCCGTTAGAGTTCAAATACGAGATAAGGTAAGTCGCTGGGCTGCTGAAACTGCAGAGGCACTGAGAGAGTTTAGGGTAGGAATTTGCCCATTAGGAAGGTCATCACTTCCTTTTTGAAACTTGATAGGGCAGGTATTCTTCTGATGTAAGGCGGCAGTGAGTTCCAGATTCTGGGGGCAGCCCCAGAGAAAGCTCTGTTGTATGTTTTCTTCTTCTTCAATTTTGCAAATTGCATGTTCGTTACTCTGATGACGATTCCGAAGCTATATACAATAATTAAAATGTACTATCCCCAGTGAAGGGATATATAACAACATTTGAAGAAAAAATACACGAAAACTGTGTTTATTCTAATGTACAAAACATTTATTTAACAACAAGATACGTGTTATGCTACTGACACATCAGTGTGTCTGCACATGTGAGTCGTGGATACAGGATAACCCTAAGAGCAGTTCTCAATACAGTGTCACAACTATCACTTATGCATGGAGTATAATACATTTAAATGAAAGCCTCAACTATAAAACATATAAATGACTGAATGCATGTTAATGACTGTTGGCAGTATCTGTACTAACATGAATGGTGGAAATTGCTGCTTTGACTCATCAAAAAATATCTACCTGTTGCATCATTCAACCCATCTGAATGCAGGATAACACAGACTGTGGGCCATATTTGTTCACCAGTTTGCAACCTACTCCGGAACACATGCTCCATGTGTCAACACAAATAACCACCCTCTATATGTCACTGAGGAACTGCCTATTTGTCGTTTTGTATCAGGTACACATTGGGATGGTATTGCTGTCACATTTGCAGGTCACCCAGTAGCGCGTCTAAGTGATTGATTCACACTGTTGGGTCTCCGCCGTGACGTAACTTTAACCTGCCATTGAGCAAGGTACTACCCAACCTCAGATAGAGTGTTCACAGCATGGTTAAATTGCCCACGTGTGTCCTTCACAAATGAAGTCTCTCTGGGGCATATTCTCAAGGATTTATCGCCGACTTACCGGCACTTTAGCGCCGCAAAAGTGGCGATAGACTTATCGCCCTATTCTCAAGCTGGTGCAAACTGCCCATATCGCCAGTTTCCCAGCGATATCCTCCACAAAAAACATCACCACGGATGAGAGCGACAACTAACACTAATGATATGCAGAGTAGGCGTTCCCGTGCAAAAACACACGAAAACACCACTTCGCGATATTCTCAAGACAGCTGACCTTCCCAAAACGGCATGGCCCCACAGTCACACAATTGCAGAGTGTGGGGAGAGGTGGGAACCAAGTATGTGTGAAGGAGGCAAGTCACCCATGAATAAGAATGTACACAATGCCAAGTGTGGCGGTGATGTGCTGGACAGACTACAGTATGCAGAGCACAGACATGTCCATGTGGACATATACTGCAGGTGTTTGTAGTGTTGTGGACAGTGGACGCAACCATGTTACCTCAGGCAGTGGGGAAGACCCCAGTCATGTATCCGTGTCGTCCCCCCCTGTAAGCGTAAGCAGAGTGGGCTGGGCCGGCGTACGCCAGGCCAGCGTAGGAGTGCGAATAAATAGGCCGGGGCTCTGGGCGTGGTTCACTCCCCGGATGGCCAACGCGTCTGCCAGGGAGGCGTCCCTCACCCTGCCACGAGTCCGCCACCATTACCGCCAGACTCCTCAGCCGATCACTGGCGTCCGCAACACAGGCCCCCAGCACACCCAGCGGCACAGCACCGTGGAGTTATGTGTGTGCTGACTACTGTCTGCGGCCTACACTGCGGTCAGCAGGGCACTCAAATCAAATCCAATCCTGACCTGCGAGGACACGCCATCATCTCTGGCTGCACACCCGCTGAGCGCTTCAGGTGCCACCAACTCAGTGCACCACAAGTCATCGTCACGTGGCTGTGGGCCCTTTCTGACCGCTGCCTCCGGCCTACACTGCGGTCAGCAGGGCTCACAAATCAAATCCAATCCTGACCTGCGAGGACACGTCATCGTCTCTGGCTGCACACCCGCTGAGCGCTTCAGGTGCCACCAACTCAGTGCACCACAAGTCATCGTCACGTGGCTGTGGGCCCTTTCTGACCGCTGCCTCCGGCCTACACTGCAGTCAGCAGGGCTCACAATTCAAATTGAGACTTGATTTATTAATGGCGCAGTCCAGTAGGCAACAGACATTGCTATCAGTGCGGCCCACCCGGACGATGCATCATCGCAGGCTGTGCACCCACTGAGCACTACAGGTGCCACCAACTCAGTGCACCACAGCACATGTGCCCTTTATGATTGAGTTTTGTGCTGTGGACAGCTGACGCGACAACGTCGCCTCAGGCAGTGGGGAAGACCTGGGACGATGATGATGAAGATGAGGCAGGTGTACCACACCCCACTGCAGCTGCAGCAGGAATATCCCGAAGGGACACAATGATTAACAATCAGTTCACATTAGCACGCTCATCTCTGGTGCCCCTACCTCAGTGCACCACAAGTCATGGACCCTTTATGATTGAATCTGTGTGTGTAATACGAAGATCACTGTTCTAGTTGTTGCCAGCACCAACCACTCCCTGAGTGCTGGCTTGCACTCACCCCACACCCATCCAGCACAGGCATCACTGCGCATGTGATCCTGGCAATAAAAAGTGGCCGGGCGCACGTGCCCGTAGCCAGTTCCACTATCTATCTAAGTGTGTCCTTGTGGTCATTATGTATGCATGATGGGCCAGGGCCCTACCACCTTACCTTGTGCTGTGGACTGCGGACGCAACCATGTCACCTCAGGCAGTGTCTAAGACCTTGGACACGTTGCTCTGTCGTCGTCCCCTGTAAGCGTAAGCGGAGTGGGCTGGGCCGGCATATGCCAGGCCAGCGTAGGGGTGTGAAGAATTTGCTCGGGGCTCTGGGCGTGGTTCAGTTCTGGCCTGGACAAGGAAGTAACTAATGAGTGTGTCACTGTTGTAGTGTCTATACAAAAGGGGATGATGGACGGAACGTTTGAGCCAATCAAACACTCACCCCCAGTCAACTGATCTGGGTTTAATCCATCATCATTCTTTAGCTCACTCCACCACCCCAGTTCAGACATGGCCATATGCAAATCAGTCTGACCCTGTGCCTCATGGGAACAGTCCAGCACGAACTGCCAAGCCATGTCTTCCTGGACCGGAAACAAGCATCCTAGGACCGGTTTCTGGCATTCCAGCCGTCATCAGCCAGGCTTGCTTGAATCCAGTGGCAAAGTGAGCAAGGGACCCACGTCTGGGCATACCCCGCCAACTTAGGGCGAACAAGCGATACAAAAGGGGATGATGGACGGAACGTTTGAGCCAATCAAACACTCACCCCAGTCAACTGATCTGGGTTTAATCCATCATCATTCTTTAGCTCACTCCACCACCCCAGTTCAGACATGGCCATATGCAAATCAGTCTGACCCTGTGCCTCATGGGAACAGTCCAGCACGGTCCTAGGATGCTTGTTTCCGATCCAGGGAAGACATGGCTTGGCGGTTCGGGCTGGACTGTTCCCATGAGGCACAGGGTCAGACTGATTTGCATATGGCCATGTCTGAACTGGGGTGGTGGAGTGAGCTAAAGAATGATGATGGATTAAACCCAGATCAGTTGACTGGGGGTGAGTGTTTGATTGGCTCAGACGTTCCGTCCATCATCCCCTTTTGTATCGCTTGGTCGCCCTAAGTTGGCGGGGGTATGCCCAGACGTGGGTCCCTTGCTCACTTTGCCACTGGATTCAAGCAAGCCTGGCTGATGACGGCTGAAATGCCAGAAACCGGTCCTAGGATGCTTGTTTCCGATCCAGGAAGACATGGCTTGGCGGTTCGGGCTGGACTGTTCCCATGAGGCACAGGGTCAGACTGATTTGCATATGGCCATGTCTGAACTGGGGTGGTGGAGTGAGCTAAAGAATGATGATGGATTAAACCCAGATCAGTTGACTGGGGGTGAGTGTTTGATTGGCTCAGACGTTCCGTCCATCATCCCCTTTGTATCGCTTTGGTCGCCCTAAGTTGGCGGGGGTATGGCCAGACGTGGGTCCCTTGCTCACTTTGCCACTGGATTCAAGCAAGCCTGGCTGATGACGGCTGAAATGCCAGAAACCGGTCCTAGGAGGCTTGTTTCCGATCCAGGGAAGACATGGCTTGGCGGTTCGGGCTGGACTGTTCCCATGAGGCACAGGGTCAGACTGATTTGCATATGGCCATGTCTGAACTGGGGTGGTGGAGTGAGCTAAAGAATGATGATGGATTAAACCCAGATCAGTTGACTGGGGGTGAGTGTTTGATTGGCTCAGACGTTCCGTCCATCATCCCCTTTTGTATCGCTTTGGTCGCCCTAAGTTGGCGGGGGTATGCCCAGACGTGGGTCCCTTGCTCACTTTGCCACTGGATTCAAGCAAGCCTGGCTGATGACGGCTGAAATGCCAGAAACCGGTCCTAGGATGCTTGTTTCCGATCCAGGGAAGACATGGCTTGGCGGTTCGGGCTGGACTGTTCCCATGAGGCACAGGGTCAGACTGATTTGCATATGGCCATGTCTGAACTGGGGTGGTGGAGTGAGCTAAAGAATGATGATGGATTAAACCCAGATCAGTTGACTGGGGGTGAGTGTTTGATTGGCTCAGACGTTCCGTCCATCATCCCCTTTTGTATCACTGTTGTAGTGTCGGCGCCACCCAGCTCGCAATCGACAATGTTGCAATGTAGCATGCACCCGGAGGGCGGGCTCGCACGAACGGAGAAATGAAGGAGCGCAAGACCGCTGGGGGTCTTGGCTCATACATGCCAAGTGTTGTGTGTATCTGTATTGCCGCAGCATGAGCCAAATGCCTAGCCTTAATCGCAGCGCGAGTTCAGCCAGGCATGAACTCTACATCTGTGTCCGCCCTATCCTTCCCACAGGCCTACACTCACGTGGCCGCCCACCTTCAACGGCCAACATCACAGTGTCGTTGTCAGGCTTGTGGACATGCGCAGCCAGGCATGACAATGGTGTGCCGTAGGAGTGCAAGTGATACAACCGCACAGCGCACACAAGTAAATAGGCTCTGGGGGAGGGAGGAGCAGCTGTGAGGCAACGTAACACACAGTGAGGCCGCTCATTTGCCACATGCAATACATGTCAAACATGAATCCCAAAGTCGCACACATCCCACCCCACCCCCAACAAGCCACTTCACATTTCCTGAATGCAAGCAGATGAGAAACTAGCATTAGGGATGAAAGCTCCTTTGTCTGAACTATCAGGTGGAAGCACATCTGCACCTCCGACCTCGGAATTGCATGTGCCCGGCACCCCCTGACAGATACTATAGCAGCTGATGACGACTCCCACACTACGCACAGCCCGACGAAAAACCAACGTATACACACCCCACACACAGAGGTCCTTGCTCGAAGTTATCTTGCATGGAATGGCCTTCACACTTACTCCCACACCATCCCAGGCGTACAACCGTTGCACACTAAAACAACTTATTGATCCGAGCTGTGGCATTTCATCCACAGAACTGGCGCAGGTCGGAACAGTGCCGCTTCAACCAGAGCCACTAACGCAATGGCAGAACATCCCGGACACATGCACAACCCCTGTCACATGGAACTGTACAAAAATATTATTGTGCAAAACTATTTTGGCTTGAATATCATATACTTTGTTATGTAGGTAAGTATAGGTTTTACTACACTTAACTCTCTCTCTCTATCGTGTGGATGAGAAATTGGGTTGTAGGTTGACTGTGGTGTGGGACCTGTTCAAGCAACAGCCCCAATCACTTGCAGGTTGAACCACAAAAAGTTACTAGAGTAATCTGTGCTTATAACTGGGTAGCTTGGCACAAAAAGCAGTCAGGCTTAACTTAGCAACAGTGTGTAAGATATTTATGCAGCCCTCAAACAGCAATAAAGTGCAACACAACACAAGAAATCCCACACCAATTTAGAACAATAAAGTAAATTTTAATAAATGATGTGACACCAAAATGGCAAAAACCCAATCAGTAGAACCAGAGTTATTAATTTTTAAAGTTTTCAGTAAAAACTAGCGCCTAAATATCAAAGCGCCAACCACAAATATCTAGTTGTGCAATACCGGGTCAAAGTCAAAAAATATGGCTGACCGTGATGGAGTGCGGTACATGTACAAAAATTGGATTGGGCCCAGTCAGCACTTACCTCCGGACTTGGAGGACATTTTAAGGAAAATATCCTGCAAAGGTAAAATTTAGCAGGGAAGGCTGCAGACGGTGTTCGAGGAGGCAGCGTCATCGTCAGGGAGTCTTATGTTGAAGCCGTGGAAAGATTTCTACATTCCTACTTAGTCTTTTTTTTTGGAAGTCAAAAATCTCTACTGGGACAAGGCAGGAGGCTGTAGCCAAAGACACTTCCAGGAACTCAGATACCACTTTGATAAAGGACCACTGAACAGGATTTGCTGCTGCAGAGAAGAATGTAGTGGAAGCAGCCACGAAGTCAGAACGACCGGTTATGCACCTTGAGTGGATCGACAAGCAGGTTTGTCCTGGTCTCCTCTTGGTTCTCAGAGCAATTTTTAGCCAAAAATGTCCAAAGTCCTCAGTTTTGGATTTTGGCTAACTTGGCACCTTTAGCACCACAACCAAGGGTCCAGGACTGGTGGTAAACAAGTTGGGGTTCAGGACTCACTCAGGCTGGGTCAAAGCAGTCTTGCAAAGTGCAAAGTTGGTCACAGCAGCAGGCAGTCCCCTGAAAGTCCTTCTGCAGGTACAGGAGCGAACTGAAGAGTGGGTCTGAGAGTCCTACTTTTATGCCCAGTGTCTCCTTGGAAGCTTGTTAGAGGTTTCTTCTTTGAAGTGCATGGAATTTCCTGACTCCCTTGCCCTGGCTCCAATCTGTTTGCAGTAACAACATGGAGGTGAAAAGCCCTTTTTGTGAGGGCAGATCACAGCCTATTCAGTTGCAAGTAGGGTTGTGCTCAGCTCTGCCTCCCTTCCTGCCAGAAGATGGCCCATTCAGGCACACCTAATCCCTCTATTGTGTGACTGTCTGGGAGGAATACACAAAGTCTAACTGTCCGTTACACCCAGTCATGTCACCCAGGAGAGGCTGCAGGCACCAAATGGCTAAGGTCAGGAAAATGCCAACTTTCTAAAAGTTGAATATATCACATAAGAGTCTGGCTGCAATAGTTTGAAAACACTTATTTTGAAAGACCCAAGTCAAATTAATTCATTACCTTGGTCTGCGTATTTATTTCACTTTTAATTATACAATTTTTCACACATTCATTTATTGTAGATGGAAATACGTCCTAAAGAACAACTATCCTTTTCAATGAAGACCTTTCGAGTAAACAAGAATTCCAAACAAATAAGAAAAACATGAATCAATTCATGGTGTAAACCAAAACATGAAGTGGTAATTGATACTGGAGAGTAAACTCCATAGGTGAGAAAACACCCACTACCAGTGGAAACCCTATACAACACAAAGGACCGTTTTATGATAAGACATATATTAACAATAAAAGGCAGTGTTATTGCTATGGTCCAGTAAACGAGAAAAATACAACCGCAATGTGCAAAGTGACATGATTTAAAAATAAGCAAAAAGCATCTAATGTGATTTGAACATTCATAATATAATTAAGTGATACTTAGGACCAATCAAAAAATCAGAATAAAAATTGTAAAGTACAAATGACAAGGTATTCTACATGAAGTTTATGGGAGAGGATAGAGTCAATGGATAATTTATTATGCGCAAGTAGGGAGCTCATAGTTCTAATGATAAGATGTGAAAAACCTAAATTTTAATTACAATTCAACTGTACCTAAAAAGACACTACCGCAATAATAACTTTGCATAAAAGTACGGGGATCCGTGAATCTCGAAAAAGCCGTACAGGGCATATGACACAATTGGAACGTGTAAGGAAGCTGACGAGCGTGAAAAGTGATAAAACTCAAAGAGCAAAAAGCTCTGTACATGCATTATAGCCCGACTAAGTGACAAGGGTGATCAGAAGGTAAGCCTTAGTCTACCTGAATTCTTGTCGAACGATGCAATGTATTCTGTTAAGGGATATGAATTAAAATGGAAAGTCAAACAGAAATATGGGTTGTGATAATGATTACAAAAGGCAAATGACAATGAAAGAATTAAATCTATTTATTTAGAGACAAACTCACCGAAATGCCGGTGATAATTCCAACCCGGCAGGTCTGAACCGCAAGCTGGATAAAAACGAGATCGAGTATGTATAAAATCTATATCCAGGATATAAAAGAATGGTGTCTGTCAGACAGTTCACCAAGGGAAATAGTGAGAATTGCTAATAGCGTTAAAGAACACATACTACCTTGTCAAATGGTGTAAAACTAATAGAAGCCACGGGTAGTGACACGGGTGTGTGTCCTGTCGATAACAATCTACAAATGAAAGGGAGTAAAGACTGAGCATACGTAAACATAATGTAGAAAATATAATATATCTGTCCGTACACTAAAATGCACAGAAGGCGGGGAAGCCCTAAGGTACTTACTCATTTATATATAGCCAAACGGATATCCATGGTTACACGTATATTCGTTTCTAGATAGGTTCATTAAGAGGTTGCCGAGGGAAGGACACGGGTATGTGTCAGAAAGTTCGCAATCTGCAAGCAAAATGGAGTACAATCTAAGTACTGTCGGAGGGTAATACCAGTGAAAACAAGCTGAGTAAGCCCAATGATCAAGGGAATCTTAATATGGCGAGGGCGTCTAGAAAGTACTTACTAAAATTATCTCAGCGAAGCGTTTCCACCGTGGCTCACATCTATTTCTTTCAAGTATATGGCGGGACACTAACCCGGAAGTGTATTTATAGTGACGCTCACCAAAACAACTAGAGCGTACACCCGGTTGGCAAGCAGAAAGGAAAACTTTATTGATCACATGTATGCGACCATGTAGAAAACAAAAAGTGTGTGATGAATCCAATATATACAATTAACGTATGACCTAAGTCAATTAAAAAGAAAAATACTCAGTAAGTGGTACTAAACCGAGGTTTAAATGCGTTAAGGCAACGGCCAACATGTGACAAGTAAAAAATGAAATAAGACGATGAGGACTAATGCGGAATACTAATCGAATCGAAGAAGGAGAAGAGTACACGACAAAGAAGTATGGCTGTTCAAATATTTCATGCCATAAATCGCATACATCAAAAATAATAAAAATATAAGGCAAAAAGTTGCATTGATGTTGAAAAGCCACAATTAGTCAATTAAAAAGAACTAAACTCAGTAAGTGGTACTTAACCGAGGTTTAAATACGTTAAGGCAACGGCCAACATATGACAGGTAAAAGATGAGATAAGACGATGAGGGCTAATGCTGAATACCAATCGAATCAAAGAAGGAGAAGAGTACATGATAAAGAGGTATGGCTGTTCCAATATTTCATGACATAAATCGCATACATCAAAAATAGTGAAAGTATAAGGCAAAAATTTTTTTTGCATTAATGTTGAGAAAGCCACAGAAGTATGATGATGGTAACAGCATCAGAAGTTGTTTACAAAAAGGGTTGAATAGTAATGTATCCATGGAAATAATTACTTTACCAAATCGCAACACACAAGTAGCCCAATTATAATAAGTGTGTAGAACTCAACTGTAGGACAGAAATTAGCCTCGAGGGTGGTCACCATACATAATAATTAGATAGAACGTCTGTAGTAAATTATGTTTTAAATAGGAGTACAGTGAAGATAACATAAGTGAAATACAACTACAGTAGAACATTTCAGACAGAAGACCAATCAATTATATCACTATATTGAGTAATTGAACCATGTTAAACCACAATGATAGAATGATTAAGAATAGTATGTTAAGACAGAACAGTGAGATGCAAAGCTAACCTTTGATCAAAAAGTCTCAAAATTCAGTGTCAATCTCCCAAGAAGTACTGCATCTCATGGTCACTATTTAACCCATGACCCACAGTATGCATGCGCATAATCCAAGTTGCCTCTGTTCGTCTTAGTTTAAGCTCTCTATTACCTCCACGTAAGCTTGGTTCAATTACATCAATGCCGTAAAAGGTGAAACTTTTATGTGGACCTTGGAAGGGGCACACTGCTACATGTAATGCTACAGGGTATCTGGCATCTTGTTGATGTAAGGCCCTAATGTGTTCTCCAATCCTGTCTTTAAGAGGTCTAATAGTGCTTCCTATGTATTTTTTCATACAGGCGCATTCAATCACATATATTACAAATCTAGTGGTGCAATTGATATTTGATCTGATGTCATAGGTTCTTTTGTCGTGACCGGTAAATGATTTTGTCCCATGTTTGGCCCATCTGCAAACTCCACAACTACCACATTTGTAGAATCCCATCGTGCGTGGAGTTAGCCATGAGGAGAAGTTGTCATGACGTGGGACTGTAGGACTAAGTCTAGTACGTAGGGTATTGCCCCGTCTGAAAGTGATTTGTGGACGGGCTGTGATATAATTATTCAGTGTCTCATCTGATTGTAGTATACCCCAGTGTTTAGTAAGGCTCCCCCTAATGACGTGACTGAGACCATTGAAATCTGTAATCAGGCGTAATCTCTGACTGTCAGTTTGTGTCTGTGGTTTGGTTTTGAGCGTGTCTTCCCTTGTTATATGGGTTATTCTGTTCTCAGCTCGTTTGATGTTATATGCCGAATAACCCCTCTTCCGGAATCTATTTTTCATATCGGTGATACAGTTCTGAAATTCAGACTCCTCACTGCAGTTTCTTCTTGCTCTTATAAATTCACCATATGGTATGGCTCTAATTTGATGTATTGGGTGAAAACTCTCTGCATGTAACACTGCATTGCAAGACGTTTCTTTACGAAACAAACGACTGTGAAGTCCCCCATTACTGACATACAGTTCAGTATCTAGAAAAGTGATGCTGGCACTACTGTGCTCCATCGTGAATTTCATATCATAATCATTGGTGTTAAGGTAGGCATTAAATTGCTCCAGTTCTGTTTGAGTGCCTGACCATAATAAAAGGCAGTCGTCTATGTAGCGACCCCAGAAGACGATAAAATCTATCCATGGTGCCCTCTGGTGCCCCAGATCCAATCTGATTCGAGACATCCCATGTAGAGATTTGCGAAAGAAGGAGAAAATTTCGACCCCATGGCTACACCTTTGATTTGTTTAAACCACTTCATATCAAATAAAAAGCAGTTATTGTGTAAGATCAGGTCCATCATGGTAATTAGCATTTTAGTGTGTTGCCAAAATGTTGCCGGTCTGTTGTTGAGAAGTCGAGTAACCGCTTGTAAGCCCCATTCTGGTTTGATGCTGGTGTATAGTGATACCACATCTAAAGTGGCCAAAATCATGCCAGGTTGCCACTGTACATCTGCAAGTGTGCTCAGTATATGTTTGGTGTCCTGTATGTAAGAAGGTAGATTACGTACAATGGGACCCAAAAAAATCAACATATTCTGCCAGTTTCTCTGTGGGGCCTCCAATACCGGAGACAATGGGTCTGCCGGGTGGGAAAGGTAGATGTTTATGTATCTTGGGTAGGTTGTATAGACATGGAAAGGTGGGTCTAAACACTTTCATATAGATGTACTCATCTTCATCAAGAAGACCAGTTTTGTGCCACTCAGCTAAATGTTTGTTGATGGTGTTGGTGAGCGATGCTATTGGGTTATGCGCGAGTGGTTCATAGCACGTGTTGTCATTGAGTTGTGTCATGATCTCGTGTATATAATCATCACGATTCATGACAACAACATTACCGCCCTTGTCTGCTTCCCTGATCAAGATGTCATTATCATTGCTTAATTCTTTCATGGCTGAGCGTTCTCCATGTCGCAAGTTGTCATAAAATTTATGTCTTGACTTTGTTCTCTTCAAGTCATGTTTGTCTATATCATCAAGTACCCGTTTGTAAAATAAATCAATAGGATTCCCACCAGGAAGGGTGGGCGTCCATTTCGATCTAGATTTCAAACCACTTGCTGTGCTGTAGTCAGTCTCAATGTTTAATTCTTCAAGCAATCTCTCCATGGTGTAAGGTGATTCTTCTAAATCAGTCAATGAAAGAAGTAGTTGTGTTACTTGCAAATCTTGTATGCTAGGAATATTTGACACATTACCACATGAAATGTTTTTTAACACTTTTATTAGCCAATGGGTTACAAGAGAAATGCTTCTTTAACTTAAGACCTCTAATAAATTTGAAAAGATCTATTTTCAATTTGCAGATGTCCCCTGGTTCGCGTGGGTTGAAACTCAATCCCTTGCTTAAAAGCGAAACCATATCATGTGAGAGGGTTTTGGATGAAAGATTAACTACCTGCACTTCCAATTCTTTAGTATTTATTTGTTCCTCCCGTTGCCTGACCTCAATTTCTTCCTGTATTCCTCTTTGTCTCCCTCTTTTCCCTCTGCGGGTTTTGTATCTAGGCCTCCCCGTATGCCTTGTGTTCTGTTGCCTCTCCGTATGGTCCTGACCTCTCGTAAAAAGAAGATTCACTTCGTATGATCCCTGTCTGGTTCTCAGCCTCACTGTCACTCGACATATGGGTGCTCAAGGAAGTTGAGCTGGAGGAGATGGATAGTGTTTCAGGTCTGGTAGTTCTATCATGTTGTGGTCCAACTTGGACCAATTGATCATATTTCCTGGCATAAGTGAAGACTCTGCCTACCTTGTAATCTATTTCATCCCTCTTGAGTTGTCTGGCCTTCCTGTCTTTAATCTCATTTTGATGACTAAGTAAAATGTCTTTAAGAATGGTGTAATTTTTCTCGGTGGCCTCCTTAATATTGAGGTCTCTGATTTCTTTCTCTAAAATGTCAATTTCTGCCTGCAGTTTGCCTACTTTTCGTTCTGCGCTTTCAATCAATATGTGCATGAGTGTGTTTGAATTAGCCGTCAGTGCTTCCTCCCATTTTCCTAGAAGATCCTCGTCGAGATCGTCATATGTAGGAAAATTTGTGACCGTAGTCCCCTAGGGACCCGGTTGAGTCTTAAATATTGCTTTAAGGTGGCTCCATCCCACCATCTGGAGTTTTCCAATTTTTAAGTCTCTCTAACTTCATAAATTTTTCTCTGAGACCTTCATTGCGTGAGGGATTTCCACTAACAGAGGCAGTGATGATATTACTGCCCTTTGCAAGATTTTCGAAAAGCTCCTCTGCTGCTTTATCTCTATCCATGGTAAAAAGATTCTAGTATATGTGTGTAAGTACGCTGCGGCTGCCCTTCCTAAAACACAAGATGCAATCGAAAGAGAGGGTTTTAAGTAAGTAGGAAGGAGTGGCGCTCAGCTAAATTTGCGTACGTGATAAGAAAATAACTCAAGTAAATACGGTGCTAAACCAGGTAGGGGAGACCCCTGTAACCCCTATATACGTGTAGGAAAGCTCCTATAACAAGGGAAGACACGCTCAAAACCAAACCACAGACACAAACTGACAGTCAGAGATTACGCCTGATTACAGATTTCAATGGTCTCAGTCACGTCATTAGGAGGAGCCTTACTAAACACTGGGGTATACTACAATCAGATGAGACACTGAATAATTATATCACAGCCCGTCCACAAATCACTTTCAGACGGGGCAATACCCTACGTACTAGACTTAGTCCTACAGTCCCACGTCATGACAACTTCTCCTCATGGCTAACTCCACGCACGATGGGATTCTACAAATGTGGTAGTTGTGGAGTTTGCAGATGGGCCAAACATGGGACAAAATCATTTACCGGTCACGACAAAAGTACCTATGACATCAGATCAAATATCAATTGCACCACTAGATTTGTAATATATGTGATTGAATGCGCCTGTATGAAAAAATACATAGGAAGCACTATTAGACCTCTTAAAGACAGGATTGGAGAACACATTAGGGCCTTACATCAACAAGATGCCAGATACCCTGTAGCATTACATGTAGCAGTGTGCCCTTCCAAGGTCCACATAAAAGTTTCACCTTTACGGCATTGATGTAATTGAACCAAGCTTACGTGGAGGTAATAGAGAGCTTAAACTAAGACGAACAGAGGCAACTTGGATTATGCGCATGCATACTGTGGGTCATGGGTTAAATAGTGACCATGAGATGCAGTACTTCTTGGGAGATTGACACTGAATTTTGAGACTTTTTGATCAAAGGTTAGCTTTGCATCTCACTGTTCTGTATTAACATACTATTCTTAATCATTCTATCATTGTGGTTTAACATGGTTCAATTACTCAATATAGTGATATAATTGATTGGTCTTCTGTCTGAAATGTTCTACTGTTGTTGTATTTCACTTATGTTATCTTCACTGTACTCCTATTTAAAACGTAATTTACTACAGACGTTCTATCTAATTATTATGTATGGTGACCACCCTCGAGGCTAATTTCTGTCCTACAGTTGAGTTCTACACACTTATTATAATTGGGCTACTTGTGTGTTGCGATTTGGTAAAGTAATTATTTCCATGGATACATTACTATTCAACCCTTTTTGTAAACAACTTCTGATGCTGTTACCATCATCATACTTCTGTGGCTTTCTCAACATTAATGCAAAAAAATGTTTTGCCTTATACTTTCACTATTTTTGATGTATGCGATTTATGTCATGAAATATTGGAACAGCCATACCTCTTTATCATGTACTCTTCTCCTTCTTTGATTCGATTGGTATTCAGCATTAGCCCTCATCGTCTTATCTCATCTTTTACCTGTCATATGTTGGCCGTTGCCTTAACGTATTTAAACCTCGGTTAAGTACCACTTACTGAGTTTAGTTCTTTTTAATTGACTAATTGTGGCTTTTCAACATCAATGCAACTTTTTGCCTTATATTTTTATTATTTTTGATGTATGCGATTTATGGCATGAAATATTTGAACAGCCATACTTCTTTGTCGTGTACTCTTCTCCTTCTTCGATTCGATTGGTATTCCGCATTAGTCCTCATCGTCTTATTTCATTTTTTACTTGTCACATGTTGGCCGTTGCCTTAACGCATTTAAACCTCGGTTTAGTACCACTTACTGAGTATTTTTCTTTTAATTGACTTAGGTCATACGTTAATTGTATATATTGGATTCATCACACACTTTTTGTTTTCTACATGGTCGCATACATGTGATCAATAAAGTTTTTCCTTTCTGCTTGCCAACCGGGTGTACGCTCTAGTTGTTTTGGTGAGCGTCACTATAAATACACTTCCGGGTTAGTGTCCCGCCATATACTTGAAAGAAATAGATGTGAGCCACGGTGGAAACGCTTCGCTGAGATAATTTTAGTAAGTACTTTCTAGACGCACTCGCCATATTAAGATTCCCTTGATCATTGGGCTTACTCAGCTTGTTTTCACTGGTATTACCCTCCGACAGTAGCTAGATTGTACCCCATTTTGCTTGCAGATTTCGAACTTTCTGACACATACCCGTGTCCTTCCCTCGGCAACCTCTTAATTAACCTATCTAGAAACGAATATACGTGTAACCATGGATATACGTTTGGCTATATATAAATGAGTAAGTACCTTAGGGCTTCCCCGCCTTCTGTGCATTTTAGTGTACGGACAGATATATTATATTTTCTACATTATGTTTACGTATGCTCAGTCTTTACTCCCTTTCATTTGTAGATTGTTATCGACAGGACACACACCCGTGTCACTACCCGTGGCTTCTATTAGTTTTACACCATTTGACAAGGTAGTATGTGTTCTTTAACGCTATTAGCAATTCTCACTATTTCCCTTGGTGAACTGTCTGACCGACACCATTCTTTTATATCCTGGATATAGATTTTATACATACTCGATCTCGTTTTTATCCAGCTTGCGGTTCAGACCTGCCGGGTTGGAATTATCACCGGCATTTCGGTGAGTTTGTCTCTAAATAAATAGATTTAATTCTTTCATTGTCATTTGCCTTTTGTAATCATTATCACAACCCATATTTCTGTTTGACTTTCCATTTTAATTCATATCCCTTAACAGAATACATTGCATCGTTCGACAAGAATTCAGGTAGACTAAGGCTTACCTTCTGATCACCCTTGTCACTTAGTCGGGCTATAATGCATGTACAGAGCTTTTTTTGCTCTTTGAGTTTTATCACTTTTCACGCTCGTCAGCTTCCTTACACGTTCCAATTGTGTCATATGCCCTGTACGGCTTTTTTCGAGATTCACGGATCCCCGTACTTTTATGCAAAGTTATTATTGCGGTAGTGTCTTTTTAGGTACAGTTGAATTGTAATTAAAATTTAGGTTTTTTCACATCTTATCATTAGAACTATGAGCTCCCTACTTGCGCATAATAAATTATCCATTGACTCTATCCTCTCCCATAAACTTCATGTAGAATACCTTGTCATTTGTACTTTACAATTTTTATTCTGATTTTTTTGTTTGGTCCTAAGTATCACTTAATTATATTATGAATGTTCAAATCACATTAGATGCTTTTTTGCTTATTTTTAAATCATGTCACTTTGCACATTGCGGTTGTATTTTTCTCGTTTACTGGACCATAGCAATAACACTGCCTTTTATTGTTAATATATGTCTTATCATAAAACGGTCCTTTGTGTTGTATAGGGTTTCCACTGGTAGTGGGTGTTTTCTCACCTATGGAGTTTACTCTCCAGTATCAATTACCACTTCATGTTTTGGTTTACACCATGAATTGTATCATTCCCAGCCCTGAAGAAGTCGTGGGAGTATCCTCCTAGACGAAACACGTGTTGGCTGGTTGTTGGTATTTTTTGCTGGTTGTTCTCCTACGGTACATGAATAAAAGAAACAAGAAACAACTCTTCTGCGAACTTTAATGAGATTGATTCTCTAATGGACTTACGCTATTGTGATCATATATGTTTAGAATTATGCACGTGTGCCCAGGATTTGGATGTACTACTGTGGTGTAGGAGTTTTCCTACACGTATATAGGGGTTACAGGGGTCTCCCCTACCTGGTTTAGCACCGTATTTACTTGAGTTATTTTCTTATCACGTACGCAAATTTAGCTGAGCGCCACTCCTTCCTACTTACTTAAAACCCACTCTTTCGATTGCATCTTGTGTTTTAGGAAGGGCAGCCGCAGCGTACTTACACACATATACTAGAATCTTTTTACCATGGATAGAGATAAAGCAGCAGAGGAGCTTTTCGAAAATCTTGCAAAGGGCAGTAATATCATCACTGCCTCTGTTAGTGGAAATCCCTCACTCAATGAAGGTCTCAGAGAAAAATGTATGAAGTTAGAGAGACTTACAAAATTGGAAAACTCCAGATGGTGGGATGGAGCCACCTTAAAGCAATATTTAAGACTCAACCGGGTCCCTAGGGGACTACGGTCACAAATTTTTCCTACATATGACGATCTCGACGAGGATCTTCTAGGAAAATGGGAGGAAGCACTGACGGCTAATTCAAACACACTCATGCACATATTGATTGAAAGCGCAGAACGAAAAGTAGGCAAACTGCAGGCAGAAATTGACATTTTAGAGAAAGAAATCAGAGACCTCAATATTAAGGAGGCCACCGAGAAAAATTACACCATTCTTAAAGACATTTTACTTAGTCATCAAAATGAGATTAAAGACAGGAAGGCCAGACAACTCAAGAGGGATGAAATAGATTACAAGGTAGGCAGAATCTTCACTTATGCCAGGAAATATGATCAATTGGTCCAAGTTGGACCACAACATGATAGAACTACCAGACCTGAAACACTATCCATCTCCTCCAGCTCAACTTCCTTGAGCACCCATATGTCGAGTGACAGTGAGGCTGAGAACCAGACAGGGATCATACGAAGTGAATCTTCTTTTTACGAGAGGTCAGGACCATACGGAGAGGCAACAGAACACAAGGCATACGGGGAGGCCTAGATACAAAACCCGCAGAGGGAAAAGAGGGAGACAAAGAGGAATACAGGAAGAAATTGAGGTCAGGCAACGGGAGGAACAAATAAATACTAAAGAATTGGAAGTGCAGGTAGTTAATCTTTCATCCAAAACCCTCTCACATGATATGGTTTCGCTTTTAAGCAAGGGATTGAGTTTCAACCCACGCGAACCAGGGGACATCTGCAAATTGAAAATAGATCTTTTCAAATTTATTAGAGGTCTTAAGTTAAAGAAGCATTTCTCTTGTAACCCATTGGCTAATAAAAGTGTTAAAAAACATTTCATGTGGTAATGTGTCAAATATTCCTAGCATACAAGATTTGCAAGTAACACAACTACTTCTTTCATTGACTGATTTAGAAGAATCACCTTACACCATGGAGAGATTGCTTGAAGAATTAAACATTGAGACTGACTACAGCACAGCAAGTGGTTTGAAATCTAGATCGAAATGGACGCCCACCCTTCCTGGTGGGAATCCTATTGATTTATTTTACAAACGGGTACTTGATGATATAGACAAACATGACTTGAAGAGAACAAAGTCAAGACATAAATTTTATGACAACTTGCGACATGGAGAACGCTCAGCCATGAAAGAATTAAGCAATGATAATGACATCTTGATCAGGGAAGCAGACAAGGGCGGTAATGTTGTTGTCATGAATCGTGATGATTATATACACGAGATCATGACACAACTCAATGACAACACGTGCTATGAACCACTCGCGCATAACCCAATAGCATCGCTCACCAACACCATCAACAAACATTTAGCTGAGTGGCACAAAACTGGTCTTCTTGATGAAGATGAGTACATCTATATGAAAGTGTTTAGACCCACCTTTCCATGTCTATACACCCTACCCAAGATACATAAACATCTACCTTTCCCACCCGGCAGACCCATTGTCTCCGGTATTGGAGGCCCCACAGAGAAACTGGCAGAATATGTTGATTTTTTTTTGGGTCCCATTGTACGTAATCTACCTTCTTACATACAGGACACCAAACATATACTGAGCACACTTGCAGATGTACAGTGGCAACCTGGCATGATTTTGGCCACTTTAGATGTGGTATCACTATACACCAGCATCAAACCAGAATGGGGCTTACAAGCGGTTACTCTACTTCTCAACAACAGACCGGCAACATTTTGGCAACACACTAAAATGCTAATTACCATGATGGACCTGATCTTACACAATAACTTCTTTTTATTTGATATGAAGTGGTTTAAACAAATCAAAGGTGTAGCCATGGGGTCGAAATTTTCTCCTTCTTTCGCAAATCTCTACATGGGATGTCTCGAATCAGATTGGATCTGGGGCACCAGAGGGGCACCATGGATAGATTTTATCGTCTTCTGGGGTCGCTACATAGACGACTGCCTTTTATTATGGTCAGGCACTCAAACAGAACTGGAGCAATTTAATGCCTACCTTAACACCAATGATTATGATATGAAATTCACGATGGAGCACAGTAGTGCCAGCATCACTTTTCTAGATACTGAACTGTATGTTAGTAATGGGGGACTTCACAGTCGTTGGTTTCGTAAAGAAACGTCTTGCAATGCAGTGTTACATGCAGAGAGTTTTCACCCAATACATCAAATTAGAGCCATACCATATGGTGAATTTATAAGAGCAAGAAGAAACTGCAGTGAGGAGTCTGAATTTCAGAACTGTATCACCGATATGAAAAATAGATTCCGGAAGAGGGGTTATTCGGCACATAACATCAAACGAGCTGAGAACAGAATAACCCATATAACAAGGGAAGACACGCTCAAAACCAAACCACAGACACAAACTGACAGTCAGAGATTACGCCTGATTACAGATTTCAATGGTCTCAGTCACGTCATTAGGAGGAGCCTTACTAAACACTGGGGTATACTACAATCAGATGAGACACTGAATAATTATATCACAGCCCGTCCACAAATCACTTTCAGACGGGGCAATACCCTACGTACTAGACTTAGTCCTACAGTCCCACGTCATGACAACTTCTCCTCATGGCTAACTCCACGCACGATGGGATTCTACAAATGTGGTAGTTGTGGAGTTTGCAGATGGGCCAAACATGGGACAAAATCATTTACCGGTCACAACAAAAGAACCTATGACATCAGATCAAATATCAATTGCACCACTAGATTTGTAATATATGTGATTGAATGCGCCTGTATGAAAAAATACATAGGAAGCACTATTAGACCTCTTAAAGACAGGATTGGAGAACACATTAGGGCCTTACATCAACAAGATGCCAGATACCCTGTAGCATTACATGTAGCAGTGTGCCCTTCCAAGGTCCACATAAAAGTTTCACCTTTACGGCATTGATGTAATTGAACCAAGCTTACGTGGAGGTAGTAGAGAGCTTAAACTAAGATGAACAGAGGCAACTTGGATTATGCGCATGCATACTGTGGGTCATGGGTTAAATAGTGACCATGAGATGCAGTACTTCTTGGGAGATTGACACTGAATTTTGAGACTTTTTGATCAAAGGTTAGCTTTGCATCTCACTGTTCTGTATTAACATACTATTCTTAATCATTCTATCATTGTGGTTTAACATGGTTCAATTACTCAATATAGTGATATAATTGATTGGTCTTCTGTCTGAAATGTTCTACTGTTGTTGTATTTCACTTATGTTATCTTCACTGTACTCCTATTTAAAACGTAATTTACTACAGACATTCTATCTAATTATTATGTATGGTGACCACCCTCGAGGCTAATTTCTGTCCTACAGTTGAGTTCTACACACTTATTATAATTGGGCTACTTGTGTGTTGCGATTTGGTAAAGTAATTATTTCCATGGATACATTACTATTCAACCCTTTTGTAAACAACTTCTGATGCTGTTACCATCATCATACTTCTGTGGCTTTTCAACATTAATGCAAAAAAATTTTTGCCTTATACTTTCACTATTTTTGATGTATGCGATTTATGTCATGAAATATTGGAACAGCCATACCTCTTTATCATGTACTCTTCTCCTTCTTTGATTCGATTGGTATTCAGCATTAGCCCTCATCGTCTTATCTCATCTTTTACCTGTCATATGTTGGCCGTTGCCTTAACGCATTTAAACCTCGGTTTAGTACCACTTGCTGAGTATTTTTCTTTTTAATTGACTTAGGTCATACGTTAATTGTATATATTGGATTCATCACACACTTTTTGTTTTCTACATGGTCGCATACATGTGATCAATAAAGTTTTTCCTTTCTGCTTGCCAACCGGGTGTACGCTCTAGTTGTTTTGGTGAGCGTCACTATAAATACACTTCCGGGTTAGTGTCCCGCCATATACTTGAAAGAAATAGATGTGAGCCACGGTGGAAACGCTTCGCTGAGATAATTTTAGTAAGTACTTTCTAGACGCCTCGCCATATTAAGATTCCCTTGATCATTGGGCTTACTCAGCTTGTTTTCACTGGTATTACCCTCCGACAGTACTTAGATTGTACTCCATTTTGCTTGCAGATTGCGAACTTTCTGACACATACCCGTGTCCTTCCCTCGGCAACCTCTTAATGAACCTATCTAGAAACGAATATACGTGTAACCATGGATATCCGTTTGGCTATATATAAATGAGTAAGTACCTTAGGGCTTCCCCGCCTTCTGTGCATTTTAGTGTACGGACAGATATATTATATTTTCTACATTATGTTTACGTATGCTCAGTCTTTACTCCCTTTCATTTGTAGATTGTTATCGACAGGACACACACCCAAGTCACTACCCGTGGCTTCTATTAGTTTTACACCATTTGACAAGGTAGTATGTGTTCTTTAACGCTATTAGCAATTCTCACTATTTCCCTTGGTGAACTGTCTGACCGACACCATTCTTTTATATCCTGGATATAGATTTTATACATACTCGATCTCGTTTTTATCCAGCTTGCGGTTCAGACCTGCTGGTTTGGAATTATCACCGGCATTTCGGTGAGTTTGTCTCTAAATAAATAGATTTAATTCTTTCATTGTCATTTGCCTTTTGTAATCATTATCACAACCCATATTTCTGTTTGACTTTCCATTTTAATTCATATCCCTTAACAGAATACATTGCATCGTTCGACAAGAATTCAGGTAGACTAAGGCTTACCTTCTGATCACCCTTGTCACTTAGTCGGGCTATAATGCATGTACAGAGCTTTTTTGCTCTTTGAGTTTTATCACTTTTCACGCTCGTCAGCTTCCTTACACGTTCCAATTGTGTCATATGCCCTGTACGGCTTTTTTCGAGATTCACGGATCCCCGTACTTTTATGCAAAGCATTATTGCGGTAGTGTCTTTTTAGGTACAGTTGAATTGTAATTAAAATTTAGGTTTTTTCACATCTTATCATTAGAACTATGAGCTCCCTACTTGCGCATAATAAATTATCCATTGACTCTATACTCTCCCATAAACTTCATGTAGAATACCTTGTCATTTGTACTTTACAATTTTTATTCTGATTTTTTTGTTTGGTCCTAAGTATCACTTAATTATATTATGAATGTTCAAATCACATTAGATGCTTTTTTGCTTATTTTTAAATCATGTCACTTTGCACATTGCGGTTGTATTTTTCTCGTTTACTGGACCATAGCAATAACACTGCCTTTTATTGTTAATATATGTCTTATCATAAAACGGTCCTTTGTGTTGTATAGGGTTTCCACTGGTAGTGGGTGTTTTCTCACCTATGGAGTTTACTCTCCAGTATCAATTACCACTTCATGTTTTGGTTTACACCATGAATTGTATCATTCCCAGCCCTGAAGAAGTCGTGGGAGTATCCTCCTAGACGAAACACGTGTTGGCTGGTTGTTGGTATTTTTTGCTGGTTGTTCTCCTACGGTACATGAATAAAAGAAACAAGAAACAACTCTTCTGCGAACTTTAATGAGATTGATTCTCTAATGGACTTACGCTATTGTGATCATATATGTTTAGAATTATGCACGTGTGCCCAGGATTTGGATGTACTACTGTGGTGTAGGAGTTTTCCTACACGTATATAGGGGTTACAGGGGTCTCCCTACCTGGTTTAGCACCGTATTTACTTGAGTTATTTTCTTATCACGTACGCAAATTTAGCTGAGCGCCACTCCTTCCTACTTACTTAAAACCCTCTCTTTCGATTGCATCTTGTGTTTTAGGAAGGGCAGCCGCAGCGTACTTACACACATATACTAGAATCTTTTTACCATGGATAGAGATAAAGCAGCAGAGGAGCTTTTCGAAAATCTTGCAAAGGGCAGTAATATCATCACTGCCTCTGTTAGTGGAAATCCCTCACGCAATGAAGGTCTCAGAGAAAAATGTATGAAGTTAGAGAGACTTACAAAATTGGAAAACTCCAGATGGTGGGATGGAGCCACCTTAAAGCAATATTTAAGACTCAACCGGGTCCCTAGGGGACTACGGTCACAAATTTTTCCTACATATGACGATCTCGACGAGGATCTTCTAGGAAAATGGGAGGAAGCACTGACGGCTAATTCAAACACACTCATGCACATATTGATTGAAAGCGCAGAACGAAAAGTAGGCAAACTGCAGGCAGAAATTGACATTTTAGAGAAAGAAATCAGAGACCTCAATATTAAGGAGGCCACCGAGAAAAATTACACCATTCTTAAAGACATTTTACTTAGTCATCAAAATGAGATTAAAGACAGGAAGGCCAGACAACTCAAGAGGGATGAAATAGATTACAAGGTAGGCAGAATCTTCACTTATGCCAGGAAATATGATCAATTGGTCCAAGTTGGACCACAACATGATAGAACTACCAGACCTGAAACACTATCCATCTCCTCCAGCTCAACTTCCTTGAGCACCCATATGTCGAGTGACAGTGAGGCTGAGAACCAGACAGGGATCATACGAAGTGAATCTTCTTTTTACGAGAGGTCAGGACCATACGGAGAGGCAACAGAACACAAGGCATACGGGGAGGCCTAGATACAAAACCCGCAGAGGGAAAAGAGGGAGACAAAGAGGAATACAGGAAGAAATTGAGGTCAGGCAACGGGAGGAACAAATAAATACTAAAGAATTGGAAGTGCAGGTAGTTAATCTTTCATCCAAAACCCTCTCACATGATATGGTTTCGCTTTTAAGCAAGGGATTGAGTTTCAACCCACGCGAACCAGGGGACATCTGCAAATTGAAAATAGATCTTTTCAAATTTATTAGAGGTCTCAAGTTAAAGAAGCATTTCTCTTGTAACCCATTGGCTAATAAAAGTGTTAAAAACATTTCATGTGGTAATGTGTCAAATATTCCTAGCATACAAGATTTGCAAGTAACACAACTACTTCTTTCATTGACTGATCTAGAAGAATCACCTTACACCATGGAGAGATTGCTTGAAGAATTAAACATTGAGACTGACTACAGCACAGCAAGTGGTTTGAAATCTAGATCGAAATGGACGCCCACCCTTCCTGGTGGGAATCCTATTGATTTATTTTACAAACGGGTACTTGATGATATAGACAAACATGACTTGAAGAGAACAAAGTCAAGACATAAATTTTATGACAACTTGCGACATGGAGAACGCTCAGCCATGAAAGAATTAAGCAATGATAATGACATCTTGATCAGGGAAGCAGACAAGGGCGGTAATGTTGTTGTCATGAATCGTGATGATTATATACACAAGATCATGACACAACTCAATGACAACACGTGCTATGAACCACTCGCGCATAACCCAATAGCATCGCTCACCAACACCATCAACAAACATTTAGCTGAGTGGCACAAAACTGGTCTTCTTGATGAAGATGAGTACATCTATATGAAAGTGTTTAGACCCACCTTTCCATGTCTATACACCCTACCCAAGATACATAAACCTCTACCTTTCCCACCCGGCAGACCCATTGTCTCCGGTATTGGAGGCCCCACAGAGAAACTGGCAGAATATGTTGATTTTTTTTTGGGTCCCATTGTACGTAATCTACCTTCTTACATACAGGACACCAAACATATACTGAGCACACTTGCAGATGTACAGTGGCAACCTGGCATGATTTTGGCCACTTTAGATGTGGTATCACTATACACCAGCATCAAACCAGAATGGGGCTTACAAGCGGTTACTCGACTTCTCAACAACAGACCGGCAACATTTTGGCAACACACTAAAATGCTAATTACCATGATGGACCTGATCTTACACAATAACTGCTTTTTATTTGATATGAAGTGGTTTAAACAAATCAAAGGTGTAGCCATGGGGTCGAAATTTTCTCCTTCTTTCGCAAATCTCTACATGGGATGTCTCGAATCAGATTGGATCTGGGGCACCAGAGGGGCACCATGGATAGATTTTATCGTCTTCTGGGGTCGCTACATAGACGACTGCCTTTTATTATGGTCAGGCACTCAAACAGAACTGGAGCAATTTAATGCCTACCTTAACACCAATGATTATGATATGAAATTCACGATGGAGCACAGTAGTGCCAGCATCACTTTTCTAGATACTGAACTGTATGTCAGTAATGGGGGACTTCACAGTCGTTTGTTTCAGTAAAGAAACGTCTTGCAATGCAGTGTTACATGCAGAGAGTTTTCACCCAATACATCAAATTAGAGCCATACCATATGGTGAATTTATAAGAGCAAGAAGAAACTGCAGTGAGGAGTCTGAATTTCAGAACTGTATCACCGATATGAAAAATAGATTCCGGAAGAGGGGTTATTCGGCACATAACATCAAACGAGCTGAGAACAGAATAACCCATATAACAAGGGAAGACACGCTCAAAACCAAACCACAGACACAAACTGACAGTCAGAGATTACGCCTGATTACAGATTTCAATGGTCTCAGTCACGTCATTAGGAGGAGCCTTACTAAACACTGGGGTATACTACAATCAGATGAGGCACTGAATAATTATATCACAGCCCGTCCACAAATCACTTTCAGACGGGGCAATACCCTACGTACTAGACTTAGTCCTACAGTCCCACGTCATGACAACTTCTCCTCATGGCTAACTCCACGCACGATGGGATTCTACAAATGTGGTAGTTGTGGAGTTTGCAGATGGGCCAAACATGGGACAAAATCATTTACCGGTCACGACAAAAGAACCTATGACATCAGATCAAATATCAATTGCACCACTAGATTTGTAATATATGTGATTGAATGCGCCTGTATGAAAAAATACATAGGAAGCACTATTAGACCTCTTAAAGACAGGATTGGAGAACACATTAGGGCCTTACATCAACAAGATGCCAGATACCCTGTAGCATTACATGTAGCAGTGTGCCCCTTCCAAGGTCCACATAAAAGTTTCACCTTTTACGGCATTGATGTAATTGAACCAAGCTTACGTGGAGGTAGTAGAGAGCTTAAACTAAGATGAACAGAGGCAACTTGGATTATGCGCATGCATACTGTGGGTCATGGGTTAAATAGTGACCATGAGATGCAGTACTTCTTGGGAGATTGACACTGAATTTTGAGACTTTTTGATCAAAGGTTAGCTTTGCATCTCACTGTTCTGTATTAACATACTATTCTTAATCATTCTATCATTGTGGTTTAACATGGTTCAATTACTCAATATAGTGATATAATTGATTGGTCTTCTGTCTGAAATGTTCTACTGTTGTTGTATTTCACTTATGTTATCTTCACTGTACTCCTATTTAAAACGTAATTTACTACAGACATTCTATCTAATTATTATGTATGGTGACCACCCTCGAGGCTAATTTCTGTCCTACAGTTGAGTTCTACACACTTATTATAATTGGGCTACTTGTGTGTTGCGATTTGGTAAAGTAATTATTTCCATGGATACATTACTATTCAACCCTTTTGTAAACAACTTCTGATGCTGTTACCATCATCATACTTCTGTGGCTTTCTCAACATTAATGCAAAAAAAATTTTGCCTTATACTTTCACTATTTTTGATGTATGCGATTTATGTCATGAAATATTGGAACAGCCATACCTCTTTATCATGTACTCTTCTCCTTCTTTGATTCGATTGGTATTCAGCATTAGCCCTCATCGTCTTATCTCATCTTTTACCTGTCATATGTTGGCCGTTGCCTTAACGTATTTAAACCTCGGTTAAGTACCACTTACTGAGTTTAGTTCTTTTTAATTGACTAATTGTGGCTTTTCAACATCAATGCAACTTTTTGCCTTATATTTTTATTATTTTTGATGTATGCGATTTATGGCATGAAATATTTGAACAGCCATACTTCTTTGTCGTGTACTCTTCTCCTTCTTCGATTCGATTGGTATTCCGCATTAGTCCTCATCGTCTTATTTCATTTTTTACTTGTCACATGTTGGCCGTTGCCTTAACGCATTTAAACCTCGGTTTAGTACCACTTGCTGAGTATTTTTCTTTTTAATTGACTTAGGTCATACGTTAATTGTATATATTGGATTCATCACACACTTTTTGTTTTCTACATGGTCGCATACATGTGATCAATAAAGTTTTTCCTTTCTGCTTGCCAACCGGGTGTACGCTCTAGTTGTTTTGGTGAGCGTCACTATAAATACACTTCCGGGTTAGTGTCCCGCCATATACTTGAAAGAAATAGATGTGAGCCACGGTGGAAACGCTTCGCTGAGATAATTTTAGTAAGTACTTTCTAGACGCCCTCGCCATATTAAGATTCCCTTGATCATTGGGCTTACTCAGCTTGTTTTCACTGGTATTACCCTCCGACAGTACTTAGATTGTACTCCATTTTGCTTGCAGATTGCGAACTTTCTGACACATACCCGTGTCCTTCCCTCGGCAACCTCTTAATGAACCTATCTAGAAACGAATATACGTGTAACCATGGATATCCGTTTGGCTATATATAAATGAGTAAGTACCTTAGGGCTTCCCGCCTTCTGTGCATTTTAGTGTACGGACAGATATATTATATTTTCTACATTATGTTTACGTATGCTCAGTCTTTACTCCCTTTCATTTGTAGATTGTTATCGACAGGACACACACCCGTGTCACTACCCGTGGCTTCTATTAGTTTTACACCATTTGACAAGGTAGTATGTGTTCTTTAACGCTATTAGCAATTCTCACTATTTCCCTTGGTGAACTGTCTGACCCACACCATTCTTTTATATCCTGGATATAGATTTTATACATACTCGATCTCGTTTTTATCCAGCTTGCGGTTCAGACCTGCCGGGTTGGAATTATCACCGGCATTTCGGTGAGTTTGTCTCTAAATAAATAGATTTAATTCTTTCATTGTCATTTGCCTTTTGTAATCATTATCACAACCCATATTTCTGTTTGACTTTCCATTTTAATTCATATTCCTTAACAGAATACATTGCATCGTTCGACAAGAATTCAGGTAGACTAAGGCTTACCTTCTGATCACCCTTGTCACTTAGTCGGGCTATAATGCATGTACAGAGCTTTTTTGCTCTTTGAGTTTTATCACTTTTCACGCTCGTCAGCTTCCTTACACGTTCCAATTGTGTCATATGCCCTGTACGGCTTTTTCGAGATTCACGGATCCCCGTACTTTTATGCAAAGTTATTATTGCGGTAGTGTCTTTTTAGGTACAGTTGAATTGTAATTAAAATTTAGGTTTTTTCACATCTTATCATTAGAACTATGAGCTCTCTACTTGCGCATAATAAATTATCCATTGACTCTATCCTCTCCCATAAACTTCATGTAGAATACCTTGTCATTTGTACTTTACAATTTTTATTCTGATTTTTTTGTTTGGTCCTAAGTATCACTTAATTATATTATGAATGTTCAAATCACATTAGATGCTTTTTTGCTTATTTTTAAATCATGTCACTTTGCACATTGCGGTTGTATTTTTCTCGTTTACTGGACCATAGCAATAACACTGCCTTTTATTGTTAATATATGTCTTATCATAAAACGGTCCTTTGTGTTGTATAGGGTTTCCACTGGTAGTGGGTGTTTTCTCACCTATGGAGTTTACTCTCCAGTATCAATTACCACTTCATGTTTTGGTTTACACCATGAATTGTATCATTCCCAGCCTTGAAGAAGTCGTGGGAGTATCCTCCTAGACGAAACACGTGTTGGCTGGTTGTTGGTATTTTTTGCTGGTTGTTCTCCTACGGTACATGAATAAAAGAAACAAGAAACAACTCTTCTGCGAACTTTAATGAGATTGATTCTCTAATGGACTTACGCTATTGTGATCATATATGTTTAGAATTATGCACGTGTGCCCAGGATTTGGATGTACTACTGTGGTGTAGGAGTTTTCCTACACGTATATAGGGGTTACAGGGTCTCCCCTACCTGGTTTAGCACCGTATTTACTTGAGTTATTTTCTTATCACGTACGCAAATTTAGCTGAGCGCCACTCCTTCCTACTTACTTAAAACCCTCTCTTTCGATTGCATCAAGAAAAACATGATAACTGGACATAGAAACATTTATGACAATATGGACTAATAGATCATCATTAAAAAATTACAAAACATTCACAGCCTAATAGAGATGTTTTAAACACAATAGTAATAATGAAAACGCTTTGACACTACCAGTCTAACAAGATTGTAAAAACCAGAGGACAAAGGCTAGGGCAATAGCAGAAGATGTTTGATGACAGCTAGTGGAATACAAAATCAAAGCATCTACTCCACTTCCAATCATTATTGCAATAATCCCTAAGCCAGTTCCAAGAGGTTCATATAAATCTTATTATCTGTGACAAAGTCCTCTGGTTTTTACGATCTTGTTAGACTAGTAGTGTAAAATTGCTTTCATTCTTACTATTGTGTTTAAAAATCTCTATTAGGTTGTGAATGTTTTGTTAATACACAGACCAAGGTAATGAATTAATTTGACTTGGGTCTTTCAAAATAAGTGTTTTCAAACTATTGCAGCCAGACTCTTTTTTTTATATATTCAAATTGAAGGGGCCTATTCTGACTGGAAGTGATAGGGCCCAACCCCCGAGTATATAAACTTTCTAAAAGTGGCATCTTCAAAATTGAAATTAAAACTCTGGCTTTACCATTGAAAAGGATTTTTCATTACAATTTCATAGATACCAAACATGAAGTGTGTACCTGGCCCCAATCAAAAGTTAGCACTTATTAAAAGTAATAAGGCAATCCAATGTTAACCTATGGGACAGGTAGCCCTCACAGTAGTGAAAAACAAATTTAAGAGTTTTTCACTACCAGGACATATAAAACCTAAATGTACATGTCCAACCTTTCAATTACAATGCACCCTGCCATATGGGCTAACTAAGGCCTACCTTAGGGATGACTTATATGCTATAAAAGGGGAATTTAGGGCTTGTCAAAGGGGTTACATTGCCAAGTTAAATTGGCAGTATAAAACTGCATTCAGGCTGCAATGGCAGACCTGGCACATGTTTTAAGGTGCTACTTAAGTGGGTGGCGCAATGAGTGTTGCAGGTCCACTTGTAACATTTAATTTACAGGCCCTGGGTATATGGTATACCACACTGCAAGGGACTTATAAGTAAATTAAAGATGTGAATCAGGTGTAAGCCCATTAAACCATGTTTAGGGGAGTGAGCACAGCACTGGTCAGCATTGGTAAAGTGCACAGAGTCCTAAGGCCAACAATAACAATTTTCAGCAACAAAAATGGAGATAAGTAGGCAAAACGTTTAGGGGAACACCACCCTAAGCCTGATAGGTCAAACATGTTTCACCCCAGCTGAAAGTGGGGAGAACCACCCAACCTTCTGGGAGTTCTCATCACTAAGGCAGAAGAACCTAGATAGCTCACCAACATTGGAGTGGTCTGACCCAGGATGGTGTTCTACCGTAAAGCCCATTCCCTGTAGGGAGATAGACCACCTCAACAATTTTGGATTCTCACCCCTCATTTGCATGAGCCACCTGAGGGGCTTGTGGTTTGTCTGAACCCAGAAGCAAGTCCCAAACAAGTATTGTCTCAGCTTCCTTAGTGCCCAGCCCATTGCAACGTCTTCTCTTTCAATTGCACTCTACCTCTGTACCCTGGGAAGTAACCTCCTAGAGATGAAATCTACAGTGCGGCCTAGTTACTCCTCATTGAACTGTGATAAGACTGCCCCTCAGCCATCCTCTGAGGCATCTGTTTGGGCTATGAACTCTTTGGAAAAGGCAGGGGCCTTGAGCATAGGGGCTACGCACATCGCCTTTTCAAGGGAGTCAAAGTCTTTTTGGCAAGCCTCTGTCCAGATCACCTTCTTGGGCTGCTTCTTGGAAGTCGGTTCAGTCAAGGAGACAGCAATGGTGCTATACCCATTAACAAACCTCCTGTAATATCCAGTGAGGCCCAGGAAGGCCCTTACCTCAGTTTGAGTTTTTGGGGGCACCAAGCCTGAATAGTCTATATCTTAGCCTAAAGGGACTGCACCTTACCGGTACACCATGGACCCCTGCACTATATGGCACTTACTGGCCTTGATAGTCAGGCCTTCCTTTTGCAGGGCCTGAAGCACTTCTTGCAGGTGAAAGAGGTGGCCCTCCCAGCTGCTACTGAAGACAGCTATGTCATTCAAGTTAGCAGCACTGAAGGCGTCTATACTAGACAAGACCCAGTTCACCAACCTCTGGAAGGTGACAAGGACATTTTTCAGCCCAAAGGGTATCATCTTACATTGAAAATGGCCCTCTCAGGTAGAAAAGGCTAACGTCTCTTTAGCCCCTTCAGTTAGGGCAATCTGCCAGTACCCTGAAGTTAAATCAAAAGTACTCAGGAACTTTGCAGCCCCTAACCTGTCAATGGGCTCATCAGCTCTGTGGATGGGGTGAGCATCAGTCTTAATGACTGAGGTCAGTCCACACAGAATCGGAGTTCTAAAGTGGTGCCTGGGGGGCCGGGGGTAGCTTTTGGTACCAGCACCACTGGGCTGGAACAGGGACTACTTGAGTGCTAAGTCACCCCTAGTTCCAACATCTTACAGATCTCCTCTTTGATGCTGGCCCTCACCTTTTCAGACATATTTTGTTTTTGACAGGGGGCTGTCTCCAGTATCAATATCATGGGTACACAAATGTGTAAGCCCAGGAGTGAGGGAAAACAGAGAATCAAACTGTCCCAACAACCAGGGAAAGGTCCACTGCTGTTCTGGGGTCAGAGTAGGGGAGCGGTTGACACCCTCCACTGACCCATATTTTGCTTTTGATGACAGGAGCTCAGGAAGAGGTTTTCTCTCATCTTCCTCCCCATCATCTGTCACCAGTAGAATGGTGGCCTCAGACCTTTCATAGTGTGGTTTGAGGTGCTTGATTTGGAGTACCCTTAATAGGTTTCTGGGGGGTCCTAAGATCCACCAAGTAGGTGACCACCCTCTTTCTCTCAACTACCTCATAGGGCCCAGTCCAATGGTCTCGGAGGGCCCTGAGCTCCAATGGCTTCATCACACACACTTTCTACCCAGCTTGAGATTCCACAATGGTAGCCATCTGGTCATACCATTGCTTCATAACTTCCTGGCTAGCCTACAAGTTCTCAGAAGCCTTCTTCCACAAATTGGCCACCTTGCTGCTGAGGGCTAGCATGTAGCTAACCACATCTTAGGAGGGTTTCTTGGGAGCTTGCTCCCACCCCTCCTTAACCAGACTGAGAGGTCCCCCAACAGGGCGACCATACAGAAGTTAAACGGGGCTAAATCCAACCCCCTTCTGTGCCACTTCCCTGTAGTCAAAGAGCAGGCATGGCAGGAGGACATCCCACTTCCACCTCAAGGGCTCAGGCAGGCACATAATCATGCCTTTTAGGGTCTTGTTGAACCTTTCAACATGCTCATTGATTTGTGGATGGTAGGTTGTAGAGAACGTATAGGTTACCCCACACTCCTTCCACATTGACTTAATGTACGCAGACATGAAGTTGGTGCCCCTGTCGGACACCACATCTTTGGGGAACCCCACCTGGGTGAAAATCCCCATCAGAGCACTAGCCACTGCAGGAGCAGTGACAGTCCTCAGAGGGATGGCCTCTGGGCACCTTATAGCATGGTCTCCTAAGACCAGGAATAATATGTTGCCTAAGGCTGTCTTGGGGTCCAAGGGCCTAACAATGCCAATACCCACACTTTCAAAGGGGGTGCCAATAACAGGTAAGGGATTCAGGGAAGCCTTCAGCTTTTTTTCCTGTTTTCTCACTGGCCTAGCAGGTGAGACAAGTCCCGAAGAATGCACCTGAGGCTATTCTCATCCAGGGCCAATAAAAGTGAGAGACAAGCCTGACAAAGGTCTTGTATTTCCCCAGATGTCCTGCCAGGGTAATTCCACGAGCAAGCACTAGTTGGAAGGCCCTGTAAAAGTGGGCAACTATGAACACATGTTTTGTGCATGCACAGGTGCCTTAGGATCAATATACAGGAGGTCATTCTCCCAATATATGAGGTGATCTATAGAGGTATCACCAGCTGCCTGGGCTTGAGCTTGCCGCCTTATGCCCTCCAGGGTAAGGCACTCCTTCTGTGCCTTACAGAGCTTCTCCCTGGTAAGCCCCCTTCTGCTTGCCATCCAGATAACCCAAACTGAGGCAGGTCACCAAGAGAGGCAATGTCCGCCCTTGTAGGCTCCTGTGCAGCATCCTCTGGTGCCCCATTCACCTCTACTGTTGAAAATTCAGGGGACTGGTTTCCCATGCCCCTCGCTTCTCCCTCTCTTGACTGCTGTATGGGCTATTGTAACAGGCTCCTACCCTCCTCTCTTGGGCAGCAATGGACCTGGTGGTCACACAGATCCACTCAGGCAACCCCAAAGTTTCTAGGTGTGACCAGAGCTCCACTTCCTTCCATGCAGTGTGCTCCAGATCATTCCCTAACAGACAGTCCATAGGCATGGCATGGCTCACAACAACTTTCAGAAGACCTGAGTCCCCCCCTTATTCAAGGGGAATGAGAGCCACAAGGCAGTGGCGCTCCCTGTTGTCTGTTACAGCCACCTGGTGGAATATATTGTGAAATACTTGCTCTGAGGACACCAGATGACACCTGACAGTAGTCAATTCTGCAGCCTCACTTGCTGGTTTACCATTCAGAGACATGGTGCGTGGATACTTCAACGGTCGGATCAAAAATAGAACCAAAAATAAAACACAGTATGTGGTTCCGTAGTGGTCTGCACTAAACTAGTGATGTACACCAATCTCTGTGGGTCAAGTACAAATACAAGTTCAAATCCTCACCGCTGACCACCAGTGTTAGAAATGGGGGTCTCTAGTTGGCAGAGGTAGGTACCTTTGTCCAAATAGGGCACCTTGCTTCTAGTCAGGGTAAGGGGGATACACACTTTAGATAACCCCTGCTCACCCCCTGGGTATCTTGGCACGAGCAGACAGACTTATCTGAAAGGTAATGCGTAAAGTATTTGTACTCAAAACACACCGTAATACAGTGATAACACCACAAATAGACACCACACCAGTTTAGGAAAAATAAAGTATCTTTATCTAAACTCAACAAAACTAAAACGACAAAAATCCAACATACATGTAATTAGAATATGACTTTAAAAAGGTTTCAAGCAACTTGGTCCATAGAAAACTAAGGCTGCGTGATTCTACACAAAGTACCTGTAGATGCGTCAAAATTCACAAGGCCAAACAGATGCAGCGAGGGGTAGCGTCAACAAACAAAGAGATGCATCAGTTCCTGAAGCCTTGGGGAGGCGATACAACAGTTGTGCTGCATGCAGGAGAAGTGATGCTACGAATCCGGACTGTAGGGGGAAGTGAAGCGTCGATCCCAAGACGATTCTGGTCTGTGGGTGATGCGTCAGGAAAACTTGCTGCACAGGTGTGATGCCTGCAAATCTGGGATGCGCTGGCTATCGATGCGGCGGCGGCAAGCCGCGCTGCGTTGGTTTCTTCAGCCGCGATCCCACAATGCATTGGTTCTTGCAGCCATAACAGGCTCTGTGTCGTCTCTGCAGCGGCACAGCGATGCGTGGAGATATTTCTCGCACGGCAGTGCTGCATCAGAAAAACAGCCACAAGAAGGGCGATGCATCGATTTCTTCAGTTCTTCAGATTTCTTCCAGGTCCCAACAGCAGGAACAACCTCTAGAGGCCCAGAACTGGAACAGGCACCTCCTGGCCTCTATATCACCCAGAGACCCATTCTGATTGAGTCTCTGGGTGATATAGGCGCAGCGCGGGTTAGACAGTTGTGGTAACATTAATCA
Organism: Calotriton arnoldi; assembly: GCA_963921515.1. Classification (NCBI taxonomy): domain Eukaryota; kingdom Metazoa; phylum Chordata; class Amphibia; order Caudata; family Salamandridae; genus Calotriton; species Calotriton arnoldi. The sequence goes on from CAWUFW010015333.1 coordinate 338,110, forward strand.
AAGTTTCTTTCACAGGCGGACAGGATATCCCACATTACCGGATCAAAGATAAGTATACCACTTACCAGTCCTAATAAGTGCAGCTTTTTGCACTTCACATTGAAATATAGATAGTACCTCCTCACGGAACCAGGGAGGGAACTCCAGTTGCCCTGAAGAAAGTCCAGGACCCTCTCGGGCCTATCCATAAGGGCTTACACGTGTTGGCATTAGGGTCATAGGACCATTACCTCCTTACAACCCCTCTTCATTCCATTTTTAATATCCCCTACTACTCCGCTAATAAAGGGATACCTGGAGTCAGAGGAGGATTTTTAATCTTTAAAACCCCCAGTCCTATTTCTCCTAAGTACTCCCTTGTAGATGGTCGAGCCCACCCTGACCTTTAGGAGTCAGGGTAAACCCGATGATGAAGCATGACACTACTAGAGTCTGTGAGGGTTATTTAACAAAAAGGAATTGCTTCCTTCCCCGCATATGAGCGGATGATGTCCCATCAGCTGAGAATAGTGCCTGACTGTCTCCATTGATCAGATGGGATACTTTTTTTGGTTTAGGATCTAGATTTAGGGAGTATTTATCCCTCCTAAAATACCTCTCTACCATTCCGGCTCAGGTTAAGTCTCCTTCTCCTGTGGCCAAGTTTCAATAGAGCTGGGGGTGAAGTCTTAGTGTCCCTGAGACATCAGAACAGGAGGCCAGCACACACAGGCCCTTGGAGATTATTCTTCAAGCAGGTTTGCAGCAAAGTTTCCTTGGCAGAAACAACAACTGCAGGCCAACCCCATACAGCACACAGCAAAGGGGCAGTACTCCTCCTCACAGCTCTTCAGCTCTTTTCCTTGGCAAAGGTTCCTCTTGAGTCCAGAAGTGATCTAAAGATCTAGGGTTTAAGGTCTACTACTTATACCCCATTTTGTCATTGTTCTCTCTGTGCAAGGGTCTCTGAGCCTAGTCCAAACCAGTGCTGTCCTCATTGGTGCAGTATGACCACAGGGGGTGGAGACAGCATTGTGCAAGGGAAACAGGCCCTATTCAGGTGCAAGGAAAACTCCTCCCACTACTCTAAATGCAGCCAAGGTCTATTCAGCTTAGCTCTGACTCATCCAGGAAGGGCCAGGCACACCTCAACCCCCCCCGTGACTGTCTATAGAGAATGCACATCCCCAGCCCCTGTAACTCCAGAACCAGACAGTCAATCCACAAACAGGCAGAGGCACACAGAATGGTTAAACAAGAAAATGCCTACTTTCTGAAAGTCAAATAACTAGGAGGGGTTTGGCCCGTATTCAGTAAGGCTAGGCCTATTTAATATACAAGAACAACACACATGCCAGTACTGATGATTCTTCACACTCTTACTTCCAGATCACACCACACACTTGATATGACCAAAATAAATTCCTTTATTTTTTTATACTTTGTTTTTTTGACATTTGAACTAAAGGTTCTTTCAATTTTTTTTTTCTTTTTTCAAAAAATAAGACAATCTTTTATGTCCTCAAAATTGTATGCCATAAAGACACCATACATGAACAGATACATTACAAATCTCAGAAACACCTAAAGACATTACAATACATACATATATGACAAAGATTTGAAATAGCTCAAGTTTTGCAATTTTTTTTTCGAACAGTGAAAAAAGCAACAAGATAGAAGGAGAACACAGCCCTGCTAAACTGCTTAAGAAGCAAGAGCAATGATCTAACAGTGCTCCAATTCGGCTCATACCATAAAGTTATACATACAACTTATTAATGTTCCTTAGAAAGGTGAGCCACCTTGGTACAACTCAATGGTGGTACACTTCTTAGAAAAGATGAACTGTTGACGTGTTTCGAACCCATATACTTTTATTTCGGGTTCTCCTCAGGACACAGAACAAAGAAGAGCTAGAAAATAACATTCTTTGTCATATATGTATGTATTGTAATGTCTTTAGGTGTTTCTGAGATTTGTAATGTATCTGTTCATGTATGGTGTCTTTATGTTGTACAATTTTGAGGACATAAAAGGTTGTCTTATTTTTTGAAAAAAGAAAAAAATGTTTTGAAAGATCCTTTAGATCAAATGTCAAAAAAACAAAGTATAAAAAAAAAAGGAATTTATTTTGGTCATATCAAGTGTGTGGTGTGATCTGGAAGTAAGAGTGTGAAGAATCATCAGTGCTGGCATGTGTGTTGTTCTTGTAAACTTTCTAAAAGTGGCATTTTCACACACACAATTTAATAACCATCTTTACTAAAAGACGTGTTATTAAATTCTGAGTTCAGAGAGCCTAAACTTTATTTCTCTATCTTGTCTCAATGGGAAGTTATAGTTGTAAGATTTTACGAAGTATTCCCATTCTATCCTATGGAGCAGATAGCCTTTCAATAGTGGAAAAACGAAATTGGCAGTAGTTCACTATCAGGAAATGTCACACACACCAGTACATGTCCTACCTTTCACAGACACTGCACCCTGCCCATGGGGGTACCTTGGGCCTACCATAGGGGTGCCTTACATAAAAGAAAAGGGAAGGTTAGGGCCTGGCAAGTGGGTGCACTTGCCAGGTCGGCATGGCAGTTTAGAATTGCTCGCAGACACTGCAGTGGCAGGTCTGAGATACCTTTTCAGGGCTACTCATGTGGGTTGCAGAATCAGTGCTGCAGGCCCACTAGTAGCATTTGATTTACAGGCCCTGGCACATTCAGTGCACTTTACTAGGGACTTACCAGTAAATCAAACATGCCAATCAGGGAGAACCAATTGTAATAACAATTTACACAGGGAGCACTTGCACTTTGACACTGATCAGCAGTGGCAAAGTGCCCAAAGCATCTAAGCCAGCAAAAATGAAATCGAGCACAGCATCAAAAATACAGGAGGTAGAGGCAAAAAGTCTTGGGAAACCACACCAAAGATGCCAAGTCTATCAACCTGCGAATGAGCAATTTGGAAACCCACCAATGAAGGCATAGGTCACATAGCAAATTGTATTCTCATTGACAAATCAGTTACTGTGCCAATTACACATACTTTGTTTGCTATGGTAATGATACATCTAGCCCCATGGGAGATATTTTAATCAATAACCTTTCAAAATAGATTTATGTGTTAAGCTTTAAAGGCTATATTGAAAAGATAACGTTGGATATTTCAACATTTGATTGTTTTTTTTAGGAAGGTTACACCTAATTGAATGAGTGAGCAACTGGTAAGCTTCCACATTTTGGCGCTTATACTATCAGCGAACAATGGAAAAGGGCATTGATGCACCCAGATTCCAGTGTCTAGAACAAATGACGCCCCACTAACGTACAATATAGGTGAATATTTATATACCTTTATATCATTCTGCACAAATGTATCCTCTGCGAAATTAAAGAATGTTATGCCAACAGAAATCAAACAATACTGCAGGAATTTAGTAAACTGAAGGAGTGCGCTGCAGTAACATAATCCCTACCTCGTCTATTTGCTTTCCGCAAAAATCTCTATTTTTTCTTGCCACAAAGATTAAAGCAATATACCTTGAACTAAATTACTTTTTGAATGGCAGGTCATGTTCAAAACATCTCTAAAACTGGCTATTACAGTATTTCTATATTATGGCATTCCATAAACCTGGCTAGAACGCATCAACAGAGAATTTAGAAAATAAATTACTTCTGAGAGCTCTTCACAATTTCACTTTTTGTCCCGCAGGCAGCACCGCATATAGCCTTGTGATCGTGATGGGATTGCAAACTTTCACTTTTTATTATCATCAATACTATCAGAATATAAGCACTTAATGTGTTTCCTCAAAGCTTACTGAAAACCTTTAAACGCTAAACTGCAGATATAATTCACAGAAAATGAAAAACAACCGAGACATAATTAGCTGAAAAATACACAAACTTTGTTCTGAATTGTATGCTTTAAACTAATAGTTAAATGGACATTTGAAAAGAAACGATTTTAAAATGTTTTCTAAAATGCAGAATCTGATCTGTACTTTATTTTTACTGACAGTTTGTTCCAGTCTCTTGGGCAAGGCAATCACAACAAAGAACTGTGAGACAGCTTAGCTCATACACTTCAGTTCCATTAGGCTTTGATCACAAATGACATTTTTATTTATTTACATCAGACCTCTTGCCGCCATTTTGTTTTCAGGAAGTCTGTTGAGACCGATATCGTCACGTATTCCTTCCTACCAGCCAGTCCGATCCATGGCTAGTGGTGATTACGTTTGCACTGCACATGTTGTATTTTGCATGAATAAATAGCAATAAACCCATCAAATTTAAATGCGTGTGTTCAATTTAATTATTACCAATTTGTCACCTTGGCACCATTTCTGTCCATCAATCCGGTGTTCACTGGTTGCCATATTAGGGATTTGGCTGACGAACCCAGATCAACCATTTTGGAGGAACGACCATTATCAGTCCTCTGTAGTCTGTTCCCCCCATCCTTCTCATCATACAAGCCTCTGCCAGTGTTAGTACGGCAGACATTCATTCACTATATTTAGATTTGTCGGCCATCACAGTGGGCTGGAGTGACCCTCACAATGGAGGATGGCAATAGCAGACAGACAGGGTTTACGACAGTCGATGTGTCTGTCACCATTGACGGATGCATCCTTCAACACACACTAGACAATGGAAGATCACCATCATATCGCTCTACAGTATTGTCAACTCCACTTGAGGATACAACACCCCAGGCCTTCAGTGGGTGCAGCCCTACACCTGCTGATGAGGATGAGCTTGACAACCAGCCTGGCCCATAAGGTTTGGCTGGCCGGTGCCCCAGACCTCTCTCTCTCACTGAGGGCAGAAGAGCAAGAACAGACAGCAGAGTCCTGTTACCATTATCAACATCAGTGCTTCCACAGACCCTAGTGGTTCCAAACCTCAAAAACTATGAGCACCCCTCTCCTGGCTCTGTAACAACCACAGCCACAACACCTGCTGTGCAGCCAGGACAGAGTACACGTTTGACCACCCAATCACGGTCACCGGATGGTTTGTAAAGGGCTGGAGCAGAATCTGCCATGTGGAGCAATGTTGGTGTGATCACCATTTTGACAGCCATGAGGAGAGACCTGATGAGTATAGCTATGTGACAGAAGGATCAGCTGGGCCAGAAAATTGAACTCCTAAGGGTCCGGAATGATATACTGAAGCGTTACCTAAGTGTGCAAACTCTACATTCTGGGGTGGTGCAGGATGGCTTCAAAACACTGACGATAACAGTGTCAGATCTAGTTGCCACTTTCCATAGTCAAGCACCATCTGCTGCCAGCTCTGTGAAAAGCATGTCACAGAGGCATCTGTCACCAACCTCCCTGTTCCCACTCAAGCTACTCCAGTGGCTTTTAGTAGGTGCCATTCAGCTGGCCAGGCTAAAGGCAACACCAAGGACTCTCACCAAGATCGCTAAAGAGAGATGTCATAAGATGACCATCTGGAAAATGTTACTTATACACCTGATGACCTCACATTTCCTATCTGTCCATGAACAGTTGCGTGGAAAAGTACTCTAAACACCTGTTGGTCGATATGAAATATCTCCTCCAACATATAAGTTATCTCATTTTCTGAAATTCCTCAATGTGCACAAATGTATAGGTTTTTGTTTCTTATTATAAAATGATTATGCAAATGTGTGCATATGTACCTACTTCTTGGATTGAAACTGCTTAAAATAAATTTTGTCTCAACACATAAATAAATAAATTACAGTTAATATCAATGATAATCAATTTCTTAACACATACACCTCACATTTCGTTAACACAAATTGAAACAGTCAAACTAATGTAGGGTGTTAAAACACATTTAATCAGAATGCACAATACATCTCATACACCAGCGAGGAAAAAGAATGTCAATAATGTGTACAGACTGTCGTGTAAATACAGAACTTGCAAAGAAGACACAACATTAGGAAGTGAATATAAAAAATGAGCAATTGAATTTGCAATCATAATATCCTTATGAATGCTATGGTTTGAATACATCCTGTTGTAAAAATCCTGAAGCAGTGTTACATAATAGTGACACCTGACCCGCTAAATAGGGTAGAAGCACAAATGGGAGTTTTCAACAACACTTTCAGCTGCCCTCATGTTCCCTGAAGACATTATGCTCACATATAGGCATACCGTACACCAAATTCCCATGGATAGGGTAGAACTGATATTGTCAATTCTAAGTTCAAGGCTTTGAGACACACACCGTATGTGTCTGGCCCCTTTGGTCAGGTACATTGACATCACTCCATGACTGAGATAAAGTCTTCCACCGATGGGCTGCAAATGTGCAACGCAAATCGCTTCAAAACCAGTATCTATGTAAAAGTCTACACTATTCACCAGTGACTTGCTTGTACCCCAGCAGATGATAGAATGATATGCACTAGGAACAAATAAGAACATAATATCATGAGCATAAGCTAACATTGACTCTAAGGGCCCTATTCCGAGTCTGGCGGTCCGAGGACTGGCAGACTCTTGGCGGCTCAGCGGTGGCGGATTCAGCCAATGCCGCACCGGCAGTCTGACCACCCCATTAGGAGTTGGTCAGTCAGACCGCACTGGGACCGCTGGCTCCACCAGGGAACCGCCATTCCCTGGTGTTGGAGTGGCGGTCAGAGGCGCAATATGCTTGACAGGATCGCTGTCGTCCCCCCAAGCATATTACGAGTTTCCTCTCCTCCAGGGTTTACATGGAGGTTCTTCCTCCATGTAAACCTTAGAGGAGAGGAAACAAAGGGGGCCCTACAGGGTCACCCTGTGCCTTAATCACCTGTGGATGCACAAAAGAACATAACATGTGCCCCTCTGTGTGCATGCACATAGATTCCTGCACGGCATGGACTTCTGAGTCCATGCCGTGCAGAAACCTTGTAGTGCGGTCCCATTGCGGTGCCTTTTTCAAAGGTACCGCCACCTTTAAAAGAGGCACCACCATGGAACTGCCTTGCCACTCACCTGCCAGACTACTTAAAAGTTGTAATCTGACAGGCAGGTGGCGGCGACCTTCAGCAGAGCGGTGGCGCGGCGGTTTGTCACCGCTCCACCAACAGTCGTAATAGGGCCTAAATGTCATGACTGCACCAACAGTTTTACAAGGCATCCTCAAAAGGTCAACTAGGAAACATGGCATCATGCATGATCATGACACCATTTTTACTGTGGACAATATAATTCTCATAATTTTCTCCCACGATTCATTTGAAGAATAAATTTTAAACATACAACAAATCACATAAAATAAAAATATTTCTTTTGATTACCATTGACAAAGGTGATATGAGCAAATCCCTGACTACATAATCACACATTCTAAACAGTCACTTACCTTCATCTTACCATCAGGCAAAGATGTTTTTAATTAGCTCATGTTAGAGGTCAGCGCCTTCATCCTCATGACTGGCATCATTCTGATGCATGTCCTCCCCATCACCTTGGGTGTGGCGCTGGTAATCCACAACTGGAATGAAAGGTATGTTTCTCTGCAGGACAATGTTGTGAACCATGCAGCAGAGCACCACAATGTTGCAGAATTTGGCAGGAGAGTAGAAAACGGCCCCCCTGCTCTTGTCCAAGCACCTGAACTGAGCCTTCAGGAGGACAAACATCTACTCCAAAGGACCCCTAGTTCGTACATGGGCCACAGTGAAGCAGGCTTGCCCTGGTATTACTGGGTTCCTCAGAGGTCTCAGGTATGACTTGGATACCCTAAGTCCCCTGAAAAACATTAAAAATGCACTTTACACAACTGATACCTGGCTGCACCCATCATAACAGTTAAAAATCCTGAAACATAATGTTTGAAACTTACAAACAAGCAACCACCTCCTTGGAGCAAGGCCTGCCTTGTATTGTGGTACACTGCAGTTGCATAGCACAGGCGAGTCATGGGTAGAACCAGGGCCTTTTGCACAGATGCTGGTAATGAAGAGGTCTGCAGTGCAAACCACCTGCACATTGAAGGAGAAGTAGTGTTTCCACTAGACTTGCCCCCTGTCATGAGGTGGCACCAATGCAAAATGGGTACCATCAGTGGCACCTACCACATTTGGTATGCCTCCCATCAACCTTGATGTTGTTCAGTGTTAACATGGTTGTAAGAAATTGGATGTACTCTTGCATGTGTCTGAGCGTAACATCCAGTAACTGGGTGAAGACAGCAGAAATGGTTAGCTGAGACATCCCATTTTAGTCTACCACTATATGGTTGCAAAGAAAAAATCTTCGCAATAGGCGGGCTGGCAGTCTGTATTCTGATGTCTGGAGTATATTTGTTGATTCAATTCCTATATGGTGTGATGTGACACATGTATCTCCTAATGACGTGTCTTTCCTGCATGGTCTGTAGATCAGGACTGGTTTGTGCACAAGTTCATTATGTTGACGTGTCCTTCTCTGTCTTGCTTGTGGTGGTTGACAGGTCTGGAAAATATGAAGTGCAATTAATCAATGATATTGCTACACACATTGTATATCGTCTAATTTTGAAATCTTTTGAAAAGTATACATTTAATACATCATTACTCTGTTATATGCATATAATCATAGTTCTGGGTTTGATGGGTTTAACAAATACAAAAGTTTAATTTATTACAGTTAACAATATTTTTTGGTTTAGGTTAAGGCTCACTCAAATCACCAATATTTTTATGCAAACTACAAAAAATGCAATTACAATCTAGGAAAAAAACCTTTTAAAACAACATGTAAAAAGTAAAAAAATAACATTTAAAAAAATGTATGTTTGTTCTGATATTTTCACATTAACGTAATATTTTTTACACATTTTTTTTTTTACCAAACTTGATGAACATTAACTTGGTGGATTGTGTACCTCTATTAAAGGTAATTTGGACTGTATAGTTCTTATTGAAGGAAGCAATGTAAAAGATGATGGATGTTTTTGTCAATGTAATAATATCACTCCCTCATATTGCCAGGCATACCCAATTCTGTCAATAATGGTTTCTTAAGGGGACCAAACTAGGCCTTGGTGAAATTTAGATTACAGAGGTGTAATTCATATAATTTCAAAATTTTCAGCAAATGTGCCATTCACGAACGCAAAGAAACAACAGAATGCGAATGGCCATTGTTCACAGTGCTTTTCTTTTTTTGCACTACTTTGTAGCACGAAATGCGTTCTCTCATCAAAAACTGACATGAAGACGCCTTTCACTCTAAAATTTAGCACTAAATGATGGAGTAATTCTTGCAAATTTTGTGTAATTTTGCTGCAATTTCGCATGAATAAGCGAAAGCAAATTAAGTGGATTTTGCACACTCCTGGACCAAAATAGCAGATGCCTAAAATATCTATCAAGGATGATGGACTAGAAAGTCAATGGAGTACTTACTAGGGGTGTGTGAAATTTGCATAATTTCCTTTGATGTCATCTGCCAAATTTACGCGGAAGTATGCGTAAATATGCAAAATGCGAATCCATTGTTTTGCACTATATTTTACTGAGAAATATGTCCTTGCCTCAATTTTTTGGCATGAGTGCATTTAAATAAAAGCCAATTGCTTTCTGGTATATTTGCGTGTGTTTGGGGTACATTTTTACAGTGGATGGCATGATTCACAGTAAAAGAAAATTTCTGTGAATGATGCATAATTACCGAAAGTTATTATTATATACTTGAGAGTATCCAGTAGCTACTATTTAAAGTTTAATCAAGAAAAAAAAAGAAAAATTACCGAAAGTGGCATAATTGCAGGAATTTCACATAAGTGTCATGTAAAATTCCCAAAATTAAGCTGGCGGTATTTCAATTTTACCCGGGTTTAATACTTACCTAATGGATGGTGGACATCCACAGAACTTGAAGGGACTTCAGCCGTACCGCTGTTATAGTGGTTTCTCTGAAAGTATAGAATTTATCAATGTGCCATTAGTGATCTCTAACTATTGCAGCTGGTAGTCTGTCAGGGTGGCAGACATAATGTACTTCGCTACCGTGATAGACTACTGCTAAATTTAAAGATCACTGCCACTATATCACTGATTTCTGAGCTTTCAGAGCAACCCATTTCACAGAGGTTCCTTTGAGCCCACCACAAGTTTGGTGGATGTCTGATGCCTGTTAGGTAAATATTTTCCTAACTTTGGTGTTTTTCAGAAAAAAAATCCTAAAGAGGGAGGTTGCTTATGACAAATAACAAAATGAGGACCCCCACACCCTGAGATTTATCTCACATTGTTTTTTGTTGCTGTTCATGAATTAAACAAAAATTACACCATACTGTCCGCTCTAAACTCAACAGGCAGTCTGATATTCTTATTCTGAAAAACCCTACTTTGTTGGTCCTTGGTATTAAGCTTTTTGACAGGACAGTCAGCAAGAGCACTGCCATAGGAAAGATAACTGTCCACCCAACTCTAAAGAGAGCAGTTTTACTGTCCGTTTGATGGACAGGTTAATCCATCATATTTGGGATGGAGTTCCCTGTCCGCCAACTCAAAATCAGGCCATGTTTACCCATGTATATATGTGAGCTTTTCTACAGGCACAGCTGTGACTTGAAGCATAATGTTATGTGATTTTATAGTGGCACACGATGTAAGCATTTATAGAAAGCAAACACATTGAGTATAATATATATTTTTTATACAATGAAAGAATGTAAAAAGCATAATTTGTTTTCTTCTTATTTAGGGACCGACTACAATGCGGCCTGGAAAGGCTTCGACCAATGGTCAGAGTCTTCCGGGCCGCAACGTAATAGGCTCCTCGGTTTACTTTCCGACCACCACATTACAATGCTGGCGGTCTGAAACTAAACCGGCCGGTCATTCTGGCTGGCTACCAATGGGCTAAAGGGGCCCGTCGGCCAGTCAGAACTGGCTCGTAATCCCAGAGGGCGGGTCTTTCCGCCCTTGGGATTACGAAGCACGGTTTCCGGCATGGTTTCCATGCCGGCCTGTCCAACATGGAAACGATGTTGGAAAGCATGTTTGTGGCCCCCCAGCAGGACCCCCTTGTGTGGTCAGCCTCCAGTTGGGGGCCGAGGGCACACCTATGGTGCCCCCCTGTTGATCCCTGCAACCTGTGGCAGGCACCTACAGGTGCCTGCCATGGGGTGCAGGGATGAAGACCTCCTCCCATTTCCCTATGGCCGGTTTACGGCCATAATGCATGCTCCCATAGGGAAATGTAGGAATGCGACCGAACAGTGTTCGGTTGCATCATAATTAGGTGGTCGGGATCTCCAACCAGAGGTTGTCTGTCCTAGGACCGAGTTCAATTAGGCCTAATTGTGATGTCGGGCACACTTAAGTTCATGGAGTGGCCTACATTGACTTGGATGGAGACTAGAAGGCCATGGTGCAACAAAGGGATGAGTTTGATCAGCTTTGTAACAATTTATGTTGCTTCTGTGTCTGCACAATTGTTACTGGTCAATACTAGTAACAATGCTTAAATCATTGTCTGCCTATAGCTTTTCACGGTAACATGTTAACATGCTGACTGTTTATTTGGTGTTCTAAGATATGTATGTCTATGTATCAAGTATGTGCCAAAACAATTACTGTGTTGCAGTTAGTTGTGTGAAATTGAGTGTAATCAGACTTGGCAAATATCCTGACCACCATAGTATGCATTAAACACTATGCCACTTTGTAAAATTGCAGTGTTCCACCAAACATTGTGTATTATATTGCATATTTAAATGTTGCAATGTCAAAAATATTGTGTGACAGGTAAGAATATTGTTCTTTATACTATTTGTTAATAGTGTAGTTAAAAATATAGTGCTTCATATTATTGCAACGTATATAATTTTAAAATGCATTTGTTATATGTTATTTTTGAATGAATTTATTGTATTTTTTTAAATGTGTGACAATTTTTTTAAATACATTTAGGAGCAAGATAATGGGTTTGCAGGAGAATAGGGTGGGGTGTACATTTAAATCATTTTCTTTATAAATTTGTTATATTTCTAATTTTTGTTGTGCACTTTATTTATTTTTTAAACAGATTTTAATGGGATTTTGTATCTCATACATCGCATACACAGGAGCATCCTCTGCATAGATATACAATGCTTTAGTCATCAGTGATGCATCCCCACAACCGGTGAGGCATGCCCCTGAACTTAATAAAACATATCCCTCCCCCTTCCCTCCCCATGAGCCATTGTGTGGGTATACATTTGCTACAAATTAATGCTGTGTCTATTTCTGCAGTAGCGAGGTATTAAAGAGCAAGTGGCCATCACTAATCCCAGTTATGGAGAAGCTGCAAGGAGTAGCAGATTGGACTACAGTTGTGCGACAAATCCTAGTGTGGCACTAGCCCCGGTGATCTCACTGGCGAATCTATGGGGGTGTCGGGATCTGGGGTAGTGAATCTATCTACCAGTGTTTCCTAGGCACGGATCGTGTCTAATGAGCCTATCCCTCGCCTGGCCTCTCTCAAAAGCACCCTCGGATCACATCCTGCTCATTTCTCCATTTCTCTACTCCAGATAGTCACTCGGGGCCCTCAAATCGACTTCCAATTTCTTGTGATTTCACGCTTAGCTAATATTAATGACAAGTCCTGAAACTTACTTGTGATCTTTGTTTTGGATATGTGTGGGAGCCACCCTAGGAGACAGTGGTCAAGGGAACAAGGAATCTTCTTTTCAATGATAGCCGCAATCGTATTCATAACCTCCTCCCAGAAATTGCACAGCGAGGGACAGGACCAGAACATGTGTAATATGTGAGCTCCCACTTCCCCACAACGGGGGCAGGCTGCATCCCCCAAAGGGAAATATATGACAATACGCTCTGGAGTGAGGGTGCAGTTTATTTTTAATTTACTTCTTTGCATTTCAACATATAGGGCCTGATTACGATGGCGGTCGGTCATTGCAGCGGGTTGGAAACCGACCGACATGTAGTCAGCGGTTCCACCCAACAAATTAAGATGTGACCACCCTATGGGCAGTCGGAAAGGAAACATTCCCTTTTCCATTGCAGCTTGTGCTGCGTCCTGGAAAAGGGCTACAGCACAAGTCGCAATGGATAAAGTTATTTTGAAACATCCATGCCCCGTGTGCCAGGCACCATGTGGTGCCTGGCACATGGGGCATGGATGTTTTGGGGGGCACCACAGGTGTCCCCCCTGGCCTCATAGCGAAGGTCCACGGGGGATGGGTCCCTGCTAGGGGCCCCCAAAGTCCCTTTCTGAAAGCCTTTACATGGCAGCCAGACCGCAATGGAAAGGCTGTCGGAAGGGAACATCGTAATCCCTACGGTGGTGCCTGAGCAGGCACCGCCCCTATTGTGGGGAATACAATCCGACCGACGGTCTGACGGTCTCCTTGATCCCTCCGACAGATGGTGTACGACCAACCGCATCATAATGCGGCGGTCGGAACGCTCTGCTGAATGCTGGTGGGACTGCCACTGACGGCCTGTCAGTGGCGGTCACATTGACATCCTAATGAGGCCCAAAATTTGTATTTGATTTGATTTTGTAATTCAATGATTAAAGGTTAATTTTTACATATATTTTCTACATTTTTTAAAAATTTATTGTTTACACTTGAAGTTTGAACATTAATTTTTTTGCTTGTTTGTTTTTTTGCCATTTTTAAGTACATGGTTAATATTTTATTTGTGTGTTTTTATGAATGTATTCTTGAAACCGTTTTTGTTCCTTTTTGTACATTAAAAATGTTTGTTTTGTATTATTGAATGTTCTTTATAATTAAATGCATTTCATTGATTGATGCATGATTTTGTGGTTTAAATGAATGGAGTTGTATTTTTTTTCTTTCCAAATTTATATTTTATGTGTGAGGATCTGGGTGTACCATATGTTATGGCTGTGTGGCCTTATCGTGGAGTTCACTCGCAGATACCATCTTGGGTCCAGTCACTATGTTTTTACTTAACCTTACCTCAACCCTGGGTAGCTGTGGCTGCAAGCAGTAAGGCTTGGCAAAGTAACTTAGGGGCCTGATTACGATGATGGTGGGACCGCCACCAACAACCCGTCAGTGGCGGTCCCATCGTAATGAGGATTCCCGCCTGTCACATTAGGATGGCGGGCAGATGGGTGTCGGTCGGAGAGATCGACCGCCACGGATCGGGTGGGCTCAAGGAGCCCATCGGACCGTCGGAGGGAACTTCAATCCCTACAATGGTGGTGGTGACTGCCAGGCACCGCCATTGGGATTACTATGTCCCTCCCCACCTGCTGTTTCATGGCGGTTTATCTGCCATGAAAAGGCTGGTGGAAAGGGACATTGGGGGCCCGTAGCATGCGCCCCTTCCCCCTTGGCCCTATGCCTTGAGTTTTGGAGGGCACCTATGGTGCCCCCCTACATGTCCCTGAACCATGTTGCAGGCACCACATAGTGCCTGCTACGTAGTGCAGGGATATGTGTAATGCCTATTTTTTGTACTGCGGTGTGTGCTGCAGGCCGCAGCACCCGCCGCAATACAAAATATAGACATTGCAACCACCGTGGTGGCAGTCGCATCCTAATGCCAATGCCGGGACCACCGACAGCCAGTTGGACAGTCCCATTTACGCAAGCATGGTGACCGCCATCATAATGAGGCCCTTAGTGTGAAGCATTTAACACCACCAAACAACAGAATAAGAAAATCACACACCAATAAAGAGACACAACAACAATTTATAAATATAGAGCGTATTTTATGAATTTTTAGAGACCTTCGTCATCAAAATCCACCAGAGAGTTCTGAAGATACAGATTTTAGAAGATTTTATCACTTTTAAATGCAATTGCAAACAAGCAATGGTCAACAAAAAGTTTGTAAAACCTGGTCTCAGAAGAGGAGGGAACTGTCCTGAAGGACAGGCCTGCCCTGGCAGAACTTCAAGGAACAGCCACCCCTTCACCCCAAGGGGACTTGAGCAAGGGACAACAGTCTTGTCCCACTCTTAAAGGTCGGAGATGTTAGTGGTGCCCATAAGGTATACAGGGAAAGGGAATCCTATACAGTGAGGCCAGACACCCCAAACCAGGGACAACCAGGAGAGTGGTGGCTCCTCAACAGTACAGAGAATGCCTCCTTAACCTAGCCCATGACATCTTCTTAGCTGACATCTGGGGAAGACCAAAACCTGGGACAGGTTTGTCAACCACTTTGATTGGCCTCAGATGTCAGAAAAGGTGAAGGAGTTCTGCCGCTCCTGTGTTACCTGTCAAGACAGGTAGCAAGCCAAAGGCTCCCCTCTTACCACTTCCAGTGAGAGGGTAGGGATTGATATAGTTGGTCCCCTAGACCCACCTACTGCCTCTGGGCATAGGTTTATCCTGGTAGTAGTGGACCATGCCACTAGATATCCAGAAGCCATACCCCTTAGGACAGTCATTGCCTTGCAGTAGCTAGAATGTGCTTCACTAAGTGTGCTATTTGAGATAGAAGCACTTAACCGCACCAAACAACAGAGTAAGAAAATCACACACCAATAAATAGACACCCAACAATTTAGAAACATAGAGCATATTTTTATGCATTTTTAGAGACCTTGCTCATCAAAATCCACCAGAGGGTTCTGGAGATACAGATTTTAGAAGCTTTTATCACTTTTAAAAGCAACGCAAATAAGCATTTATCAACAAAAAGTTTGTAAACGTTTTAAAAGTCTGAAAGGGTTCGTGCGAGCACCCGGCAACCAAATCTGGCAGAGAGAAGGTCTAGGGGCCCAGAAAGGATACTTTGGACAGTTACCTGGCCACCAGAGCAATTTTGAAGCAAGTTCCAAAATTTTACAGGTCGACCACCTTAGACTTCAATGCAGTGATCTTGATGCTGAGGAAACAGTCAAAAGATGCTCAAAGGATGCTCCGGTTGTGGTGCGGTCAACGGGGGTGTCTCTGTGGTGGTTCTATGGCCCACGGGTGATGTGGGGTGACTTTGGCCATGGAGATCAGGGTCCCTTGAAGTCGTCTACTTTGCAGTAGTCAAACAGCAAATGCTGCACTACTGGTCTAGCTGCACCGCAGTTGGATACACACTCTTTGGTGTGGGCTGGTGTCCCTTGAGTGTGGCAAATCCAGACTGATAGCACTCCTGGGTCCGGCAGACACAAGTTCAAGTTTTGGATATCTCGGATTTTGTCTCTTGTCTTGCCCTGCGACTGGTAGTGGCAAAACGTCCGCGGTGGCTACCAACTTGTTGGTTTGGGCTCTTTCAGCTCTTGTAGCCTTGGAGCTGGTTCCAGGGGATCAGCCAACTAATCCTTGGAGTCACTGCTGTGGGTGAAGGTGGGAAATCAACTTTTCCCTGTGTCAGGAGCCACAAGGTCAGTCCCAGTTTCGCTAACCCAAAAGGGCAGCAGCTATAGTCCTCTAGGTGGTGCAGCCTTTCTTTGTGCTGGTCAGGGGCAGTCCTTCTTTGATCCTCTCTGCTTTTCCAGCGTGAACTAAAGGGCAGGATGCCAAAGTCATCCAAGGGGTGAGCCCAGAGGGGAACACACGGTCACTAGCCAATGGGCAACAGGGTCCCCTCCTATGTACCTGATGACTTTCTTGTAACAGGTGGCATCTATCTACAGGGGCTCAGTGGACTAATGCCTCCTCTGCAGGGTCCTCTGTTCGACCTCATGGTCACAGGTTCAAATCCCGGCTGGTCCACTCAGCCTTTCATCCATCTGAGGTCGATAAAAGGTGTACCATTGAGTTGGGTAACAATACACATCTGTTATTCAGTGCCAAGATGCCTACGGGTGAATGTGCCCTTTACAAATACACATGTTATGTTAAGTGATCCCAGAGTGCCCCATTCTTGCCTCTTTCAAAAATGGTACAACCCTTCCTCAGTTGTCAGGAGCAAGGCAGCCCACTTAGAGGTATGGCTTTTGGCTACCAGTGGGCTACGCGCCCATGGGAAAATTAGTTTGGGCACAGGTTTCCCTTCACTGGATCTGCCTCCTAATTATCTGCAGGGTCAAAAGGCATCCTGCTCAAGGATGCTGTCACAAGCAGCCCTTCAAAGGTGGCTTCATCTTTGAAGCTCATCTTTTGGGCTAACATCCTGAGTGGCATTCCTGGTAGAGTAGGTAACATCTCACTCTTCTGCAACTGCCTTTGTTCTGGGCCTTGGAGTCTTCACACATCTCCCCAGACAGTCAGAAATATGTCTATGTATCAGGGCCTTTGTCAGGCCACCGTATTAGCTGGAGTGCCGAGGAGCAACCTTCTAAAAGTTGCTAACTTTAATAGTGACTTTAAATTTGGCCTGGGCATCAGGTCAGAGTTAATGCCATGATTAATTTGATACCTTACTTGACCTTCCTAAGTAGTTCCATTCAGAAGTTAGCTGGGCTGGGATGCCAACCAATAATCCTGTGTTAACTAATGGGACTCTTATCCACAGCAAAATGACAATTTGAAAGTGTTGCTGCTAAGACATATTAAAAATCACATGTCATACTTAAATATATAACTCCCTGCCATAGGGATCCATAGGCTTTCCTTAGTGGACACTTACATATATTTTTAAGGGAAGTGGTGGCTTTTCCATTAGGTGTAATGGCAAAGTCGAACTAGCAGTGTAAAACACTGCTCTTTCAGTTTACAGTGGCAGGCTGGGGTCCATTATATATCTGTCACATGCAGAGTGGCACAAACAGTGCTACAGCCATGGTTGAACACTCTGCCTTAAATGCCCTGGGTACCTGGGGTACCATATACTAGGGACTTATAAGTCAGTACATGAAATTGAGTGTATCCAATTTAACATACTTTGGTATAGGGTTAGAACTCTTGCACTGAGGTCTGGATAGCAGGCTTCAGTGCACTCTCAAAAACCAGCAGCATCAGTCCAAAAATGTGGGAGTGAACATACAAAAAGAGCATTTCCTTACATAACGTATTTTTTTAATTTGATCATTGTAAAATATTTTGGAGGAGCTTGTTTTGATTTCTATGTTTTTAACATTTTATATTTTTAGTTCTTAGAAATGTTAATTTAATTATTTATTTATAATCTGTTACATTGTTTTTACATTTAGCATATTTAATTAGTGTGTTTCTTTTGGATAAGTAAAATGGATTCCTCCAGAGTATTATTTCTAGTAGAATGTGTATTAGAATTTTGAGGGAGCAGTTAATTACAAACTCTCAAAGTCCAACACTATTTCAAATGTGGGAAAGTTTGGAGTAGAAGTAGTAAATGTAGCTCCCTTAAAGCCCACCACTTTCCCTAATGTGCTTAGGGTTGGCATGAGAATAGTAAATCTCACCCCTCCACAAAGTCCAACTCTTTCCCCAATGTGGTTAAGTTAGAGTGGGAATAGCATAACACATCCCCCAAAGTCAACACTTTCCCCAATGTGATAAGGTTTGGAGTTGGAATGGCAAATCTTAGACCCCCAAAGTACATATTTCCCCAGTGTGGTCAAATTTGGAGTGGCGATAGTAAATCTGCGCCATCCAAAGTCCAACAATTTCTCCACTGCGGTTAGGTTTGGAGTGGAAATAGTGAATCTACTCCACCTCCCAAAGCCTAACAATTTCCCCATTGTGGTTAAGTTTGTCCCAATGTAGTTAACTTTGGAGTGGGAATAGTAAATTAGACCGTACCCAATATACAACACTTTCTTGAATATGGCTACGTTTTCAGTGGGATTAGTAAATGTGATATCCAAACAGTGTTATCATTTGTTTGCATATCTTCATTTGTATTTTATAAAGTTACAGGGTTTAGTAGTTTGAATTGTTTCTTTATTAGTATATTTTGTACTAAGTATAATGATGTGTATCTAAACATTTCTTTTAAAATATAACATTATTTTACAATTATCACATCACGTTTTCTGTACTAATAGTACACATTTAATAAAGTTGTAATGAACATACATTTTTCTTTGTAGAAATATTTTTTTTAAATATATTGTGCAGTCATTTTTAACAATCACATATTTTTCCACATTATTAATGGTATAATTTTATTGTTTTATAAAGGATGCAAATCTTTGTTTTTATTTTAGTTTTTGCAGCATGTTTTTCTAGTTCTTTTTATTTTGCAGTCTCTCATTATTTTGGACTGTTCGTGGCATTTACAGTCACAGTTTTCGATTGCTGGTCTCCAGCGCAGGTAAGTATATTTTACACTTATTTTCTAAGGGTTTAGTTGTACGGGGAAGGTGTTAAGTGTTAGGTAGGCCAGTCTTTGTTAGGAGATCTTATTTTAGTGTGCTGTTTGCTGGTGTAATATTTGTTAGTTAGTTTAGAGTTGTGCAGTAGGCCTCATTGTAAAATGTTATATTTGTATATATTTAATGTGCTTTTTATGTACTTTCTTGGTTAGGTGGTTGTTGAGATTTATATATTTCTTCTTTAATGGTCTGGTCAGAGAATCCAGGAGAGTTTCCTCGTCTTGCAGTGTTTGTCGTTTTTGAAGTTGTTAGTTGTTTAAATTAGTGTGCCTTTTATATTGTTGATTTAATTGTTTGTCTGATTTTATTGGCTAAAGTTGTGTATACTTGTATTTTATTGGTTAGTTTAGTTTTAAATTTAGGTTTAATTTATGCTGTATGACATATAGTTTGATAGTTTTGAATATAAATTTATGTATATGTATTTATTAATATTTAGGCTGTTGTCTAAATGTTTGTAGTTAATAGAAATATTTTTGGGGTTGTGTTGTTATGGTTTAAGTTATAAAATGTATTGGGGTGAAGAGTAAATATTTTGGTGATGTAATATATTTATATTTAATTTAAACATGTGTATACAATATTTTAGTTTTATTTCAAATAATTGTTTTACGTAAAAGTGACTTTTTACATTTATTAATGATAATTCAATTATTTAGGTGATGTTCTAATCGATATTGTGTGAATCAACATTTTTGACATATTGTATGTATATATAAAGGTAACAATATTTTTGTTTCCGATATTTGTGTTTTTGAAATAAGTAAAAATCAATATTTTTAACAATGATATTTGTGGTTTTACTAGTTAAGTATATTTTTGTTATCGATATTTAATTTCTAATTTGTTTGTGTTTTGATATTGTATGCCTCGATATGATATCAGGGATCCCTCTAGAAGAAGCCAGTAGCAGGTCTTTGGTAGGTTCAGGCAGGTTCACTTGGTGCTGGTTAGCTGAGATGTTGAGGGAGGCCTCTGGAAGCTTGTTGTGTCTCGTTGCTCACACAGGAGGTTAGCCAACTGACTCCTTGGAGTTACTCTGGATAGGCTGGGATCAGGGCAAGCAGATCCAATGTTCCTCCTTTAAATAGCAAGGAAGCCTTCAAGCAGCAGGGCAGTCCTTCTGGCAGCAGAGCTGTCCTTATTCTGAATCTTCCATGGGTTCAGGAGTGTTCTGATGAGTGGTTCTGAAGCTCTCCTTTTAATAGCTGGTAGCTAATATTTAATTTCTGTAGAGGAATTCCCTGACTTATGCCCAAAACTAGTTCTGATTAGTTCCTCTCCTTCCTCTGGTCCTGACTGAAAACTGTCTTGGGTAACGAAAGGCAGGACAGGCCAGTTCCTTTGTGTGTGTTGCAGGCAGGGTCTTTTGAAATGTAATCAGGACAGGGGACAGCTCCTCTCAGTCATCTTGTCAAGAAGACGCTTTCCCCTCTCACCGAGGTTTCCCTTGTCTCAATGCCTGGAAGCAATACACAACTCACAGCAGCAGAGCCATTCACAGTCAAGGTGAGGAAAGACACTGACAGAAAGACACATTTATAATGCCTAATTATGATGTCGGTTGGAAATCCTCCGACCACTCGTCTGAGGCTTACCGACCGACATGGTAGGTTTACAATCCCGCCACCGAATAACAATGTTGTCGGTTAGAGTGTAAACCGGCCGGTCAATCTGACTCTGTTCCCCCGTCGGTCAGTCGAAAACCGCCCATAATCCCTTAAGGACGGCGTTTCCGCCGTTGGGATTTTGATGTAGGTTTCCGACATGGAAAGGCTGCTGGAAAGTGGCTTTGGGGGCCCCTAACAGGGCCCCCATCCCTCCGCAGCCTACAGTTGTGCCCGTGGGGGCACTATCCCGTAGCAGGCACCGTGAAGTGCCTGCCACACGGTGCAGGGATTTAATCAAACTCCCATTTCTCAATAGGAGCATGTGCTGCAGGCGGTTTCGACCCGCCGCTCAAGCTCCCATAGAGAAATGGGAGTCTGCGACAGCACCATGTGCAGTCGCATCGTAATAAGGTGTGCAGAACCGCCTACCTATGGTCGGTCGGTTCTCACACAGAAACAATGTCGGTCTGAGGCAACTCCGACCGACATTGTAATTAGGCCTTTAGTTTGGACAGAAAAATGCAACTTTCTAAAAGTAGCATTTTTAAATTGTAACCTAAAATACGACTTTACCGTTAAAATTGATTTTATATTACAATTCATTTGAGTGTAAACTGCATATATCTATCTGCTCCCATTCTGATGTTAGCACGCATTAAATATAATAAGGTTACCCATTGTTAGTCCATGGAACAGAAAGGCCTTACAACAGTGAAAAATTACTTTAGGAGTTTTTCACTGTCAGGACACTTAAAACTTAAAAACACATATCCTACTTTTTAAATACCATGCACTCAGCCTTAGGGGTTGTTAGGGCCTACCAAAGATGTAACTTATAAGTTTTTAAAAGGACAATTTCTGCCTGGCCAAAGGTTTGCTTTGCCAGTTTGAAATGACAGTTCAAAGCAGCACAAAAGGCTGCAGTGACAGGCCTGAGACATGTTTTGTATGGCTCCTTTAGTGGGTGGCACAATGGGTGTTGTTGCCCTCTTGTAGCATATAATTTACAAGCCTTGGGTACATGGAGTTGCATTTACTGGGTCCTTACAAGTAAATTAATTGAGCCAATTAGGTGTTGGACAATATTACCATGTTTAATGAGAGAGCATAAGCCCTCTAGCACTGGCTAGCAGGGGTCAAGTGCATAGACTCCTAATGGCAACAAAAAAAGTTCAGGCAAAAATCAGGGAGTGACAGCAAACGGTCTGGGCAATACCACCCCAAAGGTATCAGGTCTCACAAGAAAGAGGAATTATTTCATCAAGGAGAGACTCTGAATTTACCTTTCACTCCAATAAGAAAAAATGTTGTGAGCTGGCTTCATGATTCTGAGAATGTCGGACATTTTAGAATTGTTTAATCCGTAGCTGTGGTTCAAATGTATTTTTGGTGGCCAGTTCTGTTCACAAATATTAAGCAATATGTTCAGACATTTTCCATCTTTGCGCAAATTAAAAGTTCACATAGTGGACCCTTGGGGTTTTTCACACCAATGCCTGTTCAACCTTAGACTTGGCTTAAATTGTCCATGGACTTTATTGTAGAATTACCAAAATGTCAAAGCTGTCCTGTAATACTGTTGATTATTTGAAAAAATAAGGCATTTCTTTGATTTGATCAGGATGATATCTTGCAAAGAGTTAGCACAGATCTTTGCTAATCTTATTATTGTTTTGCATGCACTACCACAATCCTGGATAAGCAAGGGGTTCTCAACTTATTTTAAATTTTGACCTGCGTTGTGTTGAAGAACTACGTGTGGAAGTCTTTCTATCCACTAGTTATCACCCCCTGTCAGACAGGCAGCCAGAACAACTGAAATAGTGTGCTGAGCAGTATTTGAGGTGTTGAGCACTTTTTCAAGGAACATATTGGAGTAAGGTGCTATGGCTAGCAGAATTAACATATACCAACATAGAACATTCTGCCACTAAGATGTCACCATTCTATTCTGTTTGTTGTCCTCAAACTCGAATTCTACCACTGGATTTACATTCTTCTGAATTAGTGTCCTCAATTCAAGAACATTTTAATAAACTCCAAGAAGTTGAGAAGTCAGCACACACATCATTAGAAAAGCCCAAGGCTAGTTATTAGCTATACTCAAAGAGAAACAAATCTTAACACCCAAATATTCAGTGGTGATAAAGTCTGGTTACTCTAACAATTTACATTTAAAAGGCAATCAAAGCAAACACAAGGAGATGATGGATTAAACCCAGATCTGTTACTGGGGGTGAGTGTCTGAAAAGTTTCAGCACTCAGTCCATCATCTCCTTGTGTTTGCTTTGTTGGCCCTAAGTTGGCAGTGTATGCCCAGACTTGAGTCCCTTGCTCACTTTGCCAATGGATTCAAGCTAGCCTGGCTGATGGGGGTGTTACCCCGAAACCGGTCCCAGGATGCTTGTTTCCAGTCCAGGGAGTTCGGGCTGGCCTGGCAGTTCGGGCTGGACTGTTTCCATGAGGCACAGGGTCAAGACTGATTTGGCAAATGGCTGGGTCCAAACTGGGGTGGCGACGTGAACTAGAGAACGATGATGGATTCAACTCAGATCTGCGACTGGGGGTGAGTGTCTGAAAAGTTTCAGCACTCTGTCCATCATCTCCTTGTGTGAAGTCAATACCATAAGCTTAATAAACGTCTTCTCTTGTCTTTAGATAGCTATGTTCCCACAGGGCAGATCAGGCCCAGTTGTGCAAGCAGGAAGCTTAACAATATCTACTGTCTCTTTTTCATCGCATTTCACTTTCCCTGGGTCCACCTTTAACCTACCAGACTTTATTGTAAGGTTGGCCATGTGGAGGATCACGTCGCTCCAGTTGTATCAGTGTGAGTCCTATATATCGAGTAGGGAATATTGTTATGTCTTAATATCATTGCTAAATTATCAAGGAAAAATATTGACAGGTAAGTATGTATAGAATTTTTATACCTGATGCCACATATATAAATCTTGACTATATATGTGTCTTCAAGGTACGTATATTTGGAAATCAGAATGGTAAATCTATATTTCCCTGTATGCACTAAGCTTTCAATTTTTCCATTCTCTATTTTGACTCTGATATTAAAGTACAACAAGCTGTGTCTGGACTGCATTTTTAGTGTATCTTGTTGGAGCATCTGTCTCCTTGATGGGGAGTGGACACACTGCTATGTGCTCCAGCAAGGAGGCAGGAACAGGTTAGATTTCTTAGGCAGAGAAAAAATCCAAACAACCTTTGGGTCCTTGCTGGGGAACAAACATGTGTGCCTATGACCCAGCGAGGAAACACATGCTCTTTGTATTTTTTTCTTAGGAAGAGAATAAATTGGAACATCTGCATGCTACTCACTGGAGTACAGACATGCGTGCCTATGCCCTTAAAAAGAACCAGATACTGGATTGAATTTTTCATTGGCCTAAGAGAAATCTAAACAGTGCCCACTTCCTTGCTGGGGCACAGATATGTGTTTCTGTTCCCCAGCAAGGAGCTTAAACTCTTATTGCATTTTTCCTTAGGCTAAGTAAAAATCTAAACACTGTCTGGATCCACTCTGGGGCACAGATGTTTGTATCTGTGCCCCAACAAGGGGCCATTGCTAATTTGAGTTGTCTTTCACCCAAGAAACAATTTAAAGAACATCCAGCGCAGTGGTCTTTAAACTGTGGTGCACACCCCCTGGGGGACCATGGCTGCAAGCCCAGGGGGACTGAAATGCCCCAGCAAAGAAATGTAAATAAAGATCAATTGGAAGTGCAGCCTTCTTTATTTGGCACATTTCTGTCTTCATTTACAAATAAACCTTGTAGTGCATAAAAAAAGTATGGGAACTGTGATCTGGAGTGCTGCGGGGGTCATTAACCGAGGTAGCAGGGTCAAAGAAGTGGCTAAAAAGAACAAAATATTCTCCAAGTATTTTGTCTTTTTATTTGCCTGAATGTAACTGCAAATCAAATAGCGTGCACTCAGTGAAATGAAAAATAAGTGCAAGTTGACCTCCCATGATTCTTTACAAATCACTTAGGGCCATGATTTAGATCTTGGCGTATCTGGTCGCGCCGTCGCTTTTCTGATGGTTTTCCCATCCACCAACTTGGCGGTCCGCCCACTGTATTTAGATGTTGGCGGGTCTATGGATGAAAGCCTGTCGGAGTCCTGACATCTCTGCCAGAAATGTCCTCCTGCTTTGATGGCGTCATAGGCAAAAACAGATGTCGGAGGGAGAAACTGTGGTGGAAACACCTCCAGACTCGAGTTGGCGGAATCGAAGAAAAAGATGAAAAAAACTTATCTTTTTTCGATTTCCCACTTCAGTTTCCATCTTGAACCCCATTGTCCAGGTCCTTTCAGTGCTGCTGCTACTTGACCATGACGCTAAGCAGCCCCGTTGTTGCCAGAATCTAAGGTAGTCTTCCGTGGATTTTTGAAATGCTCTCACATGCAATTTATGTATGTGCCGTGCATAAGTGTTCATCTTAAAACCTATTGTGGTAAAATGTACACACCTGTATTGACACTTGAAAAAATATTTAGTTGGTGGTGTTGGTTGTAGGTGTTGTGCTTGCGGTGCCTGTGGGTGTACATTCAATAGTGTGTGTATGTTGTTGGTGTGCTATGCCAAATGTAAAGAAAAGGGCATTATACAATACCTACATATACATTTTGACCCATTCACAACATATATGTGTAGTGAGAAAATAATAAGTAGTACTTACCTGTCTCCACACCACCAGGGACTCACTCTGTTTTTTTAAAGGACCATCACTATCATTACTGGAACAGGTACTGAGGACAAGAGTGTAAGTGACCACAGTGCTTCAATTCAATTAATCAATTAATTAATTATTTATTCGGGTACAAAAGTATCCATAACAGTACATTTAAAAACCAAAGTAAATATTTTTAAAACAAGCATTTTATAAAAATCTGTATAAAATACAGTTAGAAAGGAATAAAACTATAAAACGGTTCTAATTGGTGTCCATCGTAAAACGAGCCTGGACAGCAAATTTCAGAAACATGCCCACATAAAAGATACACTCATCATCATTAATTTGAAGCAGTTTGTTATATGCTTCTCTAAAATTGATAATGCTGAGCCTCTCAATTAGGGCTAACTAAGGGGTCTATTAGGATGGCAGTCGCAAAACCACCCCGACCGCCATGGTAGCGGAAATCAACCACCCGCTGGTACCGCGGTAAAACCGGCGGTCAGATTAGGATCAACCGCCCAAAAATCCCGACTGCGGCGGAAAGAGGCAACGAAAACCCGCCCGCAGCGGGCGGAGCCGGTGAAAAACCATCCGCGACAGTCGGATTCGCAGCGGAAACACCCAAAACCGCCGCCAGGCACGCGGAGTAACCGCCCGTGAAATTAGGATTCCCCCGATGTGACAGCGGTACGTTCCGCAGTTTCCGACTGCCACGGTCGCAAACAGTGATGAATGGGAGAGCCGGCGGAAGGGCTGTAGCATAGCCACCACTGCGGACGCTCCGTGACAAAAATGGCGGTCGACAGAAAAAACCCACAACAAGGCCAGCAAGTGCACACAGGAAACTAGCCCTGCCCCCAAAAACACATAACACACCCCAATGACCCACCCCCATGGCAACTCCTAAACTGCAAATCCCAGGACAACCCACACAACACATCTGACAGCAATACCCCATTCTGACACACCCACATAGCTAAGTATAAAACCAGCCCCTTCCCTGACAACAATCCTTTGCAATACTCCAGAAGTGAAGGGCCAAACACCACAGCTGAAAGGAGAGGCAAATCAACACACCATCACTACACACACACACCACACACATCACCACCACCACTCCCACACCTGCACCTCCAACCCCTTTGCACATCACACACCATACACATCACCACCACCACCACCACTTACACACCTGCACCTCTAACGCCTTTGCACATCACACACCATGTCACCACAGAAAATGCCCAAATTCACAGACAGTGAGTTGACAGTCATGGTAGATGAGATAATCCGAGTAGAACCACAATTGTTTGGTAACCTCGTCCAACAGACACCATTAGCCACCAGAACGCAAATGTGGGTAAGGATAGTTGACAAGATCATTGCAGTAGGGACCACCCCACGCAACAAACAGGAAATCATGAAGCGGTGGCATGACCTGAAGAGTGTCGTCAAAAAGAAGAGGAACAAGAACCATCAGCTGGCTCAGAGGACTGGCGGTGGCCCTCCCATTCCACCAAGAACATTCACTGCATGGGAGGAGAAGGTGCTTGCCATACTCCATCCAGAGAGTCTCACAGGAAGAGCCAAGGGGAGTGAAGGCTGGTAAGTACCAACAAATGTCTCACATTACACTGCTATGTACTGTCTTGCACAACTACAAAGCAACACCTCCCAGGCCCAAATGCATTCATGTGCACCACAATACCCAACACAGCTCTCACAAATGTAACATGCACACCATCTTAATCACCCCAAAGGCAGCCAACATTAACAGGGTTGTATGTGACCAGGCAACCAGCATAACAACTCCCACAAGGTCTCTCTTACCCACCCCTGAGCAGGATGTAGCACTCCCCCTCCCTAGAAGCATGTGTCAGCTATTGTATGGTTCCCCCTCACTTAACAGGTAGTTAACCATCTTCCCAGGGAGGGCTGTTTAGGGGTGGGAGGCCTGCACAACAACTCCCACCAGGCCCCCTGTCCCACCCCTGAGCAGGTTGGGGCACTCCCCCCACACCCAGAAGCATGTGGCAGCCATTGCATTGTTCACCTCCATCTAACAGGTAGGTAGCCATCTTCCCAGGGAGGGCTGTTTGGGGGTGGGAGGTCTGCACTACAACTCCCACCAGGCACCCCTGTCCCACCCCTGAGCAGGATGTAGCACTCCCCCCACACCCAGAAGCATGTGGCAGTCATTACATTGTTCACCTTGACCCAACAGGTAGGTAGCCATCTTCCCAGGGAGGGCTGTTTGGGGGTGGGAGGCCTGCACTACAACTCCCACCAGGCACCCCTGTCCCACCCCTGAGCAGGATGTAGCACTCCCCCCACACCCAGAAGCATGTGGCAGTCATTACATTGTTCACCTTGACCTAACAGGTAGGTAGCCATCTTCCCAGGGAGGGCTGTTTGGGGGTGGGAGGCCTGCACTACAACTCCCACCAGGCACCCCTGTCCCACCCCTGAGCAGGGTGTAGCACTCCCCCCACACCCAGAAGCATGTGGCAGCCATTGCATTGTTCACCTTCATCTAACAGGTAGGTAGCCATCTTCCAAGGGAGGGCTGTTTGGGGGAGGGAGGCCTGTACTACAACTCCCACCAGGCACCCCTGTCCCACCCCTGAGCAGGATGTAGCACTCCCCCACACCCAGAAGCATGTGGCAGCCATTGCATTGTTCACCTTGACCTAACAGGTAGGTAGCCATCT